>PVJI01000597.1:130210-243976 GCA_004026765.1 Micronycteris hirsuta
GGGAAGAATGGGGGAAATGGCCCAGACAGAGGGAGGTTAAGAATAGTATAGGAAATGCAGAAGCTAAAGAACTTGTATGTATGACCCACGGACATGAACTAAGGAGGGAGAATGATGGAAGGAATGGGGGTGCCAAGTGGAGGGGGATAAAGGAGAGGGAAAAATGGGACAACTGCAATAGCATAATCAATTAAATTTACTTAAAAATATTTACTACCTTGCCTTTGACAGAAAAATAGTTTGTCCATCCCCCTTAACTAGGGCATTGAATTCAGAATCTCTGATGTATATACGCTTACTAGTTCTCATTTTATGTTATGCTCTCAAAACACAAAAATATTCAGAATTCATTCCCACATGTACTGTGTACATTTTGGTAATATCTCCTGGCAAACATGTTTAAATGACGTTGCTATGAAAACTTTATTCCAGGCTTCCCCAACCTCACCCAGTCTCAAGCATACAGGTTTTCATTTGATTATAAAGCTGGAGGCATTACGATAAGACCATGGGTGAGGGCTGAAGAATATCTACCTTTTCCAACAAGGCACCTGTTTGAAACAGACTATTTTAGGACTTTTAAGCAAAATAGAAATAGACACATGGAAGAGAAGAAGAGTAAATACTGCTGACAACGGAAATTCAGTACATCCACACTGCCCAGATAATCAGGCCTGGGTTTTCATTTCCTTAAGATTTCATTGCCTGTAATCGTGCTGGTCACAAACTTCTAGTGTAATAAAAACTCTTAGATTAAAAAAAAAAAAAAAGGAAGAGAAAGAAAATAAAAGAAAAGGATGGGAGAAACAAACTAGCCAATTGAAGTGTAAATGGGATTTCCTGAAAGATATTTGGATCTTTGTGTGGGTTATCAAGTCAGATATAGAGATTACAACATGGAAACATTCCAGAAAAAACTTAGAATTAGCAGGGCTGGACAGGGTTGCCACATCTTACATTGGGCACTGGATGCTAGAGCCTCTTTCAGGTCTGGCTCTACAATAATCCAGGTGATGCGGATGTTATTCTGGCCAGGCATGGGTAATGTCTGGGTTTTGTTGTCTTCATTGCTCTTTTCAGGGTCGGAAGTCTTATATTTGGAATCAAGAAGATGGAAGCACTGTGAGCTCTTCTACCTGTATAAGAGAGGCTGGAAAAGAAAAACTCTGATGGTACCTTGGTGAGAAATAGGTAATGGTATGCAAATTTACTTAAACCTAAATAAGAGGCATTCAAAACTCCCTGTCTGGTGAAGAACATGTCAAATTATCACAGTATCTATTGAAAATAAGAAGCAATGAAGCATAATTTTGATATCTTTATCATTGTTTCAGAGTGTGCACTCCAGAAACAATAATGTGCTTACTACTCTTGAGTGAACCATAAAACCTGCACATCTGTTACTTAAAGAACTTGACATGATCTGGCTCAGTGATTTTTGCATAGTAATTGTAGTTCTTTAAAACATCAGTGAACATATTGTAACGCAAAAGGTACTGAATGCCTACGTCTGTGTTATGGAGCCACTTAATTTGATTTCACATTGATTACAGATAGAAGCTGTACTTCTAATTTTAGTAACAGACACTGTTTACATCCATATGGCTTAAGGACTAATTAAAAAGCTTTTTTGTAAATCTTATGCAAATTTTCTAAACTCACAATTAATTCTCTAATATTCTCTCTCTATATGTGTGTGTGTATTTCTATCTTTAAATCTCATGGCTTGCTAAAGTGTGTGTTAATAATAAATGTTTTTAACATTTGATTTCAAATTCAATTAATTACAATAAAGAATACAGTTGTAATACAGAAGAATTGAAGATGTGGATGAAGAAACTGATTAATTCAGAAGAAACACGTTTTCTTTTCAAGAAATACTCTTGTAATGGGCTTCTTGGGTAATGGAATGTAAATAGGTCACCTTTGATTAATTTTTAGATTATTATCTCTTTCTCCTTTTTAAATTTAATGTACACTTTAGTATCTCATGGATTATAATTGTCAACATACAGTGATGTTTTGTTAGAAAAGTAATGTGATATATTTTAGAAAGAAAAACTAAAGCTTTAGTTGCAATTTTAGATGTTTATTTTTTGTTAAGTACTGGTTATGAGCTCAGCTTAGAATTTCAGTTCTGATTTATAAATGGGAAAGAACAAGGATACAGGGCTTTTGCTTCGAAGTAAGTATTTCTATGTAGAATACATTTTATCTCATGCCTTTATTTTTTCACCTGACAAAGAAACTGCAATTGCCCAAATAAGTATAGGACAAGTGTAATTGGCTAAACTTAAAAATCAAATGTCAACGTTTTTTAGCATTATGACACATTTTATCAGATCATTATATTTAAAGTGCCTTTGCATTTAAAGTGCTATTAGAAGTGCCTGTCAGCTTATTTATAACCAACGTTGTGGCTGGGCGGCTCTCGTGGCTCTTTCTATGATTGAAAGATGCCCTTCAGCAATAACCCGCAGAAAACTTTGAAATTATAATGTCTGTTACTGCAAGCCCTGAACCGTACAAGACAAGCCTGGGGGCAAACTGTGAGGTCCTGGGGGGAGAGGGTGGGAGGGAGAGCTCAGGGGCCTGAGGTGCTACTTTTATTTGGTTCAAAGTTAAGGGCCAAGGGTGCTGCTAGCCTATTCTTATTGGTTAATTTAAAACGTAAGAGTAGAGATTTAAAGCATGAGAAGAGAAAAAACAAAGGGCCCAGATGGTCAATTAGAAAACTCAACCACATTTCCTCACGTGGAGAAGCCACAGTGGGTGGTGGTGGTGGTGGTGGAATTGGCAGTCTCCAGGCTATTTTTCATGTCGTCCTGAGACGGCCATCACTGACGTGGATGCCTCTGCAACCAACGCTGAAAGCAGCCACTTACATTGCAAAAGAAATGCCAGCTGTCAGGGACTGTACTGTTTTATGATCGAGGTAGTGATCAAGCTGGACAAAAGAGAGTCCTCATCCTAAAAGTAGACAATGAAATCATGGTCATCTACCCCTATTGCCTACATATACCTGCACCTGAGTCATTGAGTGAAAGTTCTTTACACTGAAGCTTTGAAAATGGCTGATTTTTCATGCGTTTTAATATAAAGGCATGTTGATATAATATGGTTTAATTTAGTAAATCTAAAATCATGATTTTCCCATAGTAATATAATAATCATTACATCAAAGTAGAAGCTATCTTCCTACTGAAACTTTGGCTACAGTTAGTAATAACAATTAAAAGATACGTTTTGTAGAATAAGACATTTCGCATCAGCAATTTCTGTTTTAAAAGTCATTTTCTCTGTTTACTGTATCATGCACTTATTCATTTTTCAAAGAAAACAACATTTCTATCATTTCTGTGATCATGCCTCTCCCATTTGCTTTGAGTAAATAAAATTTACTAAGAATGTCATTTCTGCTGGAGTAACCCACAAAATAAATAATATCTCTGATGATGTAATTTTAGGAGAAATGTGTTTGCAAAGGGAATGCAACTAAGGCAAAGGAAGTGTAAAATTGAGATTAGTCTAACTTTGATAGCATTTTAGAACATGAAACATAAGGAAGGATATTTAAGGATAAGTCACAACAAACAACTTATACTTTTATCAATGTGGAAACAATTTGTGTATGACTATATTTCAAATATTGCATTTTTAAAAAATAATTGGCTTAATCGTGTCAAAACAATGTTTTCTAATGTTTCACACTGTGTTTTTCATTTCCCCACAAGGGTAAAAATGAGATACTATGCATCATATGCTGGTTCTAAGTGTGGAAACGTTGTTTGAGGACAGCTCTCGGTACCAGTGATGTTCTGCTCTCTGCGCACCTTTACCCGCCTTGTCTGTTACCAACTGAATTTCATTTTTCGTCTTCATATTCAGTGTTTGTGATCACTTAGGGCGCTTACCCATATCTGGCTTCTACTAAATTTTTTCTTGCAGTTTTGTGTTATTTGGCTCTTGCAGTCTGGTCAGGTGAGTTAGAGTTACTGATTATAGAGCACTCCATCAGGAAATGTGTTTCTCTTGCGTGTGTCCTGCCTTGTGAATGCTAGCCAATCTGAATAATTCTTCTTTGTCTTGTATCATCCAACTTCTTACGGCTTTATTAAGGATAATCACCTGATAAAAGTATGGACAAGAAACTTATCAGAAAGTGCTCATTAGCATGACAAACTCCATACAATCTCCACAATTCGTGCAATTTCCTGTGCATATAGAATAATGTCCTTGATAGATTACAATCATTTTCATAATTATCCATGTAATTTAGCTTTGAAGTAACAGTGAAAGATCTGTGACACCAGTCTAAGTGTGTCTTACAGTTTGGACACTGTGCACTGCAGAAGAATTATCTCACTCTTTTATAATCCCAGAAAGGTGTCACATTTCAAAGTGCCTGATGCTCTACTAAGAAACTATTTCAAAACAAAAATGGTTTTCACATTATCTTCATGTACTTTGAGGTTTATTTTGTACTATGGGGAAAAACTGGCTATTTACAAGTGCATTGTACTAATTGCAAATTATCTTTTTGCTATACTTTAGAAGAAAATCACATAGAAAGAAAAAAAAAGGATGATTCATGAAGACCAGAAGCTTTGAATTAAAGCCCTTATTAATATAACTATGAAAAACAAAGTAAAACCATTTCATCAAATTGGCAGAATTTATCACAATGTGATTAAGAAAAAAATATATACTTTAACAGCACGTTCAAATATAGTATATTGGAGTTGTCAATTTGGTTACTTTAGGTTCTTTCAGAAAAAAAAATCCAGTTTAATTTAATTGTTATCTCTTTGCCTTTTGAATTGGAAACCTGTACTTACTTTTATTGCGCATTTTTCTACCTGCTTCTTTTACTTTTCCACCCCAGTGCTATAGCTGGATCTTCCAAGGGAAAGGATTAAAGCTAGTGGAATCAGAGACAATGACACTAATTCTCAAATAACTGGACCAGAGGGGTCTGGCCATCAGCACCAATGTTGTATGGTAGACACGAAAATTCTGTCACTCTTTCTCCATCTCATTCACTGGGTTGAATCTACAGCTACCACTCACGTTGATATCCCCTAAATAATTTTCCTTTTAAATTTCCTCCACCAAAACATATACTCCCTGAGCAAAGTATTTTCCAGATGACTTTCCATTTATAAATTTCAGTTTCCACACATGACTCAACAGTAGAATCATGAACCCTTGCCAACATACAGGACAGAAGTGAAAGTTAAATAATTTCTCCCCTGAAGTCACAACTAATTCTAAGTAGCCTGTCGCCTTTAGACTTTTCTATTCAAAAAGCAAAAACAGGTACCATGCTCTTAGACTTCTCACTAGTTTCTCTTCCACAGAAACACAGGGCGAGTTGCTAGGTTCCCTTTCTAAAAGTCATTCCTATTTTTTTTTCCTGTGGGATTTCTTTTGATCATTTTTTAGCTTAAAATTGAGGAGAACATTTCCCTGCCACATGGAAGTAGGAAGATAACAGCAGTCCTCTCTTTGTTGTGATGAATCCCTTCATATAATCTCAACTGATTTTTCAAAGACTCTCCTTTTACAAAAGCAATTCTTAAGACTTACTAGTGTGAGTTTGCTGTTTGCATAAGTCTTGCATAGATTGTCTCTCTTTAAAAGAGATATCTTATCTCACATTTTCTCCAGGTTTTAAAAACTTTACAAAGTATATAAAGTCTTCCTCTATATCCTGTTATTTAAAGTTCACTCAGAGGTGGACTGATTAAAAATAGGAACAAAGAAAAAAAAAAAAACTGGAGGGTTTAAAGTGCTCTGAGGAGTGGGTTTCCTGAAAAATAAGAACAAAACAGCAGCTCTCTTGGAGCAGCGTCAGACCTCTGGAGAACCTGAACACAGGAGGGTAATGTCACCTGACAGCACTAGCTCTGTAGATGCCTCATCTACACACTTCCCACGTTTCTTTCTGCACACCAAACAACTTCCTGATTCTAATTTGGCTTCTTATGTAGATTAGTTGACATGAGAGTGTTTGCTGATCACAGGCCATGAGTATGCAGTCTGCATGAAAGTTATATATTTTTTAATTTAATAAGTAAATTTTGATTTTTATACTGCAGTTAGTGTGCTTTGATTTTGGTGAAAGCCCCTTTGAGCACATTGGACTATTCCAAATGATACCCGACATCGCTAAACATTTTTTACTCTTCAAAGAAAACTATTTTAATGATGGATATAGTTAATTGTCATAAAGATAATTCAGATTTTGCAATCTACATATGGATACTCCTTGATATTCTCAGTTCATTAAAGAAGAACATATTTGTATCCTCATTAGTTTGACTCATATAACAAAGGAAAATTAAAAGAAGGAATCCATATTAAGTACTATTAGGGAAAGATTCCTAAGAGAGGCTATCCTTGAATTGTATTGGGGAAATATACAGATCTCCCAGACTAAATAGCTAGAAATAGTAAATATACATAAAGAAAATATCTTGAGTGGTGAATATTCTAGGAATTCCAAGTTATTTTCAAATTCTATTGTCTTACTTGTCTAAATTCTTCACAGTCAAAATAATTGTGATGTCGATTCAGGCTTCATTATTTGTACATGATAAGAAGTTACTACCTCAAACCATGTGACTTTGTAAATACTACTGCTGCCATTTCACTCTAAAGAAAAAGTGTAAGCAATCTATATATTAAATATAAATCATAACATTATTTGTGTATCAGTATGAATTATATTTAGCTTTAAAGGGCTAGAACAACCAACCTAGTTTGAAATGCTTCCATGTGGAGTTTTATATACTGTTTTCAAGTTGATTTATAACGTTTTCTTTCCTGGAAGAGCATCACTATGGTACTTAAAAGTTAGCTTTGACTCTAAGTAAGGTAAGCTCTTACAAAAGGCTCAGAAGATGTATTCCATATCTTAATAAGGGATCCATATCTTAATTAGTTCACAAAATAAAAGCTATTTTGGTTTCTGTGAATCAATCTATTTCTGACAGATGCGTGTATATAACTGAATCCAGTGTTCACTCGGATAAAGAGAAACGTTTTCTTTATAGAGTGTGTTCACTATTATTAGAATTTTTGAACTATTAAATTTTAAAGTAATTTGGCTACATTTTAGCATGTCATTTATACAACATCGTGTGTGATAAATGTACAATTTTAATGCCACATTACTATAATATCAAGTTATCATTAACCCCACAGAAGGATATAGAAGTCCTGAATTTTAAATAATTAATAAGTCATGTTTTCTTAGAAAATGCTATTAAAAATAAACATTTGTTTACATACATAGTCTCATTAAGCAAAATTTGTCTACCTGATTTGCATGACATCATAGAAAATAAATTTGTTTGAAAACAAGTTGTTTCATACATTAAATTTTACCAATAATCTTTCCACTTGAGTTAGGTCTAATTTATTAAAAAATAATACTTTTTGGATCTCAAAAAGAAAACAACAGCAATTTGTAATCTTACAAAGCACCAACATAATTGTTTAGTTCATAACAGATTGTTAAGAAAAATTAATTTCAGTTAATCATTTGAACATTCTATGGGAATGAAATCATGCAGTAGAACAATGCCTAAATTAGTACTTTTCGGTTATAATATACTTTGTAGTTTTTAATGTTTGGTTCTAATATAAAGCCCTAACTATGTGTATAGCATAGTTTATGGACTACATAGAAATTCTTTTATTCATCCTGGTCTAAACCCTGTAATCCAGTTATTCTGATAACTGTTTCCTTTAATCTGAGCTGTTTTCTGAATGATACACTTTTCCTGAACCACTAGTTTGCACACCAGTTTGGTTTGCTAATTAATTATGCTTAATAAAATAATAATAATAATATTCTATTAGATTGAAAAGTGAAAGACATTCAATACATTTTCTCTCATTTCTTTCTAAAAGAATCTAATTCATTAGTGCTAAAAATATAAATATTCTCTTTTATTTTTCAGAATTTCAACTAGTAACTGGAAAATCAAAACTGGCAGCATACCAAAGCATAGTTCTCTGTTGCACATCATTTCAAACTAAAAAAATATCTGTATGAATCTTGCATTTTTACAGAATGACATATAAATCTTTATGATGTTTCAATTCTAGATACACTAGACAGCTTTTTTTGTTTGTTTTCTAGGCATTTTAGCTTTAAAGAAAATAAATGCCTTTATGGTAAAAGAAGACATCTGTCGTGAGCATTTCCTTTTTTTCCAAAAAATATATAAATATATTAACATAAATATGTTTGGCATGTGAATATACAGGTATGTATGTATATACAGTATTCAATATTCACCATATTTATGTTAGAAATTTCATGACACATATATTAAAATATTTATTGTAAAGTAAATATTTACTGTTTCCTGTCCATGATATATTTTTTGCATAAATGTTTTCATATTATCAGATGATTAATAAAAGCATCTTGAAAACCCTTTCCAATAAGAAATTCATTACGTTTAAATGTGAACATATACTTGAGATATGACCTAGGATTCATTTGTGGGGAAAATGACATGAAATACAGTGGTCACCCCTCCTCCACGGTTTCACTTTCCAGGGTTTCAGTTACCCATGGTCAACAGCGTTTTAAAGCATTACATGGAAAATTACAGAAATAATGCAGAAATTTTAAATTGCACACGGTTCTTAGTAGCCAGATGAAGTCTATCGCTGCCCCACTCTCTCCCACCCAGGACAGGAGTCACCACGTTTGCCCAGCGCTCCCACGCTGCAGACGCTCCTCCTGCTGAGCACTCTGGCTCATCAGGGCAGCTGTCGTGGCGTCACAGAGCTGGTGTGCAAAGTAGCACTTATTTTACCTAACAATGGCCCCAAAGCACAAGAATAGTGATGCTGACAGTTTAGATATGCCAAGGAGAAGCCATGAAGTTCTTCCTTTAAGTAAAAAGGTAAAAGTTCCAGACTTAACGAGGCATTTTATTATCTCATATCATCACAGAGAGAAAAAAGGTGAGCAGAGTACAATAAGATATTTTGAGATACAAACTATATTCACATAACTTTTATTACTGTATATTGTTATAATTATTATATTTTACTATTAATTATTGTTGTAAATCTCTTACTGTTCCTAATTTATAAATTAAATTTTATCGTAGGTATGTATGCATAAGAAAAGAACATAGTGTATACAGGGTTCGATACATAGTGTACATAGTGTATGCAGTTTCAGGCTTGCACTGGGGTCTTAAAACACCCATGTAGATACAGATACAGTAGCTAAAGGTGACACTTTAGTAGCAACTGGCAACTTTAATCTGGAGAGGAGATCAAATGGTGTTTTATAAAACATATTTTACTCTCAGTTTATAGACTCTGTTGAATTTGGTTCATTTTTCCTTATATTTCTCTAATTATTTCATGTTTGACATTTCATTGTATTTTAGAAATGTGATAGAGTAAAATATGTTGAAAAAGATGTTTTCATGCATATGATTGATATGAGGCTATTTTGTTTCTTTTTTCAGCTTAGCAATAACATATTTGTATTTCAATTCTTCAAAAAGTTAAGAATGTAGGCATTCTTTTGACTTTAGTTTGCACAATAATATATCTGATATGTAAAGTATACAGAAATTTATGACAAGAAATATTACAGTTTATTTAGTTCAGGAAAGCCACAGAATTTCAATTTAAATATACCTAATACATCTTAATATAATAACTGTACCTTAATTTAATATCTGTTTTAGACTATCTTTAATCAAAATCCAATTGCAACTGTACTAGGGAAGAATTTTTGTTATAAATTATTTTATAGAAATAATTTGAGATAGCACATCAATATTCCTGAATAACTTATATTAGTAATATTAGTAAACATGGATTGGATATAAAGTTGAAATATGAACTTTTATTACTGAATAAAATTATAAAGCCATTTACTTTAAATTATTGACTACAATACATTAAGAATACATTAGAGAGCATTTAGAAAAGTCATTTTTAAAGTAATTGGATCTCAATTCATATATTCCTATTATGAATTTTTAAATATTGTACATCATAAATAAACATGCCATTTAAAATAATAAATTATTTACATAGATTAAATGGTAACATTGGCTACGTACTACTCCACGCTACTAATGAAGTAGATTAGTGAAACTAGATGCTTTGTTTTCCAGAGAGCTTCACATGACATATAAATGTTTAAGTACATCTCTGTGGGATTCACTTTCTTCTATTATTATTCTTTTCCTTATTGACATTTTGTCTTATAATTTGTGTCTATCTTTTGTTCTGTTTCAGCATATGACCTCTCTGGACAGTGGAAAATTAGAAACTCGCAATAAAACTTAAAATCATTTTTGACTATTTTCATTACACCAGTTAGTCAATGATTCTTGTCAAATTATTCTTGTCAACTTTTTACATATGGCAATTAATTATTGATGTCCCTAACATAACAGCTAAAAACCTTAATCAGAATGTAATTGTATCATTGCAATAACTATATAACTAGCCACTTGTTTTCCATGTCTGCATGGTAAGTAGGTGTACACACAGACTGTTTACAAGAAAATATTGAAAGCCTTTTAACTTGGTGTTCTAGGCATTTTAAATGTGCCGTTCATATTTATCTTTGGTTATTCTTTCACATACATGCTCAATTATTCTGAGAATTTCACTATCCCTCACTGCACAACTTTGCTTATAATTTTCCCCTTTGCATAAACTCAGACATCTTTATTCCTGCATATAAATAGCATCCCTCCATCTAAGGTCCAACTTCTATTTCCATTATAATAGCTATTGTTATCCCAAAAGATTGGAATTCCAGACAACAGCCCTTTTACTGCAGCTAATTAGGTTGGATGAGTTTAACATACTAGAAATAATTTCTTTCTTTTATCTACTCTTTAGATGTTATCTCTTCCTATTAACTCCCTTAACTCTTGGAGGTTCAGTGTTTCTCTTTTTAGACTATATATCTTAAACCATTTAAACAATGGCATATTCAAAATAACAATAACAACATTGAATAAATTTAAAACTTTTTAAATGTATTATTATACCATATAGTCTCTGTATCTCTTTGCATTGTTTGTGTCTCTGCATATGTAGTCATACAGTGTAAAATAAAATAAAATAAAATACGCTACCTGCCTCTACTTCTTTACCCATCATGTGCATTTCAGCCAGTGCAATCTGGTTCACTACTTCAAAACTAAACTTTATTTGTCAAGTTAAAACAAAAACAGAACAAAAAAAAAAAAAAAAAAAAAAAACAATGGAACAAAAGAGACCTTTTAATATTTTCCTCATTGGAACTTTGTTCATTTTCCATTATTGAAGTCATTCCTTTCCATGATATTAATGACACCCGTCTCTTCCTGCCCACATCAATACCCAACCATGCCGCTGTTAATGGTGGAAGGGGAAACGAATTTCCCGAGACCCTCTCAAGAAGATGTGGCTCTGTGGCATGGTTTACTGATGACACACAATTAAGGGGGTTTCTCTCCTGATCTTCCAATGTGCCATCTCCATTCATCTTGCCATAGATAAAGTCCAGTCTTGTCTTCAGTAGGGCCAGGATGAAGGCCAATGCCTAGGCAGGGACATCCAACCTTTTGGTGCCTCTGGGCCACACTGGAAGAAGAGTTGTCTTGGGCCACACATTAAATACATTGCAACATGTAATCACAAAAAATCTCACCATGTTTTAAGTAAATTTATGATTTTGTGTTGACCTGCATTCACAGCCTTCCTGGGTTGCACACGACCCAAGAGCCACAGGTCGGACACCACTGGTAGAGTTTCTGCTCCATGTTGAAATACAGTCCGGTCCAGCATCCACTAACTTAGTGTGCACTTCCAGCTGCAGTGCATGGCTGTGCTTCAGTAGGCAACCTCTCTCCTGAGGCCATGGAGAGAATAGATGCATGCAGCATGGGGATGTGAGTCACAAGCAAGAAAGAGAGCTTCTTTGTTCCCCTGGGGTTATAACGAGGAGCTTGGGTCTGGGATGGACCTGGTGCTTTCTCAAAATGACCAATCAACTTCCCAAATTTTTTCAGGATTTGGATAGGGTCCATCCCCCGGTTAGACTGACAAGCCTCTACGGTCCAGCACCTGCCCCTGCAGCCCACAGTAATCCAGTACTGGAGGGGTAAAGGGAGAAGTGTTGATCCTGTTGGTGGAGCACAGTGCTGTGATCCCCTGGTATGTGAAGTTGCAGCTTCTGGGTGAAGCAAACAGTCTCCTACTTCCCCCTTTATTAAGCTCAGTATCTATTCTCTTTCGTTCCCCTTCTCAATATCTAGCTAACCACCAATAGTAACAACTCTACATGTCCCAAGTAAATGTTTTTTATTTTTCTAAACTTCAGCTTTCAGTGGACACTTACACAAGTCTGATTTGATATCTTTATACTACCTTATTAATATTTTATAACTGCTTTGAACTCATTATGTAAAATGTCTGAATTCACCAAACGTGTACCCCTGTGCATTCTTTTTTTTTAAAGATTTTTATTTATTTATTTTTAGAGAGAGGGAAAGTGAAGGAGAGAAACATCAATGCGTGTTTGCCTCTCACATGGCCCCTACTGGGGACCTGGCCCACAACCCAGGCATGTGCCCTGACTGGGAATTGAACTGGCAACCCTTTGGTTCTCAGGCTGGCACCCAGTCCACTGAGCCACACCAGCCAGAGCCCCCTGTGTACTCTTAAAATGACTACCATAAACCTAATTCTTAAAAATAGAAAGAACATGATATATCCTTGACTGTAAGTATTTTCTGTATTTCCCACACTGGAGGTGTCACATTTTCCTTTAGAGGGCTATCACCGCTTTCCAATCACATTCTCTCTGCCTCAATTCATGAATATAGCATTTCTCATCTCTTGCAATATCTTCCTAATAATTCTTGCCACTCCCTTAATCTCGGCTCTTGACTGCAATAAATTGGCTATTTCTTTCCATAGCATTCAAGCCTTTCCTTGATCCTAATTATTTCTATGCTACTACCCAATCTCTCATGATTTCCCACATTCACCCTTAATGCTTGGTTACAGAAATACCTGTAGCCTACCTAACTGAATTTACACGTTTGAAATGTTCTTTTGTTTCTTTTTAATCTGACAAATACACTCATCCTATAAAAGTTAGTTCAAATGGAAACTTCAGAGGGGACCCTCTACTGTCCTTTCAAATTTACAAGTCCTTTCTCTGTAATCTCAAGGCACACATTTGTATCTATTCGAGCAATTTTAAGTGACTGTTATTGAGGGATATTATCATTAGAAATGAAGCCAAATAATTGAAGCTAAGTTCAAATAATACTTTGGAGGCAGTTTAGAAATTTGAACCTCTGACTAAAACAGACACACACATGCACACATGTCAGCTTACCACTAAGCTGACCCGATGCTTACTGACTGCATTGCTGTATTTTATTTGTCCAGGCTCAAATGATCTAAACTGAGGGGGCAGGATTAAAATTAACCTTCTTCTATCAGCACTTACCACAGTTACCGTAATGTAAATTTTATTGTTCGTTAAAGAATGAATGAATGAATACATTCCTGGCATTCACTCAACAAGTATTATTTTGAATACCTAAAATGCAGATATTTACTCAGTTAATAAATTCATTAATACATAAACGATTAAGTGAAGGGAATGAAATCAGTGAAATAATTTAATTGGATTTTTCTCTCATTTGATATCTCACAGTATTTGTAGTCTGTCATTGAGTTCTGACTAATGCTTTGTATGCTTATTTAGGTACCTCACGTAAGTAAATTTATATGTGTAATTAAATTATATTCTCAATGAAGAAAGAAATAGAGCCTGTACAATACTTCCCACAACATTTAAAATATGCAATGTATATAAAGCTTATTGAATTACTAATATAAAACCAAATGTTTTTTATATTTTAATTTTAGTAGTTTTTTGAATTTTGTAATTAGTTATGTTATACACAATTTAAAACATAGAATTTATATTTCTCTAAGAGGGGAAAAACACCATTAAAACAATATATAACTGAATACAAACCAGAAGAGACATAAAGTCTAACTTCATTCTTCCCCTAAGGTTTACATTGTTTTCACTTGCCGGGTTCTACTATCTTTATTTTCTTCTGGAGGGTGAAACATACCAGTAACATTTATTAAAGCAGTCAAATAATCTTCGTATGCCCTCAATGTATTTGATGCAGCATACATGGATGATACTTTAAATAGCATCAGGGAGTTAGATGTCTCAGATTTATAAATGGAGGAATTAGGAAGATAATGAACTGATAAATCAGTAATAGACTTCTTGTAAAGACTGAGACATTTTGACTCTCATTACGATTTGTAGCTTTTTAAAAGACAAGTATTTCTTACAGTGAAATCCTCTTGAACTTGACGGTACTTATTTCTCAAAACAAAATTTTAAATGATAAATAAGTGATTATAAAATAAAGGTTTTATATAAAGATAATACAACATTTTTATCTTACTAGATAATTTAAAAAGTAAACAAAATATGTTATTGATTATCTGTACATTTTCCAAGGTAACATTTCATAAATGTATTAAAATCATTAAAATTTAAGATAAATACTGTATTTGCTAAAAGCATAGCATATACATGTACAAAATTAAGTGTCTCATTTTTGTATTAAAATAAATAGAAATAATTCCAGATTTATTCCACACATGTCATGCTGAAGTAGTTTCAATAATATTCTTGACGTTTAATTCTGCTAACATTAGTGCATTCTGTGCCTTGTCGTTGTACTGGCATCCCTGCTGTGTTGATGTGCTGGCATTACATAGCAAAAAGCAGGAGGAGGAGGGTTTTTTATGTAGATTTTGATTTGATTAACAGGATGTGTCTAAAAGATGATCCAGAATGAGCAGAATTATAACTACCCAGAAAAAGAAGTGTTTCAAATAATCAGATTCGTATCCTATAGTTTCAGGAAACTGCATTTCAAAAATTATTCACAAGTGTTGATTAAAAATGTTCATGTGGATGTTGATTTAAAGGAAAGGGAAAGATTTTAATATCCACCAAATTTGGCAAGTGAATAAAATCTAGTTAAAATATTTTAAGAAGTAGAAGAGCAATAAAGGGGTTCCATAGATGACTTCGAATTAATTAAATATATGAAAGAGAATATAATCAAGAACATTTTCTAATTACCCATGAGTATTAACAGACTATAAACCTATCACTACCAAGTTTAGAATTTGTTAATGGTTTACATCGGTGGAAAATTGATGAAAACAACACGAATTTCCATTTGCTTTGTTCAGAGCAAAGATGTGAGGGACAATGACTTGAACTACTATTTGGGAAAAAGGTTAAAATACTGAGTTAGTAGGTATAGCTACTCCTATTATTTAGTTACGTTACGTGTTCTCTGAAAAGGAGAAAAGAATGACAACCTTTTGTAAGCAAATATCTTGTGGTTTCCCTGGGGCTTATAATTAGCATCTCGATTTATTTTTTTTTTTTAATTTGGATTAAATTCAGCTTAATTTCAATGGATACACACATGACCTAATTAATTCTTCACCTCCATTATGCCATTGTTACATATTTATACAATCAATGGAAGTGTATCAAGACAATGTTATATTTCTTTATGCTGTTATTTAAAAAATCAAATAGAAGAAAAGTTTCCAAAAGTTGTATGTATTCTGTATTTTAACTTGCATGTATAATTATAATTATTGATGCTTCTTATTTATGTGAATTAAGTTACTCTCTGGTGTCCTTCCATCCTGGAAACCCCCATTTAATAGATCGTGCAGAGTTTGTTGTCAAGTAACAAATTTTCTGTTAGTTTGTCTAAGATTGTCTTATTTTTTACTTCATTTTTGAAGGATAGTCTTACTGGCTACAGGCAGTTTTGTTATCTACCATTTTCTTTCATATTTTGAAAAGGAGACCCTACTGCTTCTGGCTTTAATTATTTCTTATTATAAGTATTTGATTACTTCCTTGAGAATCCCTTGTACATAATGGGTCATTTTTCTCATGCTGCTTTCAAGATCTCTATCTTTGGTTTTTAACAATATTACTATGATGTGTCAAGGTGAGGATGTCTTTATGCTTCATAGAAATAACTGAGCTTCTTGAACATGTAGATTAATGCTTTTCATCAAACGTGGTGTTTTCAGTCACTATTTCTTAAATGTCTGTTCTGCTCCTTTCTCTTTCTTCCAGAAATGTACATCCCCTAAAAAATTAAAAATGGCCTTTTAAGCATAAAGTTTCTTCTGTTTGCTTGATGCTGGCCTGATATTTCCCTGTTGTCTTGTTAACTATGTAATAATAGTTTAATTAATGTTTTGAAGTTGTATCCTATCCCTTTAATTGTCTGCAGTGGTAGGAATGACCCAAGCTATTTTGGGGAAAGAACTCTTAGTTTTAAGAAATTGTGGGGTTACTTATTTTGCATATACACTTTGTAAATATTATGAGATGAATTTTATCCCTCTAAAACTCACAGGTTGAAGTCCACAACCTCAGAATCTCAGAATGAGACTGTCTTTAGAGAAAGAGCAATTTAAAGATGTAATTCAGTTAAACTGAAGCTGTTATGCCCTGGACGGATGACTTAGTTTGTTGGATTGATTCGAGCATCTTCCCTCCCACCAAAAGATTGCAGGCTTGATTCCCCATCAGGGCACATACCTAGGTTTCAGGTTCAATCCCCCATAGGGGCGCATACAGGGCATAACCAACCTCTCTCTCTCTCTCAACCAATAAACATATCCTTGGTTGAAGATTTTTAAAAAATGTAACTGTTAGGGTAAACTCTAATTCAATCTGATCAGTGCCCTTATAAGAAGTGGATGTATGACAGACAGGCAGACACAGCTGTGCCTACACACAGAGGAGAGTCTGTGTGAGAGCAAAGGACAAGGTGACCATGTTTACAACAAGGAGAGAGGCCTCAGAAGCAACCAATGCTGTAGACACCTAAGTTTTAGATTTTAGTCTTCAGAACTGTGAGAAAACAAGTTGTCATTTAAGCTACCCACTCTGTGATATTCTGTTGTGTCAGCTTTAACACATTACTTCAATAAGGGCATCTGTTTCACTTTTTTTGTTGGGTAATTGTAATACCCATAGTTTTTGTGAGTTTGAATCTATTGTCGTTTGTGTCTGCTGGTTACATTCACAGTGGCATTCCTTTCTCAGACATCTGGTTCTTTTTGACACAGTGATGGCTAAGGTGCTTTAAAAAAATAGGGATAACTTTAAACTTAGGATAGAAGGACTAAACTGAATAAAGGAGTTGCCTTTCCTGTCAAGTGCCTGGAAAAAAATATATGAAAGGACCAACTTCGATTGATTTCAATACTTGTATCCTTGAACCACCCAATCACTAATAATAGTACAAACGGCAAATGTGCAGTCTAAATTATTTAGAATTTACCCATTTTAGTTCATTTTAATTAATATCTTCTATTAGATTATTGTGCATCAATGTTTTGCTTTATTTTTCATGTTTTCAGTGGTTCAAAATGACAAGAGAAGCAAACCCTTATTACCGATGGAGTTCTATACTTTACAAAAATTAACTGTAGTATGATAATTCCTTCTATCTATTTAGTTGATCAATGCCTTTAAAATATTGTAAATACGTTATTGAACTATTTTAGTTCTATTTTCTTACAGTGGGATTTTTTAAAAAAGTATTTCTTTTATTGTTTATGCTATTACAGTTGTTCCCAACTTTTCTTCCTTTCCCTACCTCCACCCAGGCCCACCTTCTCCATAAGTCAATCCCCGCAGTGTTGTCTGTGTCCATGGGTCATGCACAAATGCTCTTTGGTGAATCCCTTCACCATCTTTTATCCCATTTCCTACCACCCCTCCAGCAGCGGTCAGTCCATTTCATGTATCTAAGTCTCTGCTGCAATCCTGTTTGTTAGTTTATTGTGTTCATTAGAGTCCAATGTAAGTGAGATCACATGACATCTGTCTTTTGCTGATTGGCTTAATTCACTGAGCATATTATTCTCCAGGTCCCTCCAGGCTTTGCAAAATGTAAGAATCTCTTCTTTTTTTTTCTTTATAGTATTCCATTGTGTAAATGTACTATATCTTTTGGATATTGGAAGCAATCATTCTATTGCCTGTTTCTTTTTTTTTTTTTCTTTTTTAAAAACTGCTCTTTTTCTAATTTTTTTTTAGTGTGATGCCTTTGTATATTATTTTATTTTTGGTTTATTTTTAATTAATTTTAAAACATGGCTTTTTTTGCATTTTTATTGTTCAAATACAGTTGTCTCCATTTCCCTGCCACCACTTTCCCCCACCCCACCCACCCACACCTCCCATATCCTCGTCTCCCACCCTCAATCCTTCCCCCCTTTGGCTTTTTCCGTGGGTCCTTTATACCTGTTCCTTGAAAAAACTTTCGCTTTTTTCCCCTGTTATCGCCACCTCCCATTACTGTCAATTTGTTCTTTATTTCAATCCCTCTAGTTATATTTTGCTTTCTTGTTTGTTTTGTTAATTAGGTTCCACTTATAGGTTAGATCCTACGGTATTTGTCTTTCACTCCATGGATCATCTCACTTAGCATAAGGCTGTCTAGTTCCATCCATGATGTCCTGAAGTGTAGCAGCTCCTTCTTTCTCCCTGCTTCACAGTATTCTGCTGTGTAAATGTACCATAGATTTTTGATCCATTCATTTACTAATGGACACTTAGGTTGCTTCCAGCGCAACCTATTGTAAACTGTGATGCTATGAACAATAGGGTGCATAGGTTCTTTTGAATTGGTGATTCAGGATTCTTTGGGTATAATCCCTGCAGTGGAGTTGCTGGATCAAAAAGGAGTTCCATTTTTAGTTTTCTGAGAAAATTCCATAATGTTTTCCACAGTGGCTGCACCAGTCTGCATTCCCACCAATAATGTACAATAATGTAATGTTCCCTTTTCTCCACAACCTCACCAGCACTTATTGTTTGTTGATTTGTTTATGATGGCCATTCTGACCTTGGTGAAGTGGTATGTCATTGCGGTTTTAATTTGCATCGCTCTGATGGCTAGTGATGCTGAGCATCCTTTCATATGTCACTGTGCCCTTTGCATGTCCTCTTTAGAGAAGGGTCTATTTCTTAATTGGATTGGGCTGGTTGTCTTCCTGGAGTGGAGTCTTGTGAGTTCTTTCTATATTTTGGAGATCAAACTCTTGTCTGAGGAATCATTTGCAAATATAGTTTCCCATACTGTTAGTTCCTTTTCATTTTGCTGATGTTTTCTTTAGCCATGCAGAAACTTTTTAATTTGATGAAGTCTCATTTGTTTATTCTTTCCTTTATATCTCTTGCTCTAAGGGACATATTGGTGAAAATATTACTACTTGGGATATCCAAAATTGTCTGCCTGTGTTCTCCTCTAGGACTTTTATGGTGTTGCAGCTTATATTTAAGTCTTTTATCCATCTTGAATTTATTTTTGTGGATGGTGTAAGTTGGCCATTCTCTATTTTATTATACAATCCTGCTATAACATAGAAAAGATTCACTCTTTTTCACCCTTGACTTATTTCTCTTTATATATTTATATTTGTTCTCATCATTGGGGCCCCAGATGTCCCATTATATACTAAGGGAATTGATTACTCTCTTCTAGAAAATTTTCCTCTTGAAATGTTAGTCATCTTTTTGGGGAAAGTTGTGGTCTCAAGAGAGAAGTGCTCATCAGCACATTTGGCAAGCTAGGTAATCTAGGTTTCTATCAAGTGATAGAAATATATGGTGCCTTCTTTGCACCATGGCTCTTACTGAATATAGATCAATCATAGGTCATATATGCTCACTTTATGTAATTACATAAAATTATTCCTCAATGACTTCAATATGTATTTGATCCTTCTAAAATGAACAATCTTTAGTTACATTGCTCTCCATCTTCACTGTGCACTGACCTCTCAATATTATTGTTCCGTACCAGACCATATTATACCAAGATATTATTTTCCCTTTCATCAAACAAGACATTCTATCTGTTAGTGTAATAATTCTAAAATTCAGATTCTAATGTTCTCACCTAAAAATTTAAAATAAAATAATCATTTAATTTCCTCAATTTTCTAATCTCCAAAATCAATAAAATTGTACCTCATCTATTATTACCTTAGTACATCGCATGTCTTTATTTGTTTAAATATATCTATATCAACAAATTGTTCACTTCCTCTTAATTGGAAAATCGGTCTGAATCATCATGAATTCTCAGTACTTGAAACAATGACATGTAGCAGCTGTTGTGTTAATAAGTATTGTTATGTTGTTGGTTTCCTTCATTAGCTACACATATGATGAATGTCCTAGCTATTTAGCAGATTCTAATTGTAAATATCTTAAACTCTGTTTTAAGCTGTCTGAGTGAAGTGTTTATATAAGTTTCCATATTCAAAGAATATAATGATATGCCAAATCCAGCTTTAGAAATTATAGGGTACTTTTTTGTAGCAACATCTGTAAGTATCATACCATGCTGACCTTTTGGCTTGCATTTTTGTGGCTTATTATGGAAAACAATGATTAAGTTAGTTATCAGTTAAAATACATTCATTTTTGGATGAATCAATTACTTAGTGAAATAGTAAAACATCATAATTTATCAAAGTATTAATTTCATATGTAATATCACCTATTATGCATATACTAGGTGAGAAATTTATTTTGTGATGCACTATGCTAATAATAATGGGTTTTAACTGTCCATTGTCACACAAATTCCTTATCTTATACCCTGTGATTACCTGTCTCTAAGTGGGGTTAAATTGAGTGCCAATAAAGACATGTGAGTTTCACAAGAAGGCAAACTACTTTTTACTTTTCTCCTTTTTGTTTTTCTCGATAATATAAATACACACATACTAATAGGGAACCAAATATTTCAAATAGAGCAATCACCTGTTTCTGACCAGAAAGGATATCTTTAGAGAACAATATTAGGTGGCCAGATTTTTGCATATTGAAATAGTAATGAGATCTAGTTTGGATGAATTAGAAATGAATCAAAGAATAGAACAAATTAGAGAAATTGAGGTCCTTTGAAATTTTAACATTAACAGTAATAATAATTATAAAAGAATTCTAAAATAAATAAATCTACATTGCACAATATCTTAAGTAACTTATAAATGGTACAGAAAAGATATTTGTCTAAGTTATCAGTGTTTATGTGACACAGGTTAGATCGGACCTGCCGATACCCGTGGGTGACCGTGACCCAATGCGTGTATGAACCTCATACCGAGACATGCGGGGAAAGAGAGACCGGGGCCACATGGCTGATTCCTCCCATCTCAGGAAAAAGCCTCGTGGCTTGCCCAGCCAGGGTTTTTATCCGGGGCCAATTTACATTGGATTGAATATTCATGGGATTAAGCAGAACAGGTAGGATTACTCATAGCAAGGCATTGGATGTAAATTCAGAGCCCGTGGCAGACAGGACCAGGTTAAAGTAATATGCAGGGGTCAGCAAGCCAGAACTTTTTAAGATACATCTTTGCCAAATTCCTATTAGAGAGTTCCCATTCCACAGACATGATCCACACTTGCTCACACGGGAATCACACGAAGCTGTGCTCAAAACGTGTAAATTCTCAGGACTGTGTGTTCACACGTGTGTGGAAATCACTGCCACATTTATGTATTCAAAACTAATTTACAGAGTAACACTAATTAAATCTAATTTTTATTAATATATTTTAACATGCTTTGTTTCTCATACCATAAAAAATGAAGAATACACCTTTTCTTCTCCTATCAATTTCTCCCTTGTAAATTAATTTAGAATATTTTATTGTATGAAAGTATTATATTACATGAATCTTTCCCTGAATGTCATTTTAAATTTGCCAAGTAGAAAATTTTTGCTTAAATGTAGGATAAAATAATATAAAATATGACAAAGGTAATAACTGCAATATATATCCTGAATTCTATGATATACCCAAGCTAGGCCAAATTCTACTGATAGGATATTTGAAGATTTTAAAGTGCTTCTGGCACTTCTCCCATTTTATGATCTCACATATGGAAGAGGATGTGCACTAAGTAATACTACTCCGATAGCCTACTCCTGTGCCACTTTCTAATAACCTAGTGCTCCCGGGGATCTTGGAACAAACAGCTCATGACTTTATAAAATCAACTCCATAAGCCATCTTAATTCTGTTTATCCCTAAGTTTATTTTCAAATTTAAATTCATTCATTCCACTTGCTGAATTCTATAGTTGGGGACCTTACTAAATCTATATCCATTTTCTTTGCTAGTGAAATATTCATTACTGTTGAAGGTCATATCAATAATCTTTCAGAGGCAGTAACCATCAGTTTCTTCACAGAATATCATTAGTGAACATTATCAAGCAGCCTTGTTACTGTATTTCATGAAAGGGTTGATGGTTCTAGTAAACTGGCTGATTTACCTGGTAAGTCCCATAAGAACGGTTGTTATTTTTGACAAATGAAAATGTGCTTATTTTGATCTCCTCCACTGTCAAAATATAAACTTTGATGAGAAGTACATTTAAAGAAAATATAATGGTAATACTGTTTCACTTTCATATCTTCTTCTGTTATCTAGATTCTCATGTTTCTAAAAGATCCTCTTCTTCTTATAATCTTACAATTTATAAATCAATAAATTAATCAATGTATTAATCTTGCATAATTTGATATTGTTAATTGACAACAACTAGTAGAAAACAATAACTAAGCACAGGAGTCTGGATGAATCGAGTCCCTGGTAATCCAGTGGGCATAAAGGTGAATTTTGATAGCTAGTAAAATATACTTTTATGTCACATTATTTTTACTTTAGGAAAATCAAATGCTTTTCAAGTACACTTGTGGTTTTACAAGACCTTGTTAATCATGATAGATGAACTCATTGGTGTATTATGTGGCAGATTTTAAAATCTAGAATATAAGGAGATCTTTTAAAATTTAGAATATGAAGAGAGGTCATGTATTTGTATAAACTTATCATGCTTCTTAATATGCAAGGTCTGCCCAGAATGTGTCAGTCATGTAATATGAAAAATTGAAACATTTATTGAAAAGGATCCAAGATACAGGAAACATTGTACATAGGACAATGACACCTCAGCCCCCTTCAAAGTAGGCACCTCGGGACTTCACACAGTTCTCCCAGTGTCTTTTCCACTGTTCAAAACACTCGGCAAAATCCTTTGTTGGGCTTGCCATCAGCTGTCCCCTCATATTTTCCTGAATCTTATCTACAATCTGAAATCTCTTTCCTTTCAAAGGTGATTTTAGTTTTAAGAAAAGTCAGAAGTTTCAAGGTGCCAAAGCTGGACTGTAAGGGAGACTGAGTCACCTGGGTGATTTGATGTTTCACGAAAAATAATTTCTGCAAAAGACATGATACATGTGCAGGCGCATTGTCATGATGAAGCTGTCAATCACCAGTTGCCTGTAGCTGCGGCCTTCTGAATCGTATGAATAGTTTCCGCAGAGGAATGTTCAAGCTTAAAGCAAAATTTGATGCAGATTCATTGCTCTACTCGCTCAGTCATTTTGAATGACATAGCCACACAGTACGCATGCTCACTCAATGGTGTCTACCGCCCCCACGGACTAGTTCAGAGAAGTCGTCATTGTTCACACGTGAACATTCCAGTCCATTCTCCTTGGCTGACAGGTTACATCGATGTCACATAAACTGTTCTCATTATATTAACAATGGCTGGAAGTTTTCCAGACATTGTATTTTATATATATACACATATATGTATATTTTATATATAATATATGTACTTATATACAGTGAGATATATATCACATTATAGCAAGATATATACATGTATATTATAGTGATATATATACATGCATGCATGTGTGTGTGTATATCTACATATATATCTATATAGATGTATAGATATATATATCACTATATCTAGGGTTGTGCACAAACATTAAAAAAAAAAAGAAAACTTTAGTAAAAATGCTATTTAACAGTTGAAATAAAGTCACATAATTTTCCAGACAGACTAGACCGAAGATTCCTTGCAGACTTGTGACAATTATTCATTGGGTTTTGGAAACCAGAGTTCCCAAATCATGGTTTATTTCAAATTGAAAGTTCATCATTTTTTAAATCATTAGCAGTCTTATTTTACTTCATACTCTCTCCCTTTCCTGTACACACTTATTATTATGGTTGTCAATTATCTTCTTAACTGTCTGATTTTAATACAGGTAGCTCTACTATTAGCAGATTGCTCAGAAGCTGCTAATAGCTCTCCAGAGAGCACTTGTCTCACCCTGTATCTCCCACCTTATCAAAAGGTCACATTAATTATATCACCCTTACTGAGAGGAAATCAACATGTCAGTCAGAGGGCTTCACAATTGTGCTTCAGGTAGAAGATGAAGAGTGAATCAGTTATATTTAGTGTCCCAAAGTAGCCTATTTGCATTGAACTCTCGTAAGTGCAATTAATGTTAATGACACAAGAAATCACACTTATACTTATTGGTTTATTTATTTTTTGACAAATGCTAGTTTGACATTATTTTATGTTTATAGTTGTAAAATATCAGATGCCAGTTAAAAATAACTTTAAGGAATCCTTTTAAAATGGCTTCAAAAGAGCAAGGATTTCATTGTGCAAGTAGTGAGCCTTCATTTATCATTTGAATCTCCAGGTAATTATGCACATAAATTTATTTCTGATTAATCTTCTATTGCTTTCATGTGCTCTGCATTCTTGGGATCACAACCTAGGAACTAATTCTGAGAAAAGCCAGGACAGCAGCAAAGAAAAACTGTAAGAATATTGAGTGTTTAATTATTATTAATCCAAGCAGCTAAATATTTTTTATTCATTTTTTCAAATTAAGTCAACATGCCATTTACCAATTTCCTTGGTCAATATTTTTCTAACGTTAATAAATTATCTTCCATGCAAGAAACAATTATCCATTTGTTCATCAGGAGTAGATTATGATTTAAGGACTTATTGATGACTTAAATTATGTATCAAACCTATCTATAATGATTTTGCATTATTTTGGCCAAATAATGTACTATGTATAAGTTATGGTCCCAGTAGAATACAGAAAGCATACATATTTTAAGACAATTTAAAGATGGCTTTTAAAAAGGGACCATTTATACAATTGGGGAGGTAAGGAAAACAATGGAAGATAATGCAGCTTTGCTGTTGAAATAACAGTGTCTGGGCATCTTAGCCCAAAAAGCTTACAGAACTGGGCAAAGAGCAATTATTGTGACTACGATTTTGGAACATAGTCCATTCCAATGACAGCAGAGAGGAAGCTGTGGGGTAAACACCTTCATCTCACCCTTTTCTTTGCTTCTAATGTTGCGCTGCCTTTTCGCAACACTTTTTCCAAAACAGAAGTCCAGGGAGACCGCTGATATAGTCCATATAGGTCAGCTGCCTAGGATAGACAGTGGAGTAGAACAGGTTGAGAACTGATCAGAAAAGTCAAAATAAAGATGGCCATCTTGGAGACTACAATCATCGATTTCTAATTGTCGACTGGAATCAACCAGACATGATATCATGCAAATCTGAGAAGTGCAAGGTGTCAAGTAAGAGCAGGAAGAATGCAGGCAAGGTTGTAACCATTGTTTTTTTTTTTTTTTTTTTTTTTTAAGAAAAGTAAAAAGATTCAGAGAAAGTCAGCTAGCAAGTAAAATTACATACTTAGGAGAAAACAGGTTAAAAACCCTGAGCTTTAAGAAAGAACAAAACTTGATATCAAGCATACAATCTTAAAATCAAGGTTGTTGAGGCAAACCCCTTAGGAGTCTGAGTTGTAGGCTGTACTACTGGGAACCCTTAGGTGGTTACATATAGCTAAGCCTCGTTTTCCATAGCTATTCATATCTAACAGGGTAAAAGCATGTGTGGTAAGAAGATGGAAATCAGAGTCCCAAATTTAAGCTGCATGCAGAGCAGTTGTCTGTTATATATATTTTCCTTTTCTTTGAAATTTCAAGCTTACTTTTCTTTTCCATAGAACACTCCCTTTTTCCCATATCCATTGATAATTTAAAAACCATAATTATCATTTATCTGCAAATCTAATAATTGCAGGGCATAGCTACTCTAATTTTTACTTCCTTGTAATGAACTCTTAATTATATCCTAGATTAAATGATTTACAATTAGTTTTTGATGTATTAGAGACTCTTCTTTATATGATATCTTGAACCCAATTTTAACTGGGATTTTATTCATGAT
Organism: Micronycteris hirsuta; assembly: GCA_004026765.1. Lineage (NCBI taxonomy): Eukaryota > Metazoa > Chordata > Mammalia > Chiroptera > Phyllostomidae > Micronycteris > Micronycteris hirsuta. The sequence goes on from PVJI01000597.1 coordinate 156,489, forward strand.
AACATATTATAATAATGTGTTCGTTAATACATCTAGCCATTCAACTTGAAGGGCACATTACTCCCCATAGCCATGTGGACACTCTTGCTGCTTTCTCATTATTCAAGTGCAAATCTTGCCAAGAGAAAACTCAATGAAAGAGAGGAAGCTCTATTTCCAGCTCTTCTGTATTTGAAGAGAAGATTAGAGCCTCTTAGAGCAATTTCTATAAATACTTGTTGGATAAAATTTCAATTTACCTACTTGTGAACATCATATCTAATTGTGTACTATTCATTATACTTTCACTAAGTAATATTTTTGTAAAGGGCTTCATTTAAAAAGTTTTTACAAAAGGCTTTATTGTTCCTAAAATAAACCCAGTTGATAAAATGAGGAAATTTAATTAAATGAATTCCTGTGCTGCATTTAGTAAACATGAGACACCAAGTTAAAGCATGTTACAAAGATATACTTTTGCCATTAAAATACAATTACATTACATTATTTTGTTTGTATTTAATTAAATCTCTGCTCTGTCTCATTATCAGACAGTGGTTTTCTTTGCAGATCAGATTTGTCAAGCTGGGACCAAGTAAATATTCGCAACTACCTGCATTTTAAAATTAAATCCTGACATTTAAAAATAGAAATATTTAATACTGATACTAGTAGAATATTGAAATGTTATATCAGAATGCTTCAATCATGGGTAGTTTCCCAGATTAACTGTGATTATTTAAAAAATTAATATATTATCTATGGAAAAATATGTCTTAAGGCTTTTTTACAATCAATTTGTATTAATACAAATATAAAGTTGATATGTATATTCTTGAAAAAATTAGAAACTAAAATACCTTAAACTTATATATTTTTTAATTTTAAATTTTTAATTTAATTTTAAAATTTTTAATTTTAAATATATATATATATATACCATGAGATACTACATAAAATAAATGTATAAATCCAGTTGCTAATTAAACAGAGAAGAGAGAATACAATGTAATAAAATAATGTATCCACTGTTTCACTCTAATTTTAGAATTTTAACTATAGTTTCTAAGCCCTGGGGATATTTTTTTAATACCAGTGTTTTGGCAAAAACCCAGTTTGATTAAAGTCATATTTTCCCAATATTTACTTTCACATCATATTAAACATAATATAGCTTCCTGTTTTGTTCTCGTTTCATTTGAAATTGCTTCTCAAATAAGATGAATAGGAAGTCCCTCATTGATAAAGAAAAGCATTAATTAAATTAACAAATATTTTAAAAATATTAATTCGGATAAATAAAGAAGAACCCTAAATTTAAAATATAAAAATGGCATGAGATTTTCACATAGTTTTTAAAAAATGTTTTTTTCTCAGGCAAGAAGTTAGAGGTCATTTAACTTTGTCAAGGTCTAGAATTTCATTCGTGAACATATTTGAAACTAACTTATAACTTTGAGTGTCCATCAAATTTTTTACAGGAGACATGACTTGAAATTACCTGTCATAATAATGAGTATTTATCAAAATGAATTTGGATAGCTTCTTTAATTTTAGATTTATTCTTTGTCTCCAGCTTCCAATGTTTTCACTTCATTCCCTATCAAAATCTTCTCCCTTCTATTTTTGAAAGCGCATGGTTTTATCATGGTCTAATGTGAGAGTATTATTAGTCTCCCCACATTTCTTTCTTTGGAAAATTAGGACATTTTTAAAGAAAATCATCAGTGTTCAACGTCTCTTCCTGATAGGAATTCTGAAATAGAAATGAGAGGCCATAAGATATACTTTCCTGGTGTGCTGGGTATTTTCTGTCGGTCCTTCTAGATCCCCTCTTTACCCTTCATCGTCTTTCCAGTGTCCAGGGCCACTTCCCTTAATGGAAGACATTATTGAGCTGTTTGCTCTCTGACTCTCATTGGATTCAGTCATTTGGAAGAACCAGTAAGGAATAAGAAAATGAAGAGTAAAAAGAAAAAAAAAGTGAAGGGTGGGGCACCCCAAACTTTCCCCTACTTGTTGCCTCTGGGAGAGGGACACTGACATCTCTTGTCAGATGACTTTTCTGTTCAGCTATCCTCTCCAGCTTCCGGTGTCACTCCCTTCACTTCCCTCAGCTCCTTATTTTTACTAGCTCTAATTCTTTGCTATCCTTTGTTGCTATCCTTATCCACCACTTTGGAAGTATCATGCATTTAACTTTCATCAACTATTCTGTTCCATAATTAACCTATTTTTGAAGAAGACTTACTGTTGCAACTACATAAGAAAACCTATGAAAGATTTATTTTTTTAAGTGAGTTGTTTAAGCAAACATTCTCGGGAGTGAATTTTATATGCCAACCAAAAACACTGGGAAATATATACACAAACTTGATATTTTAGGTTGAATAATTTGTATAGCTTGTAAAATCTGAATCAGTAAAATAGAATCTGAATCAGGAATATAGCATCTACCCTTTTTTATCTTTCTCTGTACCCTGAGAGGCTGACACAGTCATAGTGTCCCATCTGGGCTCCCTTGCCTTCTGGCTTCAAGGTGATGTTGGTCAGTGGATAGCTATCGCAAGGGAGAAAAGGAATGGGAAGCGGTAGCTCGGGGATATTTAGTCTTGCTGTTCCTTCGCTGTTGCTCTGCAGTCCTAAAGCCAGTAACAGTTCCCAATATTTCCACATGCCAGGAGCTTTACCATCTCCTTTGGGTTCCCTTATCTCCACCTGCCCCTTTGAAACTATGCTCTCAATAAACATTTTTCAGTCACCAACTTGGAGGTATGTTGTTTGTTTCCCGTCATAATTTTGACCAATTCAGCATTCAGCATCTGACTCAGTTAGAAATCTTTATATAAAAATGTCTGCATCTGATAATGAAGTAATTGTTTTACTTTCTCATAGTAGTAGAGAATTTTCAACTTACAAAATGCACACATTTTCTGTAATTTAGTTTTTGAAACAATTTAGAATTTAACATAGTTAATTTTTAAAATAAGAAACAACAAAAAAGGAAAACAAAAACAGAAATAGCTGGAGCTGAGAGCCATGTCACATCAAAGGGCTTGAGAACCAGAGTGGCTACATGGCTAGTGTCCACGAAGTCCCGATTTACAATTATTATCAAGATTAAATTAATGATTGAACCCCCATTCATCAAAAATCCCATTAGAACAATCTGTTATATGGCCACTCTAGTCATATCACAATATTAATTTAATTTGTTAGTTAATATGAAAAATGTTTACATAATTTAGAGCATTTTCAGACTAAGGTAGTTGCTGAAGTCCAAAAATTGGATTTGTTCAGGTAAAGAAACTGCAGGGAAAATGTTTTAGATTTCATATAAATTCTCCTTCAACATGTATGAGTCTATAACTCAGGGTGAAATATCTGTCTATAAAGATATATGTTAATATCATTATTCTGTTAATTTCAATTTCCTGAAAAAAATTCTTCTGCCTTCTGAGTCACACAATAAATTGTGTGTCAATGTTTGTGAGTCTCTGACTGTTCATTTCATAAATAGGTAGATTTTAATGGAAATTTTAAATGTCTGCAATAAAATTTCTGAAGATACAGTAGAATTGATATGTGCTTTTAGAGAATATAAAATAATATTTCACTTGGAATACCTTATGTCGAAACATGCCATGATTTATAAACTTTTTTTTAAAGATTTTATTTATTTATTTTCAGAGAAAGGAGAAGGGAGGGAGACAGAGAGGGAGAGAAACAGCAATGTATGGTTGCCTCTCAGACGGCCCTCACAAGGGACCTGGCCTGCAACCCAGGCATGTGCCCGGACTAGGAATCAAACTGGGATCCTCTGGTTCCCAGCCCGCGCTCAATCCACTGAGCCACACCAGCCAGGGCTGAAACATGCCGTGATTTAAAAGTTCAGATATACTTACAAAATGATCATACACTTCAATACCACTGTATGTGAACTTTCAATTTACTATATTTTATAGGAAAAAAGCCTAGCATTCCTCCCTAGTGGCGTTTGTCAGAATACTCTGCCTTTATGGAGATTGTTTGTTCATAGCCATAGTCATCATTTGGATTTGCTAATAATCGGACTTAGTAGTCTTTGGTAATTAACTGAATCTGATTAGGGGAGAATCAATGTTCCTGATTTAACTCAGGAATAATTGTGACAAGTACCCTTTGCCACATTATATTTAGGAAATGTCTTAAAATATTTGAAGTGTGTCAAAATACATCAATCTCTTCAAATACAAGACTTCTGTCAAGGGCTAAAAATGTAATGGTTAAGGAGATGCAATTCTTGAAGTTATATAGCAAATTGCCTTCACTTGTTCAATTTTAAAATTAATGGGAGTATATCTTTAGTTGGAATTCACTAATGCATCTTAAAATTAAATACTACCATTGTCCTCTTGAAAAAGACATTGCACCTCACTACTGGCAAGTTTATTTTCTCATTTTTGATGAATAAAATTTGTCAAGACTTTTATAATACATGATTTTATTTTTAGTTTTTAAAAAAGGATCATATGATAGATCATACAATCTACCCTATCATAGATTGTATTAATCTGTGGTATATTAATATATTTCAATATAGATAAAAGCACCTAATTTTTTATATGGATAACTGTGTTGGTTATCAATTTATTGTATCTAAGCTCCAAATTTACTCCTTTGGCCTGCTCTAATAAAATAGATTTGGCCCTTTAAATATCTGTTCTCTGTCCCCTGACAATGAAGCTGTGTCCGGGAGGGTGGTATTGAGGTATAGAAGGCTAGAAAACCAGAATCGTGCTTCCTGGCTCTGATGTGCTCACTTGGTGAGGTTGTGTGTGGCTTCCACTTGGACCTGATTTCTCAGAGACTAAAGCTTCCTCAGTGCCTGGTTCCTCTAGTGCGTGGTGGCCAGCAGTACCCAGTGAGGGACAATTACCTCTGGTACCCTGATTTGGGCAGTTGTGTAACAGAGTGCCTCCAGCCAGCTTCTTGAGGACACCCCACTTCTCCAGAGCTGCATGGCAACCAACAGAGCCCAATGGCCAACACTCCCCTGGTAACTGAATTTGTTCAGTTTTATAGCAGAATATCTTCAGAGAAATCTCTCATGAGCAGCTTTCCATGGCACATTTGAGGGGAGAATTCTGGTACCTAATGCCTGCTATATTGGGCAGCATCATTTAATTTGTTACAGAAATAACAAGTGCCGATATTAACTTCGAATTACAAAGAGAAATAAAATTTAAAATGTGGAAGCTGATGTCTTTTTAAGTATGAAAACCCTCTGGGCACAGGAAATACAAAGGTTGTTTAACTTAGTTTAGGTTTCATTATTTTTCTAGTGTTCAGCAAGGTTGAATACTAAAGAATCGCTTAATAGATGTTAAATATGGACCGTATGTCTATGGATTTTACTTTTATGTTTTGTGGTTGGAAGATCAAGTGGGGTTTAAATTCACAGTAAAACTTAATGTACCTTTGTGAATGAATGCGACTGTTTCTTAATTGAACATGTTAAGGTATTGAACTACTTTATTGAAATAATAAAAAGGCTAATATTTTGTTGGGCAATATGTCATGGTACCTAGAGAAAGAGAATGAATAATTCGATTTAATGTGAACACATGTATTACAAGATAAAATGGTCATTATTGCTGATTAAAATAAGCTGGTGAGTTTTACATCTGTTATATATACGAATGTTAAATTCTCATAAACATGATTAGTAGAAAGACATATATTAATAATGTTTTTGTATATTTTAATATAAATCTTTCAGTAAAGTATTATTATATTTTTGTTATATATACAACATATTGAGAATTTTATATTCTAATTTCTATTAAGTACATCACTTTAAACACTCCTGAAAAGTGTTTGCAGAATGTGAATTAATTAAATAACACCTAAATTTACTTGAATCTAAAGATTGAAAGGTCATAGAGATTGAATAAAAATGTAATAATATTGATAAAAATTCTGTGTGGTATTTTTGTGTAGATGTATTCATAAAGACAGATTTAATTTTGCAAAAACATGAGCTATGTGCATATACTGAGAATATTGCAGCAGTGCATTTATTTAGTTTCTTATATCACAGGAATGTACCTATCCAGTTCCCCTGCTTTACTGTAATATCGTCTCTTCAAAATAAATTAAATTTCCTTAGAAGTGCTAATAAATAAAAAATCCCTGGTAACTATGGGTGCTTCGTGGAACGTTTCAGCAGTAATCTATTTTCCAGGCACTGCTGTCGTAAATAGTCTGACTATTGTGTCGATGTTTGACAGCTTCCATGTCTTTATCTCACCTGCTTTCCCTTCTGCCCCACACCCAGGAAAGCTGAGGACGCCTGGGTGTTCCTTCCTTTGGGGTTGCCGAGAGGTTGCAGATGCAAGCCCTACCCACACAGAACCCTCACTCTCGTCCTGTCCTCTGACAACACGTAACCGCCAACGCCATCTTCATTCTTTGCTCTCTCAATCTATTTTGGGGCCTACTTGTGAGTCACCTTATGCTCTCCAGAAAGCTTCCTTCTGGAAGTAACGCATCTTTTTATGCCCTCTTGGTGTGTGTGTGTATGTGGGGGGGGGCATCAGTCTCTGTGTATGACAAGTTTTGAATGGAGATCCACCCTCTATTTTCATAGCAGCCGCAACTGCACAGTGGTCAGGGTGTCTAGACCAGCACTACCTGGGACCTTTCTTCTTCTGGTTGGTGGATCACTAACTGGCTCTGTCGCCTGCTCAAAGCATGTACTTTAAGTGACCACTTGCTGGTTAACTTGCACTTCGAGTACTATTACTGAGTTTTATCCAGCTTCTCTGTTATAGATATGTTCCACCTAAGCCAGAAATTTTGATAATTGTCATTTAGGGACAGGAGCATTAAATTTAGTCCTTCTTTAAAATGGTCCTAAGTCACATGTCTTCACCAAGACCTATCCATGTGTCTTTAATGAAATTGTGTGCCTTAATTCCAGCGTACACCATGGCTGACATTAGACTCAGAGGAAGGGCACTTACCCTGTGGCTGTTGTCTGGGTGCCTTGAGCTGGTGTGAGCTGTCATTCTGGAGAGCACCCAGGTAAGACTTTGCCGTGCGTGATGCATGGGCCCATCAGATGGTTGTTTCTGAGGAAGAAGACGGTGACTAACTGGATTAGTAAGGTCCACACTCTTACAAACAGATAATTCACAGGATCCTACAAAATAACTTGGCTGTATGCAATGCTGCCTATGTCTGTCACCAAAAAACTGATTCCCAGTTTTATAAGAAAAGCACTGATCATACCCTTGTTGCAGAAGCAAGGGGCGAATTCAACCATTTCCATCGGAGAGGTACTTAGTTTTGATGATTCTAATTTGAGGCTGTCTGGAGGGAGACACTTATAAATATGAGCAGTGTACTAGCAATGAGAAAAAGAGAGAAGAAATCAGATCCAACTGGTAATCCAATATTTACTAAAATAAATTATACAACAAACAGATAAAAAGGCACAAGGCACAGATCAGTTTTTGTACCTCTAAATCATAGATTCCGATTTTTAACTTTAATGTCTGCTGAAATGTGCCATTGGCAAGCCTTAATCCACAGTGGCTCAGATTTCATTTATACCAATGGGAAAGGCTAAATTTAAGCAAGTTGACATTATAATCTTAGGTAAGGTACTAAACATAAAATAGAGGGCAAATACACATGTCTCACCTTGACCATTGTCACTATTACCTTAACTAAACTCCCTGTAGCGATAGCACCCACTATTCTAAAACACACTGTAGTGCACAAAGATACCCTATCCTGTTGCAAGTTGGCTTGACAAAATGAGACCCCGTGGACACTGCCTCAGAGCTCAAATAACTAATATGGCAATGTAAATTCTATCAGGCTAGCAAATCATTTTACAAGAGCTATTCAGAGGAGTGATTATTTCCACCAATTCTCCATTGATGGTACAATCAGACCTGTTCTTATGCTTAGACAGAATTGGTGGCACCTTGCAATGATCAGCACAATCTTAATGTCCCTTAATGCCTGATCCCATCCATTGAGGTTCTAATATGCAATGTTACTGAAACTGCGGCCTATCCAATCAACAACTGATACATGCTTTACTGTTACAGTTTGGGCTAATATATCCTCTGTTGGGTGGCTATTTCAGCATCTTTTGATGATTAGATACCATATACGTCAACATTTCACACAATCTTTGCAGGCAAGATCTTCACCACATGCTATTCTACCTAGGAGTACAGGTACAACCTTGAATGGATTACATTCTCCTCTGAGGAAATTCATTTGAATATTCATTCAGGATATGAAAATACTCCCACCATGACTCAATAACGGGAGGAGGAATTGCCCTACACATAACAAAGATCACCTCATATAGATTTCTGAGAACTGTGTGGCAAACCGAGGGAAAATCTATCCCTAACATTGTCAAGAAACAGCCATGAACTCTCCTAGCATGCCCATCGTTAAGAGAAGCATTTTTTAGTGGTTTGGGAGTCCTGGAGGCAGAACTATTACTCATTTATGGATTTTACTTAAGAAAGTTTATTCTACTACCGTATTTTACGGACTATAAGACTCACCGGACCATAAGACACACCTAGGTTTTAGAGGAGGAAAACAGGAAAATAATTTTGGAAGCAAAAAATGTGGTAAAATATTTTACCTGCTCCTGCCTCCTGTGACCCCGCTCCACCTCCGCCCCCTGCAACAGAGAGCCAGGTAAGTTACATTCAGACTATAAGATGAGCCCCCATTTTCCTCCCAAATTTGGGAGGAAAAAAGTGGGTTTTATAGTACAAAAAATACAGTAATTGCATATCAACCCATCTTGAATGAGACTTCCTTGAACAAAAATTCTAATATATGTACACATTGCTATTTCACAGGTAATTCTACGAGTGACCACAAAGCCTCCTTTTCCATAGAGCCTAAAGAGACTTGATCTCACAGCTCCTAGAATCTTCAGCCTTTAAAGTTTGTCACCAGGAGTTGCCTGTGTGTTTCTGATAAAAGAAATCTCTGCCTGTTGACCTTATGATGCATGTCATTAAAGTGACTATTCCTGATCCTTCATACCAAGCTACCTGCATTGGCTCATGGAAGCAGTCACCCACACACTCAGCACAGCCCTCGAAGCCTTCTTGCTACAGAATAAGGTAAATGTGCACCTTCTTGTATAACCCATGTGTAAGAGCATGTGCTCTCTGCTGTCCTTGACAGGTGTCGTGTGGCTGGAGGAGGTCAGTCAATTTCCAGACCTCTTGGTTACCTAAGAAACCCCATGGATCAAATAAGTAAACAGAAATGGAGTTTATATAATTTGCAGGTGGCATCACCATCATCACACATGATACAGCACAGTGGGAAGTTGCTGTTATCCATCCGTTAACCCGGAAATTCTAATAAAAAAATGAGACCCAAGAGTCATCACAATTAATTAAACTTTAGGCAGTCATTTTAGCCCTGGATGCTCTGGCTCACCATCAGCCCTATCTGCACATTTTTACAGACTTTTGGGCCATTGCCAAGGGTAAAGTAATCAGCCAATCAATGCCAATTATAGCAGAATGAAGGACAGATATAAGGATAAAGTGATGAGTAAATATGTGATCAAATAAAGTAGAATATTAATGATATAATATAGGGGTAAGTATAAGAATATTCACTGTAAAATGCTTTTAATATTGCTGTATATTTAAAAAATCACAAAAAAATTTTGTGGAGAATGATTTTTTTAAGCCATAAACAAACAGAAGGGAAAATGTAGACTAAAGAAACAAAACAACCTCTTGCAATACTTTAATTTTGATAGAACCCTGGTTTATAAATAATACAACTATATTTTTTAATAATATTGGGAACATTTAAATGTGGAATGATATTTAAATGTTCTTAAATGTTTTACGTATAACAACAGCATCATTTTCAGGTAGGAAATACACCTGTACTAAGGAGATACGTGACCAGAGTGAAGTTTCATGCTCTCTGCAATGTACAAAAAACGTGAAACGGTTCTGCTGTGTAATTACAGAAGTCAATAAAGAATACAGAAAGATACATGTGAAGAGACAGCAGCAAATGTAGTCCCATAAAAATGGCAACACTTTAATCTATGTGGTAAATTAAAAGTTACAATCATACTCTCTGTTTTTAAACTTTTCAAATTACATTTTTTTTTCCTTAAAGGAAGGAAATATGAGAAGTGGTCAGGTTCAATGACTGTGTGGAAATGAGAACTCAGAAAATAAAAACATGTGCATTTGAATAATAACCTTAAAGCTAGGTATTTTAGATTAAGAGACTTATTTCTATCATTTTTGTAATGTTGCTATTTTCCCCTCTTTTAGACTGTGTAAGTCACTCCTAGTAGAGACTTTCATGTGTAATAGTTACGTTGTTTCATTTTCAGTTTTATGTCTTCCGTGCGTTATATTTTTCTTAACTTTGTCTTCTATTGTCTTCTACATATAAAATGATCATTTTCTGATATTTCTTAATTTTGTTTAAAGAAATTCACTTGCTACTTTGACCACAAGATGTCCCCTGTCACCGTCTACTTCAGTGAATTGCACTGTAGACTGTGATAACACTATGCTTATTAACATTATATTTAAAGGGTCCTATATATTGCTTTAAGACAGAACCTAGAGAGAATTTTATTTTTTGAAATGAAATGAAATACCACTATATGAACAAACAAGCAAAGGAAACACCATTTCAATTTACTGTACAGCCGAGTCTCCATGAATCTGAGATGAACGTCTTACTAGATGTCTATGTCAAGCACACTACGAGCTGCAGAAGGAACAAGGGAAGTTCACTTTCAGGGAGAGCAGGTATGTCCACATGGCATGCAAATTGTCGTGGCACCATTCTGTAATGTATAAAACCCCAACTGCTCTCTTTTCTTTGCTTTATGCTATGTGCTATGGACTGAATGCTGATGTTCTCCCCAAATTCATATGTTGAAACTGGAACGTCCATTTGATGATACTGGGAATTGGACCTTTGGGGAATAACTAGGTTTGGGTGAGGTCGTGAGTGTGGAGGCCCCATGATGGGATTAGCAGCCTTTATAGGGGAAGAAAAAACATCGGATCTCCCTCTCCCGGTCATATGAGGACACAGTGAAAAGACCTTTAAGCTACCCAATTTTTGTTATTTGGTTATAGCAACCCGAACAGATTAAAACAGCATTCTGTCTCCTCGGAGAACACAACCATTTCTGAAAGGCATTCTCATCAGCTAATATTTTTTACCCTAGATTGACAAAGTATTTTAGTTAAAAATAATAAAATCAGAATCCTTAAGAACAAGTTAAGAGAATCTTCAAAAATAGACTAATTTTAAAGTGTTGTCTATCAAAATTCACCCTTCTCTTTGCAGTTAGTGCCACTTGCAGGCGGACTCTGTCTACACACGCCCTCATCGTCAGCTGGCTGGCTGAGTCTTGCTCTCCCTGCAGCAACACGTGGGGAGGGATTGGCGTACTGGAGGAGGAATAAGCCACATGCCCCTTTATGTTCTTCTGTGTGACCACGTCAGCACCTCTTCACCGATGATTCTATCAGTGAATTACAGTTAGAACTGATTCCACATTACCATACCCAGTCCCATCAAACCTCCTCAGAGGAGGCACTGACAGCAGCTGGTGGGTAACCCAGTCCCAAAGTTTGGATCCCAGCCACTAATAGGTTGAGCTAGTTCCTGTGCTATGGTAGAAAACCCTCCATCAGGTAAACACAGTGACACAGGGACTTGAAGGGGGAAGTTGTCAGTGTGCATGAAAATGACTCCTGCAGCTTCCACTGGACTCAGAGGAGCCCAAGAAGATGAAGCACGGTTGATCCACACTGACTTCTCAGTCCTTCCATTGCACCATTTAAGCCTGCCTAAGCCCTGCAGTGAGTCTCCTCTCTTATGGATGCTTAAGGTAATAGCTAAGCCTAACATCTAAAACTGATGTGACACCAGAAGTAAAGTGGAACAAGCTCCAGTCTTTGATGCAGCAACTATTTCTAAGTCTGTAGCTAATACTAACCTCCATTCTCCAGCAGTGTTCATTCTGGGCTAGCACTTCGGCTGCTTTGCTTCCTTGTTCTGTAGAGTGGTGTAGACACAGATCACTGACCATTCCAACCATCGCCCTACCCAGCCCTTGGTCCCTGCCACTGGCAGTTGCTTGTTGTCCCCAAGTTTGCAAACTCTCAGAGGTACCTTAGTATAGTCTCTGAGTTCCCTTCCCAATAACGTAGCAATATCTCTACACCTCATTTTACTACAGGAGGTTCACAGACTGGTAGAGTAATGCCTTTCTTTTTTACTGATCTCTCTGCACTAAACACCCAAAATGACTGATGATATCAATAACATGAGTTCATGGAAGTATTCCTTTCCTCCACCTCAGAAATACAAGGATCATTAATCCCTCATAGAATGGAAAGGATGGAAAATACAAAAATTTCAAATGGTCACTGAGAGTGATGGTAATAGAAGTTACTCCTGCTAACATATCTTGATTTCTAGATGCAAGTCTTCTACATTTTTACCCCTCAGCAAGAGATAATGACCATTGGTTCAACATCTATATATATCATGTCCAACATACTGCTCTAACATCACCTGTTCTACATCCTGTCTGGGGACTTAGCTGAACTTTTAAGAGAACCTCCCAGTGCTCCACTGGTTACTGGCAATAGCATCAGTATGGCAGCGCCCTAGCCCTATCTTCCAGCTCTGAGTCTCAGCTCCCCAAGGTCTTTCATCATAATTTCACCCATTTGTTTCTAGTAGCTGTTTTCTGCAGATACCGATTCTCTGATACAGTATCTGCCCACCCCATTTTCCCCCTTTCAGCCCCCCCCCATTACCTGTTCAAATAACTCTTTACCTGAACTTTATTAAAATAACTGCTGTGGTTTCTGTCTTCCTGACTAGTGCTGAAGGCAGGTAGAAGAAGCTGGGAGAAAAGAAAGTGTGTCAGAGTAACTGCAAGTATATTGGAGCAGTAGGTTAAATTGGAATCTGAGTAGCCAAGAATTTTCCTCAAGTTCATGAGAATATGGTACCTTATAAATGTTGTAATTGGAAGATAGGTCAAAGCTGCAGAAACAGACCAAAAAACAAGAGAGAAATTAAACTCTTGAAAATGTCATCGTTTCCTTTTTGGTGGACTGAAGAAAAATGGAGAAATACCATGTGAACTCAGCAATATTAAAAGACTCTGCTAGTTTGTGTGGTACAGGATGGATTATATAAAAATCCAAACAAACTGCCTTTACCAGGAGTTATACCAACCAGAAGCATTTGTAATTGAGTGACATAATTATTGGTAGCTCCAATGATCAAGAGTTACTGCTGTAATTTAATGACAAAGGACTGCAATATCACATGTCTTGCAATGCAGGAGACTTTTCAGGACAAGCGAACACTGTCTCTTCCCAAAGCCAGGAGCCTTCCAATGAGGAACACCATCTTGGATACTATTTCTAGTATTTTTTTCTACTGATTTTTTTTTTCTTCAATCACTTTCTTGCATTTTATCTTATGCACCATATGGCTCAGGTAATACTTCAGTAAATGAAACATTTAACTAATGAATCTAAAAATGTCAACTGAATAAATCTTAAGCATAAGACTCTTGAATAGTGTAATATATATCTTTCAAAATTGCACAAGTACTTTCTATTAATATTATTCAATTTGGAAAGGCACAGATATTCTCAAGATTTCAAAATTATTGATGTCAAAACAGTACTAAATGTATGCAGATTTTCTTAGTGGAATCAGGCAGTTTTGTAAATGTTTTGCTTTTGAAATATTGTAAGATTTTGAGTTCATTTCTTCCCAATTTTCCCACTCATCATTCTTTCCTTTGTAAATATTTAGATGAAGTAGTCAGAATATAAGCTTCTTGATACAAATAACAGCTGAAAGACAAAAATGTAGATTAGCTATGGCAGGAAAAATCGGGTGCTGAATCAAAGCTGCGATGTGGCAATACCAGAATTACAATATCTTCTGGGCTGCATCTGGTCCAGTCGTGCATATGAGGACTCTGCATACAGATCTGAGACAAGGAAATGGCACGTGAGCAGAAGAGTCAGAACAAATAATAGCTAATCTTAAAAAATATGTGCTTTATTACTTGTGATCTAGTGTGTAGGAGAAAAATCTCTCATCTCAAACCTGGTCTGGGACTAAACTATTCTTATCTGATGTAATTTATATATTCATCTCGAGAGTGAAATACATTCTTATTAAAATGCTCAACTCTTTTTTTATTATATTAAAGAGATTAAGAATTCATTTTAGAAAATAAGAGTTATCCACCTTGCTGACAGACCATCTATCCTTATTATCTGTAAGCAGCTATTTCTTTAATCTACCACATTTGTTGTTGTTGTTTGTATTCATTGTTTTTGTATATAAATGCCTCTATGAATAGTAAAAACCTTTGAAATGACTTTTTTAAGCACCTCTTCCCTTTGGCAATTTGCAATAACACTTTGACAAGTATAGTCAAGTTAATGTACATGAAGGCGATTATGAGTAGAAACAGTACTTTCATGTTGGAATACTAATAAGTTGCAAGAATTGGAGGTTACTGACTTCTGTATAGCCACACTGAAACTTCTTTACTGGCTCTTTTGTAAGAGAGAGATTCCCACTTGGAGTTGTGGCAATAGCCAAATATGTGATGCTTAACACCGTGAAGATAAAATTCACAACAGTTTATGAAGCACATATACTCATAAGCTAGGGGAGAATGGCACAGCATGCCACACAAGGCAATGGTACTTGTGAATATAATGAAGAAACAGAAGTCAAGAGACAGGCGTTGTAGTATGGAGTCGGAAGGAAGGCCCGGTCCCACAGGAAAATGCGATTGCTGTGTCGGAACAATTCCAAGCAATCGTAGGGGAATGAAACCTTTGACTGACAGTGGTGTTAGTGAGAGTTCCAAAATGAAGAAAGGTGAATTTAGAGTTAAAGAGATCCAGACCTGAATTTGCATTACCCCTCCTGTACCTCCCTCCTGGCATTGGCTGGTTCCAAACACTTGAGGTGATGCAGAACCTTTTAGGAAAAGATCTTTGAAGCTAGGAATTTATAAGGAGGGTCTACGGCTAGGGTTTCTGTCGTGAATTTCGACCCGCAAAATCCATGGGGGCAACCACCCCGATTGCGTGAATCAATCTTACCCAGAGACATGCTTGGAGATAAGAATCTGGCTGCCACGGGTCTTTCCCTCCACCTCCATCTTGGAAAAAAGACCTTGTGGGTCACTTAGCCAGGCTTTTTATTAAAGTTTTGGGGCACATTTACATTGGATTGATTATTCATGAGATTAAACAGAACAGGGATAGGTTTACTCATTAGCAGAGCATTAGGATGTAAATTCAGGTTCGGTGGCAGACAGGACCAGGGTAATATATAAGACAGGGCTCAGCAAGCCAGAATCTCTTAAGATACATTTTTGCCAAATTCCTATTAGAGAATACCTATTCCACAGACATGATCCACACTTGCCTACACGGGAACTACACGGAGCTGCGCTCAAAACATGTAAACTCTCAGGACTGCGTGTTTACACATGTGTGGAAAGAATCCCTACAGTTTCTGCTTGCCCAAGTGCAGGAGATTCGAGATAGAAAGTGGCAGATGGGTTTCTCATTAACTCTGACTTGTATCTTCATGGAATAATGTTTAAAGATTTTCCTTGTAAGTGAAATCATTGAGTAATAAACCATTCAAAAATCTCTTAACCTAAAAGAATGTTTGGATATTTAAGTGTGATATCGAAGTTTAACCTAAATGTATTTAAATTTTAAATATGACTGTGTCAATAATATAGTAGTTTTTATAATAAAATTTTAGAATTGTTATACAAAACAGTTCATTTAAAATTTTACTTTAAGCACTAGCTGGTGTGGCTCAGTGGATTGAGTTCCAGCCTATGAACCAAAAGGTCTCTGGTTCAATTCCCAGTCTGGGCACATGGCTGGGTTGCAGACCAGGTCTCCAGTTGGGGGTGCACAAGAGGCAATCACACATTGATGTTTCTCTCCCACCCTTTTCATAAAAATAAATGAAATTTTATTTTGAAATGTAATTATTAATATCTACTGTTAAATAGATATTGCTTGAATTTTATGTAGCTTAGATAAAAAGTGTGTATTTAGAAGAAAATATTTTTAATTCATCAAAAATATATTCAAAAAAATAAAAGTGAAACCCTGGCTGGGTGGCTCAGTTGGTTGGAGCATCACTCTGCAACAGAACGTTGCGAGTTTGATTCCAGATCAGGACACACACTTAGGTTGTAAGTTAAATCTCTACTTGGTGTGTGTAGGGCAGACAACTGATCAACGTCTTTCTCTTTCCTTTCTTCTCTCTCTGAAAGCAATAAACATATCCTAAGTGAGGATTAAAGAAATGACAGAAGTATAAACTGCTGTAATGGACACAATTATATAGCTCTGAAAAAGCTCTTCATTGGCATTCATACTCTCAGGACTGCTAAGTGGAGAGCTGCCATTATACTGAATAAGCACTTAACCATTATGATGGAAATATAAACCACAGCAACACATAAACTCTCGAGTGCCTTGAACGTAAAATAATAAGTAGAGAAATCAGGAGCATAATTAATATAATTTTCCCCGCCCCATCCATTAACTTCAAAATTCATTTTATTAGGTTTAATATATTTTACCTCTCAATATTAATTCTTTTTAAAATCAGAATCTCACGTTTAACTTAGTTTATGATTCTATCTATCCCGTCATGATCCTTGACTTCCCTCCTCCTTTTGGATAGATTTTCTCAGTTTTCAAAGTACTGTGTTTAAACCCAAATAGATCATGTTACTTCCACTCAGATTCTTAAGTAAACTCATATCCTTAAAATTCAAAGTCATTTATCAAAAGTAGGTCCATGGATATCTGGTATATATTGTATTCTCTTGTCTCATTAATTAGGTATATACTATTACAATAGAGAATACAATACTATTAATGATTCTATTAATTCATTCATCCTTTCATCTATCCATCAACCCATTCATACTCATAGACCACTAATATTCAGTCATACATTGTTATAAAGCTAGGGATGATGTCACATGAGCAAATACCATGATTCTTGGTGTCATGTGAATGTCTTTTTAGTGGGAAAATACAATAAAATAAAATCAAATTAAAAAGATACTTTTAGAAAGTAACACAATCTTTAAAAATAATGCACTGGCACAATTTTTTAGCAATGGAATTTGGTTGCCTTCCACTAAAACAGGATAGTCAAGAGAGATTACTTTAAGAATACAGGTGCTTACCTCCTAATGCATTTCCTAAATCTTTAGGAATAGGAGATTTTTCTAACCCTTCCAGGAGGTATGCTCAGGAGAGACTAGTAAAGCTTGTGAAAAATAGATCCATTTGAATGTTTCCATCTCCCAGAGCCTTCAAATTCCTTTCTCTGTAGCATGCCATGACTTTTAGAAATTGCAATCATCTGTTTTATTTGAAAATATGCCAACACTACAGTGAGTACCAATACAGGTATAACCAAGTAACCCACCATCCTGTCCAAGGAGACAAAGTGTCCAATCTATGATTTGGGATAGGTAGACTGCTATTTTTTGCAGTGAAGGAAAAAAGAAAAGATAGAAAAGAATAAATAGACATTATTCCAATTTTCTGTTCAGAAATGTGAATGATGAAGATGAAAGCTGTTAGGCCACTAGTTAGTCCAGGTTACAATTAACCAAAATACCAGAATAGTAATTCCAGGCCCAGGTGTATGAGTCAACACAATAATAACAAATTCTAGATCATGACATCCATATTAAAGAAATTGGCTCTACTAAGCTTAATATTTCCTCTTACTTGGCCTACCCTTTTGAAATTGACTACCACATAAGCTCTTCAGAATCCTAGTAATATAAATTAGTGGGGACCTGGCCTTTCAGTGTATAGGCTATCTCTTTCTGGAATAAATTGTGAGTCTTGTGTTCAAGATTATCTTGGAATTGAATTCATTTTGTACTGGAAGGCAATGAGATGTGCTGGTTAGAGGAAGGAGAGCCTGGGAAAAATAACTATCCAATTTTCATAATGAAAGTTTGGAAAATATTTTATATAGCACGGGATGGGTGTCTCTCAGTGGTGCAGTGGGGCCGCCTCCTCCAGTAATGGAGGACTGCACAATACTACTTATATTAATCTTAGTAGAGGTTGAACACAGCTTGTTACTCCAACCTGTCTGTTTTCCCTCTCTTAAAATTAAAGTTTCATGTTAGACATTTTTGGTATACTATTAAGGGATCTGTAGTTTTGTTTCCCAGGTGACTCTAAGA
This sequence comes from Micronycteris hirsuta, assembly GCA_004026765.1. Lineage (NCBI taxonomy): Eukaryota > Metazoa > Chordata > Mammalia > Chiroptera > Phyllostomidae > Micronycteris > Micronycteris hirsuta. The sequence goes on from PVJI01000597.1 coordinate 174,826, forward strand.
AATGGACTGGCTTCAAAACCCCAGGAATTCTGAGAAAAAAAACAGGTGACCAGCTCAGTGATTCTGATCTTAAAGATCCATGTCAAGACCTATGGGAAAATGTCCAGCACATCCTCCCCGAATTAGAGAGCAGGATGTATGCCTAAGGACAAAGACTTAGTTAGCCATGCCTGGCACAAATCACTGACTACCTTTTGAGCATATTACAGGAACTGGCTGTTGGAACCTGGGCCTGGGGAGGCCTGATCACAGGGACTGCTAACATCAACGTCCTTCCTGAAGCTGACCGGAAGAAACCCGACTGCACGTCTACCCCCTTTTCCCTGCACAACCACAGACCCTGCTTCTCATTTCTATGCCCTGCTTTCCTCTCCCTCCCTAGAAAAACTTTTGCCTGCACTGAGATGTTAAAATGATTTTTGAGGACAGCAGTCTTCCATCCTTTCAGGTAGCCAGCACTTGAATAAATGGCTTCCCTTCTCACCTGCACCTGCCTCATAAGTTTGGCTTCCATTTCAGCAGGAAGCCAAGCCTGTGTTCGGTTAAACTTTGAAAGGTGTTCAGAGAATTTTCAAGATTCAAAATTCTCAGTCTCATTCACAACTTCCCAAATGACCTCCTTCCGTGATGAAAAATTCCAACCTCTTCTTAAAAGTATCTAGGTACCAAGAAACAAAATATTGCCCTCTCTCCTTTGGCATTAACAACTTATTAAAGTCTTAGTAATATCTATTAAAATAATTTATACTGTATTTTAGTATCTTTGAGTGGAAGAGTGGAAGCTATTAAATGGAATATAAAATCAATTTAATGAGTTGAAAAAATATATTTTAAAAAATGAAAAAGTGGACCAAAAAGATAAAATGTCAGAATGTACCACATGTAGTAAAATACTGATTTATTAAACTTAAATATTACACATAAACACACACATACAAACACAAAAAGGATTAGATTTAGATTTCTCCTAGACATTTATAAAAATGAATTATTTAGTTTTTCCTTCAGGTTTAAATTTTGAAAATTTAATAACTGCTTTCTATAATGTTAAGGTCATTCCGATGTTTGTGGAAGAATCAATGATCCGTTGACTCTGTGGAATACTATCATATTTAAACAGCGTAATAACAAGGCATGCCATTCATATTTACTCATAACATCTGAAACCCTAGTTAAATTTAGGTAAACTTTCTAGAAAAGGATCTGATGCCTATTTTGAAATACCATGCACCACTTGCTAATAAATTTTAGATATTGCGAGAAAGAAATAATATTGATAATAAATTATTTTAATGCATTTAATTATAAAACCAGTTATAAAATAATTTAAAATAGAGAAATAAGATAATTTATTTTAGTTTCTGTAAATGATAGGGCATGTGATATAGCTATAACTAATAGGAAGAACTATAAACAATTTATAATAATTAAATAATATTACGAACCAAAAGATATCCATTATATAGCATCATAATTTTTATTTTTATAGACTTGTTTGGTATAATAGCATTTACAATAGTAACCAAAATAACCAATTACAAAACTATATTTAACTTTGAGTTATTAAATTTCATTTAGATCATGGGCCTTAAAGAAAATTGGAATTATTTTTTTCAATCTTAGAAAATTAAATAAAAATATACTGTCATGAAATGCATGTGGAGGGTAAATTATAAAAATATGTTCAATAACATCCACTAAAATCATTTCCAATAATATGAAAAATAATTTTCCATGATGGATGAATGAATAAAGAAAATGTGGTATATGTATATAAAATGGAATTTTTTCAGCCATAAAAATAAGGAAATCCTGTTACTTATGGAAACATGGGTGAACATTGAGTGCATTATACTAAGTGAAATGTGAGACAAAGAAAAACAGATACCATATGGTATCACTAAAGAAATGAAACTCGCCCGGCTGGTGTAGCTCAGTGGATTGAGCGCGGGCTGGGAACCAGAAGGTCCCGGTTCGATTTCCAGTCGGGGCACATGCCTGGGTTGTGGGCCAGGTCTCCAGTGAAGGCCATGTGAGAGACAACCATACATTGCTCTTTCTCCCTCCCTTCTCCTCTCTCTGAAAATAGATAAATAAAATCTTAAAAAAAATAAAAAATAAAAAAATGAAATGAAACTCATAAATACAGAAAATAGTTGGTGATTGTCAAAGACTGGGGGTATGGGTAGGTGAAATAGATGAAGCTGGTCAAAGGTACAAATTTTCAGTTGTAAAATAAATAAGTCATAGGTTCATAATGTATAGCATGGTGAATTCAGTTAATAACACTGTATAGTATATTTGAAAGTTGCTAAGAGAGTAGACCTTAAAAATTGTTCTCCTCACAAGAAAAAATTGTAATTATGTGAGGTGATGTAACTTGACTAAACTTATTGTGGTAATCATTTTGCAATATATGTATACACATATCAAAACTATGCTGTAAACCTAAAACAAATAATATGTTGTATGTTAATTATATCTCAATAAAACTGGACAAATTAAAAAAAATAAAAATAATCTTTCATCTAGGCCTGTTAAAATCATCAAGCCTTATAAGAAGAAAAGAAATACCAATAGAAAAATAAGTAAAGCATAATCAAACTTCAAAGAACAGATTTTACCAGATTTCTGTTTACAGACATTTAAAATTTTTACTCTTTGGAAACTAACATTTTAATACATTTTTGTCAAAATGACTTCTCAATATACTCTATCCCATAAAAGAAGGGAATTTGGAAGTAAGCACAAGAAATGTCCCCTCATTCTTCAAGTGATCTATATAACAAGGTCACCGATGCTCCTCACATGCTCCGATCTAATAGCTGATCCTCAAACTTTTTATCCCACTTATCAAAAATTTTAGTCACAGCAGAATATTCTCCATAACATTTTATTCTGTCTTGAATTCTGAAATTTCCTCTACAGAAGTTCTCTCTTTATTAATGGTCTTACCTTCCATGTTTCTTTTGTTTAATATTCTTGTGTCTCTCTTTCAGTCACACAACATATATAATTTATTGGTAAATTCAAAATCCTTTTAAAGAAATGTCTGTGAAGTCATATACGATCAACTTGTATCACTCAGGCCAAATGTACCATTATCTTTTCCTGTGCTGAATGAACACTGTTAGCATCTGTACTTCATCTCTCCCCCAGATCACATTACCCACATGATTCATGTCATTTCTCAGTTAAAAAATGTCTAATGACTTTACCACCCAACTCTAGATGAGTGCTAATTTAGAAGCCCAGGCCTCAGGCAGAAGCTTTCAAAATAAGGAAATAAACCCATTTCAGGTAAAGATTGGAAGGCGGGTATTTGTGGCTGTTCCATCTGTTCTGAGCCCTAGGGGCACAGCCATGCCAGAGCTTGTACTCCGGTTACGAACCGCTTCTATGTTTTGCCGTAGTTTTGTGCGTCTGTAGACAAGAGTGTCATCGACATTTAGGGGTAGGTGTTTGGGGGGTTTATCCCTTGAGTGGCTGTCTTCTAAGTTAGTGCGCTAGATGTCGGACCCAACCCTTCACTTTTCATGGAGAACCTGGGAGTTGGGGGTTCCCTCCTTTTGTTATGGCACTGTGTTGGAGGAGGGGTGCATAGCAGGAGTATGGGTATTTTCTCATTTGCCCAAAGTGCAGGAGTAGGTTAGGTAGTGTCTGAATCTCTTTTCAGAAGAAACCACTTCATGTGTAACTGTGTATCTGGCACCTCTGTAGAAGCAGGAATGCTCAGAGCCCCCTATGTTGCTATCTTAGTCAATATTCTCCATACTCGTAGTATATACAGCAGTCAAATTGATTGCAGTAAAAACAAATCAGATGTTACTCTTCTATCAAAACCCTCCAATAGTGTAAATTCTGTAAGAAGAAAAAAAAAAATCAACCAAACAAAATTTTGGTAAAAAAACACAACATCCTGGAAGAGTTTACTTATACAATATGATTTCTTATTACTTTTGGACTCACACTAAACAATCCTACCACATTACTTTCCCCCAGCAGTAATAGGGCTTTTGTCAATTTCAAGTATGTTTCTGTTCAACAGAAAAAAAAAAAAACTCTGGTTTTTCTATGTAAAATACTTCCAAATGCACCATCTTTCAGTATGACTTACCTTTTATTTATTTAATATTGATTTTCTTGCTCTGGCATGTAAACTCCATAAGGACATGGCCTTTATTAAGTTCCATGTTCTACTCTAGCTCCAATGACAGTCTGTGGTATCAAAATGGGTAGCAAAGGGTCCTGACCAAGTAGCTTAGTTGGTTAGAGCATCATCCAGATATGCCAAGACCACAGGTTCAATCCCTGGCCAGGGCACATACAATAATCAACCAATGAATGCATAAATAAATGGAAAAATAAATCTATCTCTCTCTTCCTCTCTCTCTTTCTGTCTGTCTCTCCTTCCTTCCTTCCCTCTCTCACACTGCCTCTCTCTCTTTCTAAAATCAGTAAATTTTATTCTTTCTGCTGAGTAGTAATTCATTGTGTAAATGTTACCACAGTTTTTTTTTATCCATTCATTTACTGATGGACGCTTAGGTTGCTTCCAGCACTTGGCTATTGTAAATTGTGCTGCTAGGAACATTGGGGTGCATAGGTTCTTTTGAACTGGTGTTTCAGGGCTCTTAGGATATAATCCCAGTAGTGGAATTGCTGGGTCAAAAGGCAATTCCATTTTTTTTTTTTTTTAAGAAATCCCATACTGTTTCCACAGTGGCTGCACCAGTCTGCATTCCTACCAACAGTGCACTAGGGTTCCCTTTTCTCCACTACCTTACCAGCACTTACTGTTTGTTGATTTGTTTATTATGGCCATTCCAACCAGTGTAAAGTGGTATCTCGTTGTGGTTTTAATTCACATCTGTCTGATGCCTAGTGATGCTGAACCTCCTTTGTCTCTGGGCCCTCTGTATGTCCCTCCTGTATGTTGTGACAGCATGAATGGAACTGGAGAGCATTATGCTAAGTGAAATAAGCCAGGTGGTGAAAAACAAATACCATATGATTTCACCTATAAGTGGAATCTAATCAACAAAACAAACAAGCAAGCAAAATATAACCAGAGACATTGAAATAAAGAACTGACATTGAAATAAAGTAACCAGAGGGGAAGGAGAAGGGTGTAATAGGGGAAAGAAGGGAAAGAGTCGTCAAGGAACATGTATAAAGAACCTACGGACAAAGCCAAAAGGGGGGAAGGATTAATGGTGGGAGCTGAGTGTGGGGCACAAGTGGTGGTGGGAAAATGGAGACAACTGTACATGAACAACAATAAAAATAAATAAATGAATAAATAGGAAAGTAAATAAGTATATTTTTAAAAATGGGTAGCAAAGGGCTTTATCAAGCAAGAGATGTCAAAACATTGATGTAACAATTTAATTACAAAAGAGACACTAAAGTGTCTAAAGCAGGAAGAACACAATAAAATACACATTTTGGCAAGTTTTCTCTGACCAAAGTCTGAAATGGAACAAGTTTGGAAAATGAAAACAATAGAGATAATTCTTTACATAGGCAGGTAAAAATGATAAACATTTAAAGTAGTGATGGAAATGTCCATATAAAAAGAGAGAGACTTAAAGGAAGTATGCTCAACAAACCTTGACAGAAAAATAAAGTCTATCCTAAGTGTCTGAAGATTCTGCAACTGCAGATTCAACCAATGGCGGTTAGAAAATACATTTTTTAAATGTTATATTGTTGTGTACTGTGTAGTTAGGTCTATAGTGCTTGGGTCTGTATTGAAAATGTACAGATTTTTTTTCTTGTCATTATTTCAAAAACAATATAGTATAATAACTATATACTCAGCATTTACATTGTATTAGGTATTATAAATAATGTAGAGATTATTCAAAGTACCCAGGAGGATGTGCATACGTTATATGCAAATTGTACCATTTTATATGAGGGTTTTGAGCACCTGCAGGGGGTCCTGGAACCAATACCATGCGACTACAAGCAAACAACTTCAATTGGATATAAACTCTTGGGGAAAGGAAGGAAACTGGTATAACTCATATTTTTGTTTTATGTAAATGCATAGGTGATGGTATTAGGTATTTCAGAATAATGCATGTTTGTTGAAATACGTGATGATAAGGATACGTGTAATCACAGCAGATTGAAAGGAGGTTTGCAAATAAGGACATGAAACAGTAAATAAAGAATTGTCATTTAAGGAATTTGGTAGGAAAATGCAATGGTATAATATTTAATTTATTTTAAAATGGAAGAGATTTAAAATGTATTTACTTTGAGGAAAACTTGCTAATAGGAAAAAATGAAAAGTAAAAGATGCAAGAAAAAGAGAGCCTAAGACAGCCTTAGAGAGGAGATGGAATAGAAGTTTGAACACAGATGGTAAAGTTAACCTCCAAGAAAGGCAGGGTGCTCTTCCTCAAGAGACAGAGCAGGATGGCCTTACGTTGTCTTCAAAGAGAAGTAAGACGGAAACAGTTAAGGCAGTGTTTATATGCAGTCTATAGTTGACCAAACATCATTATGCAGCCCAAAGGTATCTACCCCAATTATCCACATGTCACCTAAACAGCAAGTAATGGATGACAATTATTTACTATCAAGACTTTTCTATATGTTTTCTTTAGATAAAAGCATAATTATAGTACCAACTCTAGCATCTGAAGTAATGTTACATTTTCTATCTCATTCTTTTTAGAATACTATAATTATTCTGACTCCAATAAGATCATTTAACTAAGTTGACAGCATGAACGATGTTGATATTATAAAGACAATTAAATGTATAGAAAGTGTTAATGTCAATGATCACTTTGAATGACAAGGAACATCAGGGTGAACTGTACAGAAAAATCATATGGCTTCTAAACCAGGTGACTGTAGAAAGCAGAGCAGGTTTAGGATTGACAAGGCAGTCCACTCTGCAAGAGCCGACTATAATGAAACACTAAGGAAGCAAAGGTGAAAATTTTGTAGAGGGCAAAATCAAAGCCTTTTAGATTGCATTATACCAAGAGGTGAAAACAAAGATGTCAAAACACTTTGTCACTATGTTGACAGATAAAGTCTGCCCTCCATCTTCAAAGCGGATAGCTTCAGCTTTCAGTTCAGTGATGTAATAAAGTAGTGATGACTGATGTTTAATTCAACTAGAATAAGCTACATCAAGGCAGGAGAATTAGCCAAAGGTATCAAAGTATTCAAGACACAATTTTGTGATTGCTTTCTGAGACGCATAAAAACTACAGGGTTAAGTTAGGGTAGATGTAAGTAAAAAAAAAAAAAAAAGCCACAGGATTAAAAAAAAAAGGTTCTTATGGAAAAATGTGTACACATGCACAAAGCCACATATCAACCAACCAATCAACGATTGATCAATAAGTTCTGTTATTAGTCAGGCTGACTATTCTCAATAGTTTAACTCTGCTGTTGAATGCTACATTGCCTTAAAAGTCATCCATTTTTTTTTATTATCCACAACATAAATCAAGTCTTTAACCCATTTGACCCCCTTTTTAAAAATATGAGGTACATTCAATTACTGCATGGTGTGGCTAAGAAAAAAGTCCTAATATTTTTAGTAAGCTTGGATGGCAAGTCAAAGGAATCTTAGTATTTTAAAGGCAAAATAGCAAAATTTAAGGGTATGTGTTTTAATTAGTCATACTGCTCATGAAATAAACATTTGAAAACGTGTTCATATTTTCTACAGGTTATAAGAACACCATTTAAGACATGTATTTAAGAACATAGAATGCATTTTAAAGGTTTCACAGTTTATTCAATGCATGATTTTAAAAAGACATAGAAATATACTATGCAGGTAGGTTGGCCTATATGAAGCAGAAGTTTATCAGCCACTTGGGGAAACCTGGTAACAAGCATATTTTTGAAGAAATGGGGTTAAATCTGTTGAAATAGTAAATCTCACCCCAATGACAGCTTTGGTGCAGCAATTAATCTGCATCTCAAATGGGTCTGGCAGGCATCCCAACAATGCTCTTTGTTCTCTGCACGTAAGTGAGGCCAATCCATTCAAACAACAATGATGAACCCACAGGTAGTGAGACAATCATTCACTCTGTGTGTGATGCTAACAGGCTTGTGGACGTGACTGTATTTTAGGTCTCCACTTTAGGGCTAAGAGAAGCTCTCTCTGCACTTGTTTGTCTAGACACCTTGAAACAGAGAGAGCAAAGGGGATTAGCTGAGAAAAATCACATGAAGCCAAGGTCACTTTTAGTCCTAATAATTTTAAGAACAGGAAATGACATTCTAAGTCAGCATAAATAAAAAAGAAAACAGAGCAAAACAAATAGCTAAATATTTGTTCTGCCACCAAAACATCAAAAAAAGTATAAACACTAAGCTAAAGATAAGCCAGTGTTTTCTTTTGCTATTGGACAAAAAAGATGGATTGGTATATAAGTATTAGATAGAGAAATAGTAGACGGATAGAAAATAAGTTCATTCATCCTTTCCATATTGTTTCTTAGTTATGTAGTTCTTCAACTTTCATGAATAAATAGATGGATGAGAGATCAAAATTATGTAGCATATTTTTATGATCAATATATGATTAGTAAAATATTTGTTTTAAGAACAAATTTAAAACGTATCAGCCCCATGGTATTCTGTAGATCGCAATTCTATGTAAATGTTTTTATTAGAAGAAGACCTTCTGGCAAATAAAAATATAATGTAAATATGATATAATAAATGTAATATAATATTGTTTCAGGCAATGTCTTAAACCACATTATGGCTCTTATAGACACTTTGAAATATGGTGTTTCTCTCATCCTCTTAGAGTCCAGGGCCATGAAAGTCGTTCACTCTGACATCTATCTGCACTGTGCAATCGATTCACTATAGTATTTTAAAACAATTTCTAATTTTTGAATATATAAAGTAATAGATCCATTGGAATAGCCTTTAGTAATTCTAAATGTCTAATCTACAATTTTGATTCTTTAGCTTGTGGTAATTGTTCTTTGTTCGCCTCTTTTCGGTACGTGCTATAGAAAGAACTGGTTACATAGAAGACATTTTTCCTCCCAGGATCAGAAATTAGAGGGAGAAGATGGGTCGTAAGAAGTGGTATATCAAAGGTAGTGAGGAAATTATGCTGGATATTTAGGGCATACTTTTTAGTATATAAGAGACAGTAAAACCTATTTGGGTTTTCTACAACCTGGTAGGACCTCAAACATAATGGAGAGATGGCCATTAATAAAACAATAACACATCTCCTACATATAATAACACTGTAGACCCAAGAAGTCATGCCCACCGATTTTTTTCCAGCTTGGTGCTGGTTTCCAAGACAGAGGCTATATTCTCTGTGTTTGTCACAGTCGGCTATCATGCCCACACAGTACCAGATTTTGCTAATCAAAGGTCATCCTGTGATGAGCTACTTTACTTTTAATATGTTATGTATTTCTGATACATGAGCATTAGCTAAATAATATCAGAGATTAGCATGGCTATGAGCTAATGTTACAGTGAGAACAAGCTTCCTCGCCAAATGTAATTACGTTACAAATAACACACATGTATGGACAGCAGTTGCGATGTTCTGACTCTTCCTCCTCTCCCCACACCTTCATTTTCTGAGGACCTTACCCTTTCACATAAATGCCCTGGCTGAGTACACACTTGATACAATAGTGTTTAGGGAGACAGCAAAATCTTCTCTTATATTAAAGTTATTTTCAGTTCTTGAAGCAAGGGAAGTCTGTGTCTAAAGAGAACTTAGTGACTTACAGAATGCTTTCTGAAAAACAACTTGTTGAGCACGGAAGGATGACGGCTGGTGTCTGGCTCCTTTCAAGTTTACTCACATTTGTAGAGCCCGAAGGAGACTGTGTAAAGAAGATAAAATAAAAGCTTGGATGTCACACAAGATTAACTTGGCAATAGAGATAAAAGCAATTAATCAATGGAAACTCGCTTCAAGGAGCAGAGCAGATCACAGTGACCGGAGGGCCGTGTACAAAGCCCATGAATGATTGCTATTTACCTTTTGAAAACAATGACAGTAATATTTTGCATTTTGATAGCTACTTTGATCAAAAGTTTCCAAACTCTTAGCATATTTTAACATATTAAGCCTTCTAAGATTGATATGACTTCAATCAGAATTTTATAAAGGGACAGGCTGCTTGGATTTCTTATGGAGAGAATGCAAGTTGAGTGATTACTTCTGAAAACATCCCACAGCTCAACCGTCTGTGGAATACAGGCTTATATTTTATATAAAAGCCAATAGAGTTTCAAGGTAATCAAAATCCTTCACTAGCTATTAATATTTTCATGTGGACAGAAATACTGAAGTTTTATTGTAAATGGAATGTTGTGCTTATCCTTGAAATAAATATACCATGAGTTTTAAGGGAACAAACAAATAGCAATAAAACAGCAGTAGAAAAATAGCAAAAACAATAGAAAAATGAAATCAGTTTGTATATAATTAGGTAGAATGTGATTATATTATGATGAATTAAGCACCTGTATGTGGAGTGATTATATACTAAGAGTGATTAGTTATGATAAGAAGTTAGCAGAGTTATGCTAGTGGAAATTCATTAACATCACCTTCTTTAAATACAAACATCTTTCACACTATTTGTAATTTCACATGCATAATTAAAAATAAATCAATTTTACCTCACTATAAACACACAACATACACCAAAACTTTTTAAATTCAAAAGAAAAAAATTATCCTTAATGAAGCCAGGGTAAAAAGGGAGGGGGCATGGTGTAGTGGAAAGAGATCTTTCATAGTCCTGTTTTTCTAGTAAATGGCCAAACAGATAGAGAGAATGATGATGATGGATAGATAGTGAGAAAGACAGAGACAGACAGACAGACAGACATAAGATAGACATATAAGTCCCCCCTTTCTTATAACTTCAGTTAGGGACAGATTTTATATACACGGTTTTCAATCTCAGGCTGTGTAACATCGTGTTTAATTCCTCTTAGGTGATCTCTGGGGAAGCGGAGCACCCATTCTCTGATTTTTTGCTGTACAATATTTTTGTGCAAATGTATATCCAAATATTATACTATTCATCCGCAGTGATGAGAATAAGTGTTTTGAATTTATTAACTAGTTTGAACTGATATTTACCAAGCCTATTATTTTATTATCAACCCTTATGATGAATGAAATGGATTTTCAGGAGAATTTTTTACAATGAGGAAAAACATAACTAAGTTAAATGATCTACTGTGCAATTGAACCCTTGACTTACATCTCGTCAATGATTTAATTAAAAGAGCTAACTTAACTTGTTGACAAATATGGCATCAATCTTCTCAAGGCAATTTATTATGGGACAAAAATAGTTCATCGAGTTTGAAAGCATAGTGGAAAGGGGAAGCAGACGGAAGAAGCTGACTCTAACATTATTTAACAACCTGAAATATTGGGAATGTATTCAAGGTTTAATGGATGTTCAAAGCTTAACAATTATGTGCTGACTCTGCAGATTTCTATTTCAGTATTGCAAGACAAGGTCAGCGACCTCATAGAGGAAAAGTTATTGTGCATTTTGTAATAGAATATTAATAAGGGATTCCAGAAAACTTTCCAAGAATGCATCAAGCAAAAACACCTATGTAAAAGAGTTTCAAGTATGTTCTCATATATATTGTAGATACAGTCAACACTTCCTCGGCATCCACACTCTAATTTATTAATGAAACTGTACATTGATGCATGTTTCTGGTTATCATAAGTCTCAGAAGCTCCTTCCAGGGTATGTAAAATTGTGATTAACCAGCATATAAAGTAGGAATGGAAAGGGCTCATGTTTATATGTACCAATAAAACAACTCTGGGAACCTAATTGTTTTCTATTTTTGGTGTTGAGGCCAATGCTTGTTTTAAGTCATTGCCAATTAATTGTTAGTTTACCTCAAGTCCAGAGAAAGTGACTAGTGTTATCTTACATCATAAGGAATTAAGATCCATGAGTATATCTGAATTTCAAAAATAATTCTTAATAATGTATATTGTATGTACAAGAAAAACTAGTACTTCTAATACATGTATATAGGAAACTTAGAACATGTCCACTTAATTATAGATCTTTAAAAATAAGGCATGTTAAGTTATTATGTATGTGTTACATACACACACACACACAGACACACAGGTTCGAGTACTGATGAAACAAATTGTAATGTTTGGTCAGCATTTGTAAAGGTATAGGGTTTTTGTTTAAGAATTAATATATATGAGTGCAGATAAATCCAAATTTATTTTGGGCTTTAATTTTATTTTCTTCATTATCTATTTATCTATTTATATACTTTGTAGGGTATTGTGATACAAGTATATATATATAATTGTGTATATATTCACACAAGTATATGCATATAGTATACATATGCATATATATGTGGGTATGTGTGTGCATATATACACACACATGTATACACAAATTATATGATTATATGAATGAACAAAATATACCTATATGTTAAACACTATTCTTTGAGAAGATTGACAGGGCATAGTGAATTCTGACATATTTTCCAATTTGTTTAAAATAATCTTGCATAAGATTGCCTTTGAAAAAAGAACAGCAAAGCATAGTTGGTCCAGAAAACAATGTGGAGATATCATTAAGTTCCTCCAAGATGGACAGTCTTTATAAAAACAAAATGAAATAGAATGGATCTCTTTATTCCAAAATATCTATTTTTATTCACATATTTACCAATTACTCACACTTTAGCTTTTGCTGAATAAAAACCTTCTATACATATTTTAACTGCTTTTTTTTAACATGGATAGTCTGGACATGAGAAGTGACATTTATCAAGTGTCTTTAGTAATATAAAATCCAGTATCTCGTTTTATAAGGGCACTCTAACATTTTTTAAGAGAATGGGAAATGTTAGGGTATGCCATCAGAATCATAGATCTGTAAAACTAAGTACTGAAAAATGCTATAAATCTATATTATTCAACTTTTTATTACTAAAAAGAGTGTGTACTGAATTCTCAACCTCACTAGTATAATTAACTAAAATTGAATTATGCTTCTAAAAATATTTATAGCCACTCATTAAAAATTATGTTAAAACAAAGAATTTTCTGTTTTGAATAAGATTTAAAGATTAAGTAATGTTTTAAAAATAAAATGAATCAAAATAAAATAATTTAAAAAATAAAATGAAATGCTTCTATTGAAAATTCTACCTGATAATTTTGAAATTTTCCAACATATATTGAGATATTCTTAGAAAATAATTTTATATAGATTTTTAAAAATTTATTTATTTTGTAAATCAGTGCATTTTAATTTGATTATGTTTATTTTTATTTTTAGGCAGAAGGGAAGGGAGGGAGAAAGAGAGGGAGAGAAACATCAATGTGTGGTTGCCTCTCATGTGGCCTTCACTGGGGACCTGACCTGAAACCCAAGCATGTGCCCTGACTGGGAATCGAACCGGTGACCCTTTGGTTCACAGCCCACACTTAATCCACTGAGCTACACCAGCCAGGGCTTTATATAGATTTTTATTTTTTTTTAATTTTTATTTATTTTTAGAGAGAGGGGAAGGGAGGGAGACAGAAAGGGAGAGAAACAGCAATGTATGGTTGCCTCTCACATGGCCCTCACGGGGACCTGGCCCACAACCCAGGCATGTGCCCTGACTGGGAATCGAACCGGGACCGCCTGGTTCCCAGCCCGCGCTCAATCCACTGAGCTACACCAGCCAGGGCTTTATATAGATTTTTAGATAATGGTATATTAAATGGCTCTCAATATTATAAAAACACAAAGAGAAGTTCATAGATGTAATTATGGTGCCACATACTTTCTAATTACATATCTCTAATTGATTATTTTAACCATCTACTCTGATTGAACTCCACCTGCAAAAAGGTTACACTCAAACATCCACTACTAACTGTAAGGTGTTTCAAATTACAGAACTGAACAATACATTGATAGAATAAATGGGAATTCTTAAAAATATGTTTAAATGTTTAAAGTTATAACCATTAATAATTTTTGCAATGTAATGCCAATGATAACAAACTCCTGAAAATGAAGGGGGATAATTTAGGACTTTGAAGTAAAATTATACACATCATGAGCTCTTTTCAAATACATTGTGTGTTCTATGCAAGTAATTCTTTGTTTAGAATGTAATCAGGGTGCCTGTTGGTCCAATTTATTTAACCTCCTTAAGAGTAATTGCTAGAAAATGATGTTATTATTGTAGTTTTAATCCTACTAATATGTCTTCCAGGTTATGTCTGGAGGAAAATTTTTAACACTTCTATCATATAATGGCATAAAATTATTGAAAATCCTCTCATAACTATTAGAAAAATAATTGTTTAGATTAGCTGGCATTGGCCATATATTCAATAATGCCACCCTGGTATATCTCTAACTTAGGTCTCAGTTATTCAACATAAGTATATTAGTTCAAAAATCTATATTTGTCCCTCAGACCTTTTAAATCAATTTCTTCTATTTGGTTAACTTTTACTTATTTGCTTGTTCTTTCTTTAAGTTCAAGGCTCCTCTTCCCAGGGAAGAGTTTTTCGATATCTTTTCTCTGCCTTAGCTTCCTATGTGTTACTTATATGATCTAGCAAAACAACATCTTTCCTTGTATTTTAACTTATGATTTATATTGGTGAACTCTTTGAGAAAAAATATAGTTACCTAGTCTTTTCTTCCCAGGGCCTGTCTTTGACTACTTATATGGCACTTCATAATTTCTCTATACTATTGAAAATATGCTTAAGATAATTAAACTATTATTGGAGATAATTCAAATGCCCTCATTTTATCTAGCATTTTCCCCACATTCTAAATATTTACCTTTGGTCTAAAGTAATAATTTTCCATTAGAACTGGCTTGAAAATGAAGGAACACATTGGATAAATAAACATAATTAAATTGAGCATTAATGATTTATTTATAAATGTAAATTGCTGACAGGAATCCCAGCTGTTATAATTTAAGGATATGCTTTCATCTTAAGTTGACATTACTTTTAAACCATTATGTATTAACTAATAAACAAAGCCTGCCAACATTTTAGTTTTTCTATTTTCTAATTAATTTTTTGGATGGGCATATATGTACCCTTTTACACAATTTAATTTAATTTGCTTTCTGTATGAGGGTAGGCAGTCCAAATGTGCAATGGTTTAAGTTTTGTGATATTGGAGTCTTTAAAAATTAACTATATTACTGTTTCATTTACCAGTATAAACTATCATAACATTTGCATATCTATCATTAATTTTTTGTCTCTACATCTTTCTACTTATAGAAACTACTTTTATTTTTTTAATTATTTTATTGCTGTTCAATTCCAGTTGTCTGCATTTACCCTCCATTTTTTTGGAGGCCATCACAAACAAATCAATAAACAAGTGTTGGAGAGGATGTGGAGTAAAGGGAACCCTAGTGCACTGTTGGTGGGAATGCAGACTGGTGCAGCCACTATGGAAAACAGTGTGCAATTTCCTCAGAAAACTAAAAATGGAACTGCTTTTGATCCGGCAATTCCACTGCTGGGATTATATCCTAAGAACCTTGAAACACCAATCCAAAAGAACCTATGTTCATAGCAGCACAATTTACAATAGCCAAGTGCTGGAAGCAACCTAAGTGTCCATCAGTAAATGAGTGGATCAAAAAAGTATGGTACATTTACACAATGGAATTCTACACAGCAAAACGAAAGAAGGAGCTCCTACCCTTTGCGACAATATGGGTGGAACCAAAGAGCATTATGCTAAGTGAAATAAGCCAGGCAGTGAAAGACAAATACCTTACGATCTCACCTTTAACTGGAACCTACTCAATAAAACAAGCAAGCAAACTATAACCAGAGACATTGAAATTAAGAACAACGATATAGAAGCTATTTTTAAATTTATGGGCAGTTCATTTATTTTATGTTTCTTTATAAAAATGATATTTCTGTTTTACTCATATTACAGAACTTTTTGTAATATAACACACCTTCAAACATAAATCGACATATATGAGGTCTGTCCATTAAGTATCAAGCCAGGTACTATGAAAAATAGAGACATTTATTGAAGATATTAAATATAAAAAACACTGTACATAGGACAATGATGCCTCAGTCCCCTTCAAAGTAGGCACCATGGGACCTCACACAGTTCTTCCAATTGCCGTCAGCTGCCCCATTGTACTTCCCTGAATCTCATCAATGGTCTGAAATATCTTCCCTTTTAAAGGTGACTTTAGTTTTGAGAAAAGCCAGAAGTTACAGGGTGCCAAATCTGGACTGGAAGGGAGTTGAGTCACCTAGGTAATCTGATGTTTCACCAAAAAACTCCGCACAAGATATAATGTATGGGTGGATATGTAGTTGTGAAGAAGCTGCCCATCACCAGTTGCCCATAGCCATGGGCTTCTGAATCATCCAGTTTCCAGAGAGGAATGAACAAACTTAATGAAACATTTGATGTAGATTTGTTGCCCTACTTGCTCAGTCATTTTTAATGTGACGGTCACACAGTACACATGCTCACTCAATGACGTCTACCGCCCCCACTGAGTACTACAGTGAAGTCATTGCTCATGCACGTGCACTCCAGTCCAGCCCCCTTGGCTGCCAAGTTTTACCCATGTGCCGCAAACCAGTCTTGTTATATTAGCAATGGCTGCGCTTTTTCCTGACAGACCTCATATTTTAAAGTTTCTAATGTATCGCTTTTCTTTGACAAAACTCTTTTCCTTATTTTATCTATATAGATATTGCATTAATCCGGGGTTTTCATAGAAATGGAACTAATAGGCTGTGTGTTTTTGTACAAAGAGAGTAAGACAGAGAGAGGAACAGAGAGGGACAGGGACAAAAAGATGCTTATTTTAAGAAATTGGCTCTCCAATTGTGGAGCAGCGAGTCCAAAAATCTGCAAGGTAGACCAGTAAGCTGGAGACCAAGAAAAGATCCAAAGAATCACAAAACTTGAGTCTGAAGAAAACCTACATGTAGAATTCATTCTATGTAAATTTGTGTCCAAATTTTCTCATCTTATTAGGACACCAGTCATATTAATTATTACATCGTCTTAACTTAAACACCTCTTCAAAGATATTTTCTTATACTGTCGTATTCTGAGGTACTGAAGATTAAGACTTCAACATAAAAATATTGAAGGAACTTAGCTCATAACATATAGATAAATATGGATGGATACTTACAAACAAAGATGTAAATGTGGATATATGAAGAGCTATAAACTGAAATTTAATTTTACACTTTTATTCTTATATAAATATATATTGAGACATATTTAAAATTCATTTCAATGAGATGAAAAAAATTAAATATTAACTTATGTTTATGTGCAAAAATGCTATTTTTTTTAGAACTTGAGAGTATTCAGTATGACTTTTCTTTTAGATTTTGTATACAGAATTCAAAACTAGGAAATCTTAATGTAAACAAGAGGGCTGTATGTCAGAGTTCTCCAAAAAATCAATTTTTGCAAAGAATCAAATATGCCGATTCATGAAAGCAAATAACAGATACAAACATTTTTTATTATAGCCCCAGCTGGTGTAGCTCAGAGGATTGAGAGTGGGCCTGCAAACCAAAGGGTTGCTGGTTCGATTCCCAGTCAGGGTACATGCCTGGGTTGCAGGCCAGGTCCCCAGTAGCAGGCACATGAGAAGCAACCACACATTGATATTCCTCTCCTTCTCTTTCTCCTTCCTTTCCCCTCTCTCCAAAAATAAATAAATAAAGTCTTTTAAAAAAATTATTTTAATTTTTGGTAAGTACAATATTTAAAATCATTAGATTTGGAAATGATTTTTATCTAATCACTAGTATAATACACCCTTTCTGTACAAACATGATCATTAGAATTGTATTTACTTGGCTGTTTGCAGAAGTTTGCTTGACTTGCATCACAAGCAAGATTATGGATGGATGAGAGAGATGAAAAGTGGGGAAAGCAGAATTGTTATGACACTGGGCATTTCTCAGAAAAATCAATGTTTAAAAGACTACATATCAACCTCACATATCTGGCATTGATTAAGTTAAACACCTTGTGTCCTTGTACTCTTACAGTGTACCTGTATATAAACAGGATGAAGAGTGCTATAATAAAGAATAACATAATTAATGAAATTAATTCATATAAGAATATCCTACTAATGTTAACATCAACACCAAATAAATTAGTTACCTCATGCCATGTGTACCAGGCCAGTGCATGGTTTATGAGTTATCTTCATCAATGTGTTGCTGATGATAATCAGGCTCTTCCATGGGATCACGAAACACACTCCAAGGACCCACAACTCACAGGGATTGTAATGTGGCAAGCTTTACTCAGGTGGAAATCTGTCCTCCGGTTTCCAGATTCCCATTCCCCTTTGTCCTGTCATGCAAAAAGGCCAATCGTGCCTTCAACAAGGACAAAATACAAGCCAGTTTCCAATGTTTCTGTTTATGAAAGCTTAGTCCTGTGCAGCCTGCCCGTGAGCCTGTCACAGGCCCATCAGGCCTCTAGACCCACAGGCTGTGTGCCTGAGCAAGAGAGAATGTGTGAACAAATGGTGTGTAAGTCACTGGAAGAGAAATGAGAGAGACACACACACAATGAGAGCGAGCACTCCCCCCACCCTGGGATAATATTACCTTGTGTCTGGGATGGACCAGATGCTTTTTCAAAAGAACCAATCAACTTCCCAAGCCTTCACAGGCTTTGATAGGTCCACCCCCTAGCTAGACTGACAGGCCTCTATGGTCCGGCACCACACCCAAGCCCTGCAGCAATCTGGTACCAGAGTGGGGAAAGCAGGAGAGTTAATCCCTTTGGCTGAGCAGTGCTATGATCCCCTGGGGTGTGAAGCTGTAGCTTCCTGGTGAAGCAAAAAGGTTCCTTCTCCCATGTATATTAACCTTAAAGTTGAATTTCTTTTGCTCTTTCTTTTTAATAACTAGTTAACTACCTATGGTCACAAACCCTCACAACAACTTGCATAATAGAGAGAAAGCAATTTGTCAATGTTTTACTGAACAAATATTAGGATTTGACTAGGTATTCATAATACATTCACTCAGTATATTAGATCCTGCAGGCATAAGGATAAATAAGACATAAAAATTTAAAAATGAAAACTATAAAAACATAATATGATGGACATAATATCAATCATTTCATAGGAGAAAAAGACAAGCTATTTACACATCTAATGAAAGTTCCATTTGGAAGCGGGGCATATTTGAAATTTCCATGCAGCATTGTTAACAATTTCCCAGAAAAGATCAAACAAAAGACATTTGTTAGGTGTTCCAGAACCTAATCCTGACCCACAGGGAGAAAGTAGTCAGAAAAAAATTACAAGTTTTGGAAATTTAAAAAAAAATGCTTTTACTTGTCTGGTATTTTTTTTAAGGAAGATCATTTGGAAGGACTCAGAATATTCTATTATGTTATAGGAAGAAAGAGTTTTAATAAGGTTAGATTTAAATGGAGATCATGAATCAAGAATGGTCTACCCCTAAAGCTAACTCCATAGTAAAATCAAAAAGTAAAACTGTTTCTTAGAGATCAGATTTCTTGTATTTTAAAGGTTAAAAATAGTCTCTATCATATCCAGCTGTTCAAGAAAATGTCAAGGCAGACATCTTCCTGAAGAGAAGGATGTTATTGTGAATAAACTACAAAAAATATTACAAGCTAGTGATTATTTCACCGTCACAACACAATTCATAAAACTTAGTTGTTCTTCCTTCCTTCTTGCCAATAAGTCCAAGAAACTTTGTTCTGAAATGGCTATGTCCAGCAATGTAAGAAAGATAGAAAAGTAGACTGTTTAGTGGAGAAAAATAAAACCAATAGGAAAAATACATTCTTGAGATTGAGAAGCTATCAGTAAAACTATACCCTCCAAGTTTAAGTTGATTTAAATATAACCTGAATGTGTATATCATTTAGAAATCATGATTAACTTATTTTAATCATAATTTGGTTACATATTTAGCAAGAATCTTTTTATGTACTCCCCATTCGACAAAGTTGGAATAAGATAAGAACAAACCAGGCCACTCCCCTACTTCTCTCTTCATTTGGGGCATTATCATGTCTTGGATTTCTCCTTTTTAAATGTAACTATCCAGCTGTTATCTTAATTAAGTGTGCCACAGGCAAGAATCTGGTTTTCCACACCTGTGGAGAAGATTGTCATGCCATTTAAATGACTTAATCAAGCTTTAGGAAATGGAACCTAGTGTGAATGTGGGTAATGATTTGTTCGACTCAGTGCCAAAGCTGCCAATTTCCAATTAAGACATGTGTTTGTTCCTCAACAATGTAATACCACAAATTCTGTGTTTTGACACTGTTAATTCATCTTTTGCCACCTGATAGAAATAACCCAAATGGCTCCCAGTAATCTCTTCCACGATAGAGACTTATTGAAGTTAGGGACAGCTGGTTATCAGGTTTAAAACCAAACAAAATAAATTATTTTCAGCAATGGAAATATATGTTAATAAAAATAATAATTATCTTTGGTAATGTGCCAAACACAATTTAATTGACTGCTATGGATGTCAGAGTATGTACTTGTAAGTATTCAATGTTCTATTTGATAGGGAATGTTGATATGGTTTATGTGGGAAGTATAGTGCTCAGTAATACGAAAACTTTAGCAATAGAAGATGAAGTAAGTATAAAATTCATCTCCCAAGGAAGCACCATGTTATTTATTATTTTCTATATATATTACTGTAGAAAGTTGGAAGGTTAGAGAAAATATGAGAAGAATGGATGAATAATAAATAGGAAACATTTTAATTTATAGTATTTATCCTCAAAACAGTGTATTTCTGATCTGCTTAGTAATAAAGACTACTTGTTAATTACTACATAGCATTAAAGACATTTTAAAATATGTAACCAAGAAAACATGTGGAGAACAATGGATATACTTGGGGTTGTAAAATCATAGTAATGGCTATTATTTATTAACTACAATCTATGTGTCAACAATTGAGATAGGTTCATCTTCACATATGTTTCATTTAATCACCATAATACCCATGAAAGTTAATTATTAATATTATTTTTTTCATTTATAGATGATGGCAGTGGAAGTAGAAACAATGAAGTAAATTGACTAAAGTAAAAAATAAAAATTAGGAAGGACTATGTTATCAAAAGAACCCTGCCTCCTGATTCAAATGCCCATGCACATTTATTTCAACTATCTAAGTTCCTTAAGGTATTCATTTTCTTTGTTAACACATGATGATTCACTTGCAAAGAACATAGTATATATTTACAATGATACTATTAGTTATTTATTGCCACATAAACTCATCTTAAATCTTAGTGGTTTCAGGTCTTGCAAATCATACTGAGCTTGGTAGGGTTAGTTCATCTCTGCTCTCCTTAGGCTCCGCTAATGCAGCTTGATTTCCTTTGGAAGACAGGATACACTTTCAAATTAGCTCACTTGCTTTGCTGGCAAGTTGGTACTGGCTGTTTGCTAGGAGCTCAGCTGGAGCCATTGACTGAAAGCCTCAGTTATCTGCATTTGATATTTTTGTGGAATATCTTGATCTTCCCTACAATGTATCTGCAGTTAAGTTCCAAGAAAGAATATTCAAGAGGACAAGCTCTGCCCTGGCTTGTGTAGCTCAGTGGATTGAGCGCAGGCTGGGAACCAAAGGGTCCTGGTTCGATTCCCAGTCAGGGCACATGCCTGGGTTGCGGGCCAGGTCCCCAGTGAGAGCCATGTGAGAGGCAACCATGCATTGCTGTTTCTCTCCCTCTCTTTCTCCCTCCCTTCCCCTCTTTCTAAAAATAAATAAAATATTTAAAAAATATTTTTTAAAAAGAGGACAAGCTCTAATGAGAGAGGATGGTGAGCTTCTTCCATTACACTTGCTAGTCCTCCATCCATCAAAGTGAGGGACATGACGGGAGCCACTGTCAAAATATGAAGTGTCTTCCCAAGAACTAGAAACAGGGAAGTGTAAATAATTTAGAAACCCCCAAATAATAGCCAATCGGGATATAATATCTAAAACTTTAATGCAGAAGTGTGAGACCTATCTATATTTCCTTTGTTTCTGGATGGACATTAAAAGTGGCATAGAACAAATTTTTCCCCTTCATTGCAATGCAAACAGGCATCTAATTATTATATTTAAAACATCAATGATATAGAGGAAAGATTACACTAGATGTGGCATTGTCTATAAAGTAATATTTGGAAATTGTGTGAAGAGGGTATGGGGGATGAATGGTAGTGGAAAAATACAACAAAATAATGTAAAAATGCATAAAAAGTAAAAAAAAATAGATCATCTTGAAAAATTGTGTTTTTATAATTTGTAAAACTTGGGAGATTCTATCCAGCAAAGAGCTTGAGTACCTTCAGTGATGATCTTTATGAATTAACAAGAGAAAAAAACCCAAAATAAAAGAAAAATATTTTAAAATTATCTTTAAATAAAAGCAATAGAAAGGTAAAATAGTAAGAAATATCATCTTATCAAAACCAAGTAAAATTAAGAATCCCAAACCTGACATTTTTGTCAAGTCCATTTGCAAGCGGGATGAACTTGAGCATAATTTTCTTGGCCTTGAGGAGCACAGGGGCAGTTGGCCTCTCATGCCTGCCAAGGTGAAAGAGCCAGTTGAGGGAAGTCCATGAAAGGCTGGAAGCCAGTTTTCTAACCTGCCAGTGTGCGCATCAATCCCAACCCTCAAGAATTGAAAGAAAAGTCTCTCGGCCAATATTATCGGGAGAAAGCGTTGATAACATAACACCTACTCCAGAATTCTTAATGAAATGTTTACAATGCAATATTTATAAGATTGGTTTACATCTAATTTTAATCATTCCTTGTGAAATCATGAAGTATATTAGTACCTAAGTATTGAAAGTCATGAGGATGAATATTGTAACAACTCTGGACTACTTGAATTCCATGAAGTAAAAAGAATTTCCATAGAAATAGAGTAACTAATATCAAATTAGAGAAACTGTGTTAGAAATGAAAAAGAAAAGTAACAATGACTCTTCATATACTTGTCTTTGTTAAAAAATATTTGAGTTTTTTTGGTAGAGCTTACTTTAGAACTTCCTTACAGTTTGACTAAACATATTAATCCATTCATTTAAAAGTATGAGTTTTCAACATATAATCTTCAATTCATGTGAAGAAAAATACCTCAAACTTTTATTTTTATAAAAGAAATCTATATTATGGGACACTAGGATACTATCCTCATTTATGGCTCTTTGCATTTGTACGTGGTGTTTTGAGAAAATGGTTTCGTTTATTGGTTTACTTTTGATTAATTTTTTTACTAAACCTTGGCTTTAGTTGTGCCTATTACCAGAAACCTCAAATTTCAGTCTTAAGAAAAAGGGCTTTTTCAGTCTTAAGAAAAAGCTTTTCTTTAAGAAAAGCATGCAGGTGATGATGCTTATAATTACAACAACTTCAATCAGTAAATAATGTATTAAACGGAAATTACTTTCCTAGCTCTTTTATTTCTGTCTATGAAGTGTAACTTTTCCTAAACCTAACATGAGGCTCCTATGAGCTGCCTTTGGGAATATGTGAACAGGATTTAGTGATAAATTTGGAAATGTGGGAGTAATTCTACATGCAGTTAGCCTGTGTTCACATTCACCCCCTCCATTCTCGAAGCTTGTCCACAAAGGCAGTCATCTCTCAGGACAGTTGAGGCACGGCCGCCAATTCTGGAGCTCACTTAGCTAACTCACTTGGTTTTTTACACTAAGCTATGCTCTCCAGAAGTGGTGTGTGGGCTTAACCTACTATTTATTTGCTTTATCGGTTATTCAGAAAAGAAGGATAAAGATTCTATTAATTAGAGGTTCACTCGGAGACTCTAATAACATTAATAACATTAAATAATATTTAGACAATGTTAAGTAAGTGCTAATACCTATAAGATTTCCTACTCTCTATAAAGTTTTTTTCTGATTCTATTGTTGTTTTGGTTGATACAAGTGCTGATTTGTTCTTTTATAAAACATATATATGTCCTAGGTCAGAAAATTGATCAGAAAATTTTAAAAAGATTTGACATTTCTTCTGTTCAACTACGTGCCACATTTAATATCGGAATCAACAAGTTCTTTGAAAATAGATGTAGCCTATTGGAAAAAGTGTCTTTGTATTAGAAACATTTCAAAACTCTTACTGTACATTTAATTTCTTAATGATTTGCATCAATTATTTTAACTTTATTTCCCCATATCTCCTCATGTGTGAAATGGGAATAATAATTCTTAACTAATAACAATGCCAAGGGTTAAAGATACAGGACTAGATAGATTAATACATAGATAATTCAGAATATGGCATACAGGAAATTCACTGTGCCTAAGGTGGATGTGAAGAGGCATTCTGATAGGAAGTAGAAATACATGTGAACAGAAGGAGACACAAAGCATCAGATCTCTATCCTCCTCCACTTTAATAATAGAAACGTGATTCAAAGATCATAATGCAATTGATTAAAGGACTTCAAATTAAGGAAATCACATTACTCTGTATATTTTCCTGGTAGAGACGCAAATGATTTCTTGCTATTGAAAAGGATAAAACCCTTAAATGTATTGGCCCATGAAATATTAACCAGTTTGCATCCAAAAAAGCAGTCTTAACTTTTTTTATTAAATTGCTGACTATGTAGCTCCCTAGGTGCTTTAGTACACATTCTTTGATTTGAGAAATAAAGTGTAAAATGAAAATTTCCATCTAATATATTCCAAAGGACAGAGCAGGGCAAACACATATTCTAAAAACAAACCTTCACTCTATAAAACCACATTAAACTTTATTTGAGACAAATTGATTTAATTTGTGAAAAGAACAAAGGAGAGAACGGACGAAATCAAAAAGATTAAATGTTAATTCACTTGATACTTAAAAGGAAATTCTAAGCACTGCATTTCTCTAGTGGTCTTATTAACACCACTTCAGGCCAAATACAATATACATGTATCATCAAAGAATTTACAAGCATATTTAGTTTTGTCAGATTTATCAGCCACATTTCTCACTGAATAATCATTTTTTTAATTACTCATATGAATTGGTTGCAAGTTAAAGTTTATTAGTGTTTTATTCCAATTAGTGTCCTGATTATTGCTCTGTTTGATTTCCAATGGCATATCTGCTCTGAGAAATGACATATAGCTCAAGGTTTTATATGAAGATGGTGATGTTACTTTCTGCACTTTCTGGTTTGAATTATTATAATTATTTAATTTATCAAAGTTACACACCCTTGTAAATAGACAACCGGTTTTATGTTTGTTAAGAAAAAAGGCACTCAACAATCCCTGTTCATTTCCTTTCCCTATTTTTCTCTTCCATAGTTTAGTATTTTCAAATAGGTTAGTTGGATCTTTGTGATTTATTTTCCTGTCTCCAGGGAATGTGTTTGATTGATCTTTCAGGCATTTTCTATTGACTTCCCACCATAGACATTGAAGACTAAACCATCTTTCCTTCACCAAGCCCTAACACATGGATATCCATTTCTCATCTATCATCTTCCAAAAATAAATATAGCATTATATTGGTGAGGTCAATATTGACTGTTTACATTATTATTAGGTAAGCGAATTTTATTCACAAGCAAATCATGTAGTAGGCATGCTTACTTATTTATAACTGCATACTCTTTATTTTATTCAGAGTTCACACACGCCTTACAGCTACATTTTCTTAACTTGCTATTTATCAATAATTCACACATAAGGTTGTTGTATTGTGGAATTTTTTTTTTTTTTTTTTTTTTTGCCAGAAGCCAAATCTTCTCTTTAGGTGTGCATTTATTTCCGTTTATTAATGACTTTCTTTTAAAAAAAAGTTCTGTCTTCAATCTGGCTTGCTTTTCCTCTATAGTTGGTGTCCATAGGCATATCTCGAGGTCACCAGTCTCTCTTCCTGGATATAGGTGTGCCTCTCTCCTGCTGTGGCTTTGGTTTCTTTCAGTAAGTATCATTGTCTCAATATAGTCCCTCTTCCTGAGAATGGATTGTAGGAGTTACACATATTTTATATAGTTCATGTCTGAAAATATTTTTATTTTGTTCAGATATGTAATTAATAGTTTTGTGGATGTAAATATAGGTAGAAATAATTTCTCTCCAAAATGTTAAACACCTTACTATACTATCTTTGTTATCTTTTAGTTTTTGTTTTTCTATTCGTAAATATGAAGTCATTATGATTCATAATGTTCTTGCACGATCCATTCCCGATCCCTCTGCTTTTCCTCCCCAGTGTTCTAAAATTTCTTGACATCCTGCATTAGTAAAAGTTTGTATTTATGCACTGTGCAAAGGCTTCAGTGGATGGTATGAATTTAGAAAAGGTCTTTAAGTCCTAATGACTGTTCATTGATTTATTTACTATGTATCCTTTTTTTATTTTGGGGAACAACCTATATGTTATTTATGCTCAATCTGGTGGTTGATGCTTACATTTTTATCCCATTACTCATATATTTAACTTTCTAAATTCAAAAATCAACCCCAGGCGGTGAGGGACAAATACCATATGCTCTTACCTTTAAGTGGAACATAATCAACAAAAGCAGAAAGCAAGCAAAACGTAACGAGAGACATTGAAAGTAAGAACAGTCTGACAGTGGCCGGGGGAGGGGGGAGGGGACAATGGGGAGAAAGGTTTACAGGAGCAGCTACGGAGGACATATGGACAGAGCCAAGGGGGAGGAGGGAGGCGGAGGAGGGAGGCGGGGGAGGGAGGCGGGGGAGGGAGGTGGGGTTGGGGGGGTAGGGGAGGGGAGAGGATGCAGATAACTTAATTGAACAACAATAAAGTAATTACTAAAAAAAGAAACTATAAAATTAAAAAAATCAACTTCATATTCAAACATTAAAAAGTAAGTTTTAAGTTTTTAAATTTTCTTGTTATGTTTTTAATATTCATTAAGTTTTTCTCTGAATTTCTTTTTTATGGTCTCCTCCTTTTTTATCACGGAATCAATGTCTTCACTAAACTAAGACTATTCCAAGAGAATGTTTTACAAATACATAAATTTGGGAGGATTCTGTATTTCTTATTATCTTTTAGGTTTAATCTTTTATGTTCAAGTTTGATAATTTTATTTTTTTCTGAAATAAAACATAGATTTATTTATTTATTTATTTATTTAAGTGTATTTTATTGATTGTGCTATTACAGTTTTCCCAATTTTCCCCCTTTTATTCGCTCTCTGCCCTGCAGCCCTCTGTCCTCCAGCATTCCCCTCCCCTTTAGTCATGGCCATGGTTCATACATATAAGTTCTTTGGTTTCTCTGTTTCCTATACTATTCTTAACCTTCCCCCACCTATTTGATGCCTACCAATTATGCTTCTTATTCCCTGTACCTTCCTCCCATCCTCTCCCCCACCGTCCCCACTGAAAATCCTCCAAGTGATCTCCATTTCTCTGGTTCTGTTCTTGTTTTATCTGTTTGCTTAGCTTTTATTTTTGTTTTTTAGGTTCAGTTGTTGATAGTTGTGAGCTTGTTGTCATTTTACTGTTCATCGTTTTTTATATTCTTCTATTTATTAGATAAATCCCTGTAACTTTTCATATAATAAAGGCTTGGCGATGATGAGGGGATAGACAACCTATCTGATGCAGAGTTCAAAACACTGGTAATCAAGATGCTAACAGAACCAATTGAGCTCAGTTGCAAAATGAAGGAAGAAATGAAGGCTACCCAAAGTGAAATAAAGCAAAATATACAGGTTTGATAATTTTCTAATTGATATTTCCTCTTGGGTTGTTCAGTTTTTCCAGGAACTACTCCTGGAGAGTATTTGTTGATGAGAGACCACAGGAGGAAGTTGTAGATGTGCTATAAGCTTTCAGTTTGCACATATAATTACAACTTATGCACTTGGTATAGAACCTCTGCTTATAACAGAGTCCGAATTTTCCCTAATTAATAGGCCTTTTGTCATTTGCAGAGAAGACATTGGCATTCTATGGCTAGTTTGAGGGACTATCTGTCATATGACTGAAAGCAGTAGAAGGATTTCAGAAATCTTATTCTTTAATAAATTCGAAATGACTATTCCAATTCTGTGACACCAGTCTTATTAATACTTGCAGAAATATCAGATGCTGTCAATTCATGAAGAATTAATATATTCTGTGTTATAAATAAAGTTAATAATTATCTGTCACTACCACCAATTTATTTTTTTCTTTTTATGGTCTACTAGTTTAGTTAACACTCATTCATTAGCTTTCCATTGTTCAATATTTGATTGCTATTCTTTTATTTTGTCTTTGCCTGTGAGAGTTTCTTCTTAAAGAATAATCTTTATTCTACTCTCAAAAGCATATAGTTTTGAAGATACCTGGAAAGATTAAATGGCACAGTGGAGTTTTCTTTAAAAAAGCTAACATAAAAACATAAATAAAATTTAAAAATAGATATGGGATCTTGGAAGCAGCCTATGAATTTCAGATGCTCTATAGCTGAATATCAACTAAACTCATGGCAATTCTATTTCTGATCCTAGTGTTGGTATGTTTTGGAGGGGTCGAGGCAGACATAGAAAGTAGATGCTTCTTTTCAATTTACTGTCATCACTCAAAGTCTGATTTGCATCACTTTGAAAGTGCACTCATTCCTTGTAATACATTTTGTGGTAATTCAATTTAAATTTTGTTTATCACATCAATATAAACTAGAACACCATGTTTCATAAAAGCCGAGAATATCTATGCAATAATATGCTTTTATGCTATACTATTTTACTTTTCATATAGACAGACTGTCTAAAATATGGTAAAGCTATTTCATATGATATCAGTAAATATTAACTGCATAAAAATGAACTTGTTTCACATAGAAATTACACTATTATACAGAATTTAATCCGTGTGGGTTAAAACATGCAAGAGATTTGTAGAAAAGTGGTTTTTTGACCAAAAAGACATTTAAATCCTCTTTTGTTATATTTTATTATACTTTCGGAGAAGATCACATTTTAAATTCAAATTGCTCTTGGTATCAAATAAATAGCACTAGAGAAAACAGTGAGCTTCTCCTTCTTATCTTATCTCAATCTTCTTATCTTCTTAGTTGATCTAAAGAAAATAGATAAATAAATAAATAAGCAATGTATATGGCAGATAATTATGAATGCTAAAGAAATATGAATGTAGGACAAGGAAAACCTTGAACAAAAAATAATTTTAAATAAGAAGATATATGTCATGTCGTGCAGACCATATTATGGACTTTGGCTTTGAGAAAGAAGGTTAGGTATTTAAGATCTGATAACAGGTTAAATGTTGAAATTGAAATTTTTGTTGTGGATGGCCACAAGATTTTTTAAGGAGTTTTTACAAAGTAATGGGAGAAAGACAGAGCATATGTGTACACATGAGAAAATAAATGAAAGCAATTAGAGAAAATGATTCAAGTATTTGGTAGATATAAAATCACTCCTGAAGAGCTTAGAATTACGATAAGAGTGCAAAAATTATACTTCTTATGTACATGGAAATGAACATAAACATGAAAGTGAATCTGGTCTACTGTTATACTGAGCAGCAACCTTAAAAAAGAAAGTAACAATTTTAAAGGAGCATCATATATGTAATTTTCAAAGAAATGACAAAATAATTCTCCAGAAAAACAGCCATCCTAGATTCACCTGCACATTTCATTTTTTATCTTTATTTAAAATTAAGAAATTCTAATTTCAACATTTTTGTTCCTTTATTAAAACATTATTGATTTCTTTTTTAAACATTTTAAAAAAGATTTTATTTATGTATTTACTTTTAGAGAGGGGAAAAGGGAGGGAGAAAGAGAAGGAAACATCAATGTGTGATTGCCTGTCACATCCCCCCTACTGGGGACCCAGCCTGCAACCCAGGCATGTGCCCTGACTAGTAATTGAACCAGCCACGCTTTGGTTCACAGACTGGCACTCAATCCACTGAGCCACACCAGCCAAGGCATCTAACTATTTAAAAAGAATTCATGGGGAGGTAAGGCTCCCAAGCTCATTTAGAAGGTCAGCTTTATCCTAGTTTCAAAACCAGATAAAGACAGTACAAAGAAAGAAAATTATAGGCCAGTGTCACTGATGAACATAAATGCTAAAATCCTCAACAAAACACTAGCAAACTGAATACAATAATTAATCAAAAAGATTATACATCTTGATTAAGTGTGATTTATTCTGGAAATGCAGTTGGCACAACATTCACAAATCAATAAATGTGATTCACTATATAAATAAAATGAAGGATAAAAACCACATGATCATATTAGTAGATGCAGAAAAGGCATTTGATAAAATCCAGCACCCACTTATAATAAAAACTCACCAGAGTGGGAAAATAGGAAACATACCCAAACATAACAAAGGCCATATATGACAAACCCAAACCCACTGCAAGCATCATATTCAATAGGCAAAAACCGTAAGTGTTTTTCTTAAGGTTGGCAATAAAACAGTGATATTTACTTTAAACTCCCTTATTCAACATAGTACTGGAAGTCCTAGCTTCAGCAGTCAGAAAACAGAAAGAAATAAAAGGCATCCGAATTGGAAAGTAAGTAGTAAAACTATCCTTATTTGCAGATGACAAATACTGTACAAAGAGAATCCTAGAAATTCCACCAAGAAAACTACTAGAACTGTGAGTGAATTCAGCAAAGTAGCAGGATACAAAATTAATATCCGTACATCAGTTGCATTTTTATTCCAATAATGAACTAACAGAAAAGGAAATTAAGGAAACAATCCCATTCACAATTGCTTCAAAAAGAGTAAAATACATAGGAATAAACCTAAGGACGTAAAAGAACTGTACTCTGAAAATAATAAAACACTGAAGAAAGAAACTGAAGAAGATACAAGTAAGTGGAAGCATATACCGAATTCATGGATAGAAAGAATTAATATCATTAAAATGTCCATACTACACAAAACAATCTTTAAATCAATGCAGTTCCTCTTAAGATTCCAATGATGTTTCACAGAACTAGAAAAAATATTTCAAAAATTTATATGGAACCACAAAAGTCCCTGCATAGCAACAGCCATCCTGAGAAAGAACAAATTGGAGAAAGCATACTACCTAACATCAAACTGTACTACAAGGGCATAGTAATCAAAATAGCATGGTACTGGCATAAAAATAGACACACAGATCAAAGGAGGAGAATAGAAATCCCAGAAATAAGCCCACACCTTTATAGTCAATATTTGACAGCGGAAGCAAGCACATAAAATGGGCTAAAGATAGTTTATTCAATAAATGGTGTTGGGAAAATTGAACAGATATATGCAAGAAGATGAAACTAGACCACCACCTTCTTATACCACACTCAAGAATGAACTCAAAATGGGTCAAATACTAAAATGTTAGACCTGAAACCATAAAAATCCTGGACGAAAATATTGGCAGCAAAACCTTGGACATTGCTCATGTCAAAATTTTAATGGATATATCTCCCTAGGCAAGAGAAACAAAAGAAAAAAAAAAGACAAGGGACTAGATCAAAATAAAAAAGGTTTTTGCACAAGCAAAGGAAAATATTAACAACCCCCCCCTCCACAGAATGAGAGAACATATTCACTGATACACCTGATAAGGGGTTAATATCAAAAATTTATAAAGAACTTATAAAACCCAAAATATTCAACAACCCAGTTAAAAAATGGGCAAAGGACCTAAGTAGACACTTCTCCAAACAGAACACACAGATGGACAGCATGAAAGGTGCTCGACCTCACTGATCATCAGAGCAATGCAAATTAAAACCACAATGAGATAGCATCTCACATCTGTCAGAATGTCCATCATCAATAAATCAACAAACAATAAGTGCTGGTGAGGATGTGGAGAAAGGGGAACCTTTTTGCACTGTGGGTGGGAATGTAATCTAGTGTAGCTTTGTGGAAAGCAGTATAGAGTTGCCTCAAAAAATTAAAAATGGATTTGACTTTTAACCCAGCAATCCCACTTCCAGGAATATATCTGATGGACCTCAAAACACTAATTGGAAGAGCATAAGGGCCTCTATGTTTATTGCAGCATTATTTATAATCACCAAGATAGGATAGCATCAGTGTTCATCAGTAGATGAGTGGATAAAATAACTATGGGGCATTTACACAATGAGAAACTATTCAGTCATTAAAAAAGAAAAAAAAAATTTACCCTTTGTGACAGTATTGATGGACCTGGAGAACATTATGCTAAGTGACATAAGCCAGTCAGAGAAAGACAAATGCCATATGATTTCACTTATATATGGAATTTAATGAATAAACTGTACTCAAAAGCAAATAGAAACAGGCATTGATAGAGAGCAGAATGAAAGCTAAGGGTGGGGTGTGGTTAGGGGTGGAGGGATTGAGCAAAAGGGAAAAGGACTCATGGGCAAGGACAACAATGTGGTGGTTGTGGGGGTGTGGACATATAAGAGGACTAAATCTTAATAGAAAAAGTTTTAAAAATTAAAAAAAAATAAATCGAGAAAATATTTACTAGGGAAATGTAAATAACTATTTTTAGTGAGAGCAATAAAATATGATATTTGAATACACATTTTAATAAAACAGATAATCATTCAGAAAGTTTTATGTTAATATATCTGCTGAGCAAAATTAAATAGTACAAACTTATTCAGTGAAGCATTTTGTTGTTGTAAAGGAGATGAATTGTGAGTAGGAGTTCTATAAATATATGTTTTCATCAAAGGAAAAGTGCAGGAGTTTTTCTTTGTTATACCATGTAAAATTGGGAAAAGTAGTAAATTAGTTTACAAAATGCATTACATATTAATACTTAAGTGGTTATTATTATGCACTGATTATGATTCTTATATTTATTGAGTAATAAGGTATTACTTATTTTACTTATTGAATCCACTTGCAATCATAAGTCTACACCTTCATCACCAAAATAATTAAAATCCTCAATTTACTTTCAAAAGGACAAAGAAATGAAGTTAGTAATGTGTGATTTTTGTATAACAAAATCTCTATCAGATTAAAAAAGAAATAAGATAGTTTAAGATTTTTTTAAAAATAAACAGATTTGAGTAAGTTTGATTCAGTGAAGAATTGTGAAACCCAGTTTGTAAGAAGAAATGCTTGTGTATTTTGTTTATACATGTGTTTACATTTGAAGTGATATTGTTTATTTATAGAGTTTCACTGCAATACAGAAAAAAGGAATTAATTGAGACTATTTCAGAATACTTACTTATTTTCCCTTCTCTTCTTCATATAGTGTTTGCCATTGTCATCTCCTTGGCAAAGGAACTCCTTAGTTTTAGACTCATTATTTAGACAAAAATTGAAGTCTTCTGAAAGAAGCAGTTGGAAACATTATCATTCATATTGGTAGATATTATTAACTTTTCATTATGGAAACCATATACTTGTCTCTAGGAAATAAGACAGTCAAAAAAGCATTAAATTCTACTCATACATTTACACAAATATTTTGGTATATTATTTATGTTTATTATTTATTTCTCTGCCATATATGACGTATGTCCAGAAGGTATCCAGCCATTTACTATGAAAAATAGAGACATTTATTGAAGTAGATATAAGACACACAAACAGTGTACACAGGAAAATGATGCCTCAGTCTCCAACCAAGTAGGCACCTTGGGACTTCACACAGTTCTCCCAATCGCCATCAGCTGCCTCATTGTATTTTCCTTAATCTCATCAATGGTCTGGAATCTCTTCCCTTTCAAAGGTGGTTTTCATGTTGTGAAAAGATAGAAGTCACAGGGTGCCAAATCTGAGCTGTAGTGGGACTGAGTCTCCCGGGTGACTTGATGTTTCATCAAAAACTCTGCAGAAGACGTGATGCATGAGTAGGCGTGTTGCTGTGATGAAGCTGCTGATCACCAGTTGCCCATAGGTGCAGACTTCTGAATCATCAAAAAAGCTTCCATAGAGGAAGGTTCAAACTTCAGGCAAAATGTGATGTAGACTCATTGCTCTACTCATTCAGTAATTTGAATGTGACAGCCACACAGTACACACACTCACTCAACAGTATCTACCGCCCCCACTGACTAGTACAGTGAAGTCATCATTGTTCACTCATGTGCATTCCAGTCCTCCTTCCTGGGATTCCAGGTTACACTGATGTCAAGCAAACCATTCTCTTTATATTAAAAATGGCTGGACTTTTTCCAGACAGACCTCATATAACATACTCAATAAAAATACAGATCAGAATCCGAAATGACAAAAAAAAAACAGGCTTTATTTTTGGTTATGCTTAGATATTTGTATTGTATATAATACATTATTATTTGAAGATACATTATATTTATATTGACACACTAGTATTTAAGTTTTTCAGATAATTGTGCTAGCAAAATGGAGTGAATTTTCAAAGTGAGATAGGTTTAGTATTATTTTGTAATGTAAAATTTCATTATATCTTCAAATATTTCTGCATATAAATATACATCTATTGTAATCAGATGTTGACTTCACATTGATTAAGTATTTAAATTAAAATCATTTAAAACTTTATGTCTCACATAGAAAATATTATTTTAATGTTTGGTCTGCTCAATCTAATTTATGGTATAACTTGTGTTTCTGTATAATATGTCGGTTAAATTTGCAATACAAAACTATTATATCTAAAATTATGTTGTTTCTATTTTAGCGTAGAATTACACCAGATGCACATACTCTGTATAAACATGTATACAAGTATTTAAATATTTGTGAATACATGATCACTAAAAGATATGTTCCTATATTTAAGTTTCCGAAAAGTTTACAAATGTTAAAGAAGTTAAATCTTATCTATTTACATCAAGAGTACTTTTGGTAAAGATACAACAATAATGAAAATCTGTTAAACCACCTTTTCTGAAACACATCCCAAATTTTAAAAAATATATTCAAGGACATAGAGATTTAGAATAGCAACAGCCTCATACCATGTAAATGAACATTATTTTTTAGACATAAATTCATATGAACAAATTGAGACATGATATAGAAAGCTTATTATTATATTACTTTTAATGTTTAACATGATGTAGAATTTAAAGAAGAGTTCTGAAAGTCTCTATTATTTGCCACCAAGTTGGAAATATTTCAACGTGTTTTCTGGTCTTGCCAAGTGAGACACAAAATCAGAAAAGTAAAAAGAATATAGAAAATGTAATCCCTTATTACCATATTTTTTGGACTATAAGATGCACCAGACCATAAGATGCACCTAGGTTTTAGAGGAGGAAAATAGGAAAACAAATTGAAGCAAAAAATGTGGCAAAATATTAAATAACATGAATAACATAATATTTCACCAACATAAATGTAAACAGCCAGGTAAGCTAAATTTGGACTATAAGACACACCCCCGTTTTCCTCCCAAATGTAGGGGGGAAAGTGCATCTTATAGTCCGAAAAATACAGTACATTTTGAGTTTTAGGAAAGAAATGCAGT
The DNA here is from genome assembly GCA_004026765.1 of Micronycteris hirsuta. Taxonomy (NCBI): domain Eukaryota; kingdom Metazoa; phylum Chordata; class Mammalia; order Chiroptera; family Phyllostomidae; genus Micronycteris; species Micronycteris hirsuta. The sequence goes on from PVJI01000597.1 coordinate 210,370, forward strand.
CAAGATAAAGAGCAAAAAGCGCCAAGGAGAACTGTATGCATGTTACTGTTTCAGGATCATAAAGCTGGCTAGGACGGTCTGCAAACAAAAAAGACGAAAAAGCCAAGTTGGTGAATCAACCTACAGAAAAGAAACATGCTAACTTTTTATAGTTGGCCAGAAAAACAGGATAATAGAGACAGCAGAATTGCATACTTTAAAAGGAGATATTCTGGCTTTTTTAAAAATTCTTTATACTTTCAGGGAAGCTGAAGCAACCACCGGGATGATCGTGGAAGGAATAGAGCTCATGTTGTGTGGCGGATTTAGAAACGGACAGAGCGCCTTTGGTACGATCCAGTCCCATTGCAAGTGCTAAAGCCGAAAAAAACAAAACACTGTGAGTTGTCTCAAGTGCTGGAAATTGTACTGACTTTTCACTGTGTGGAATAAAAAGAGTAAGTTTGGAGAAATGCATTTTTAAAAATAACTGGAAATTCAGATAAATCTGAAATCATTAACAATAAGTGAAACCCGTGAATGGAATTAAACATGTTTTATGACTTTCAGCAATTAATGTAAACATGGTCAGAAATGTAGCATCTATACAAGATATGGATTAAGACCTTATAGTAGCAAATATGGGCTACATCATAAAAATTCCTCGATGTGATCCAGAGCCCACTACAATTTTATGGTATAAATGCAATAAGACCTCTTATACTCTTAGTAAAGAAAACAGTCACATATCAATTATTGAATCCTATATCTCTTTTTAATTATTTTTAAATATAAGATGGTTTGTTTAGCTTTCTAAAATATATTCTATAATTTTCTTATCACCTCAGAGAACAAATTTAAACCTTAATATCTCACTAGGTGAATTAATTCAAAATGAAACTAATAAATTTTTAAGTAAAAACTTCACCATAAAGTTAAACAAATAATATTTTATTTAATTATAGTACAGTCTTAGATTGGTCCTATTAGAATTTGATTTTTTCACTATGAAACTAGCAATATATACAATAAAAACATGACTGACAAGAAACGGAGATAGGCAGAGTTAACTGAGAAATTGAGGATAAAATAAATAATGTAACTGTAGGTTGAATCACTATTAAAAATTCTTCAAAAAACGATCATGAGGCAAGTGTATTTAAGCTATACTGAATATCAAATACATTGCATTCAAGTAAAGAAAATAGGTTTTTCTTAGCAATTTTAGTTGTCAAGAGACAAGAGAAAAACTTCTTGGATCAAATACACAACTACTAGAAATAATTAGTGAATTTAGCAAACTTGTATTATGCAAGTTTAATAACAAAAAAGTAATTGAATTTCTATATTGTAGCAAAAGAAAATTGAATATGTAAATGTGTTCTAAGGAGATTCACAGTGACAGTAACTCTGAGGTAGAAAAAAGTATTGTCCCCAAAATATCGTAGTTCAACAATCAAGCTTTCACACGTGAAGTTACAGTTGGCTACATTTGAGCCATACAACTATTTTAGGCTGTTTTGTATCTGACTAGGATACCAAGACATCCATGTCTGATAAGGCTAATTATGGCACTGATTTCTGTAGAACAGAGTAAGCCATTGTACTGGTTCATGATTGCACTTCCTAACTAGGATGACATCATTTCAAATTAAACAAATTACCAGCTTTGCCTCATTGGTCTTGAATGAAATAGTTCTGAAATCAAAATCCTGGGGACTCCAGCTGCCAAATTTTAACAAATTTCATGGAATCAGGTATCACGGACACTCACAAAATCATTGCCCTTCCTCCCCATGTGACTCCTCTAAGGTTGCTATCTAATGTCTCACAGTATCACGGTGCAGATCTCAGGTCCTGGTACAATTCTGCCCTCATCGTATAGCTCATGGATGACTGTGATTTATAGATAAAAGAATAATAAAAGCTGGGAAATGTGTTGAAAAATCCAGATTAGACATCTCCTGGAGTGTGTGCCATTCGTAATGCTTTTGGTCAAGTAACAGAAAAGCAAAAATAATTAGAATGTTTTATAATAAGGCAAATTTATTACATCAATTAATAAAAAGACTGCAAAAAGGAAGCTTTAGGGTTGCTTGACTAAGGAGCTCAACAATATCAGCCAGAAATGGATCCTGCCAACTCTTCCCCTCTGCTGTCCTCAGCACGCTGCTCCAGTTCCCAGGTTTGATCTCTCACATTTAAAAAGTGGAGAAAGCCATTTCAAAAGTTCAGTCTCACACAATAATATCTAAATCCATAGGAGAAAAGAACATGCTCCTTCTGTAGGTCCTATTTTCAGAGAAAATGAAAGTTTTTCAGAAGTCGCTCACACCCCAGCAGATTATTTTAGCTATTAACAATTCCTGTCAAATATCCACAGAGATATGCAAAATGCCTGTGGGTTATTCATAATATGAGAGCATAAGAAGTATATATGTAATATGCTTTTAAATTAGGATAATAGTATTTTTCAACCATTGAGATATTTTTAAATATGAAAAGATTGAATGCACTCAAAACAATATTTTAAGACTTTTGTTACATTGACAAGAGCCAAGAAATCCATTCTTTAGAGTTGACATTTCTAACTCCTGTTGTGAATTCTTGTTTCACAATGGTATTTTAAAAGGATGTCACTTTTAAGTTATCCATTGTTGATTTAATTCAAACCTTCAGACACTTCTTTTTATATTTGTTTTTCTCTCTTTTTGCATGACACTTTATGTTGCTGTAGATAGCATGCTTTGTGCATTCAAAATAAAAAAGTTGGTGAATCGTTTATTATACATATCCAATCTTTCAAAATTAGATTCTGTATATTTATTTTAGGTAAACTTATATAACACTGAATTTCATATTCGATTATATTATTCAATTTTATGAATCACATATTCTGGCCAAAATCTAGGTAACTGTTTCAATTTAGCATTCCTTAGTGTGACATTTAAAAGGTCAGTTTTATCTACCAAATCACAACTCATTCTCTCAAAATCTAAGTAGTACTTAAACTAGAGATTTTTAATGATATTAATATACATTACTTAAGAAGAATCAAGGGACATTGTAAAATATTAATAAAAAATATATAATAAGAACACACATTATACACTTAGAATGCAACATGCGTCCTAATATCCATATGTGTCATCTCAAATAATTTTCAAAAATATTCATGCAATGGGTATTAATTTTATGCACCTCACAGATGAGGAAACCTGCATGAGGTGGTGTTATGGATGTCGTCCGAGTCCTCCAGGTGAGTCTTCACCAGTGTCCTGCAGGGAAGTTCCGTAAGCAGCTGTTGTGCTACACCTGTGCTCCTCCAAGGGATGCTTGTGTATCACTCAGAGCTACCTGTAAACCAGGATCAAGTTTTTACTTTGTCTCAGTCTGTGGGTCATAGGGAATTCTTAATGAAGCTGTAAGTACAGGCTTGAGCTTGAGATGCCAGTCTGAATCCCTGGGCTCCCTGTCCTTCTCCACTTTCTCCAGTTCAGTTAGGGGCAGCCAGTGAATCTCATTACATTCATTAGTTTGACAAAAAAGCTTGAAGGTATCAGATACATGATTCTCCAGAATCTTGACTCATACAAGTATTTGGTTAGGAGTATCCAATGGTGATATTTTGTGTGTCTCTGTTGTCACATTATGTCATGGGCACATTACGTAATGGGAAAGTACTCTATTTCCCATTAAACTTACAACAATCAGGATCTTTAAACAGAATCCAATCAGAAAACCAATTCTGTTTCACATAAAACAAACAAAAAAAAATAGAAAACTCATCGTTAGGATTCTGTTTCCCTAAAATTACTCTCAGTATTAACCTCTGTAGCAGTCTACATTCTCCAGAGAACCGGAAGAAGTAGAAGATATACTTGTATACCAATGTATTTATTGCAAGACATTGGCTAACACAATTGTGGGAGCTAGGTAGGCAAGTCCAAAATCCAAAAGGCAGGCCATCAGGAAGTGCATGCTAGAACACCTGGGCATAGGCTGAAGCAGCTACTTACAGGCAGAGTTTGTTCTTTTTAAAGGAAGTTTCAACGCTGATTTAAGAACTTTCAACTGATTAAGTCAGTTTCATCAAATTATGTTGGATAATATTTCTTACTTAAACTGATTTTGATTAACTGACCATGAACTTTAATCACATCTAAAATATACCTGTACAGAAAGACCAAGTTAGTGTCTGAAGAACTGGAAATTGTGGCCTAGACAAGTTGATTCAAAAAAATGACCATTTCAAAAGATAATTGCATGTAGGTTGTGGATAGTAATCAGAAAAAAAAATTACATTTCCTGCTAAAGATTATAAACTTTATTCTGTAAAAATTTAAGAGATACTGGAAAATTTTAGGCAAGAAAATTGTCACAACTTAAGCTTATTCTACACTGATAACTTTGGGCTCATTAAAATTAAATAAATGAAGACTTCTTTAAGGAAAGAACTTGATATAAAAATATGAGAGTCGCCAGAAGTCACAGGAGGAGTATGCCATGGGAGTGAGTAATATCAATCATTAATTATTTCATTTAATTAAGATGAAATTAAGTGCTTAGGATATACTCAAAATCATATTAGAAGTTAACAATTCTAAAGATGAAAAATCTGCTCTTGCTCAAAGGACCTCAGAGTGAAGAGGCACCAAACATGTCCAAAGCTGAATATGAAGGGATGGAGATATGCCTAGAGTTATTTCAGGGGGCGGAGAAGGGATGCCTGAGAACAGGGACAGGAAAAGTTTCAGAAGCAAGACTAGTCATTGCAAAAGGTAAGAAGGCCTGAGGCGGGAACACTCTTTTTAACAAAATAGACAAAGTCAAAAAATTTGAAATTCAATATTTAGTTTGAATGTTCAAAGAAAAGTAGGAAATAGGCATGTAAGTCCAGGAAGCACAGAGTCCCAAATAAGATGCATGCAAAGAAGCCCACTGCAAGACACATCATAATTAAAATGTCAAAGGTTAAAGATAAAGAGAGAATCTTATAAGCAGCAAGAGGAAAACAGATAATTACCTATGAAAGACTTCCTGCAAGACCAACTGATGTCTCAAAAGAAACTTTATAGGCTAGAAAGGATTGGCAAGAAATATTCAAAGTCATGAAAAGCAGGGACCAAGATTGCTCTACCCAACACAGATATCATTCAGAATTAAAGGGCCAATAAAGAGCTTCCCAGACAAGAAAAAAACTAAAGGAGTTCATCATCACCAAACCATTATTATATGAAATGTTAAAGGGACTCATTTAAGAAAAGAAGATCAAAACTATGAATAATGAAATGGCAATAAATATGTGCCTGTCGAGCCCTAGCTGGTGTAGCTCAGTGGATTGAGCGCGGGCTGGGAACCAGAGGGTCCTGGTTCAATTCCCAGTTGGGGCACATGCCTGGGTTGCAGGCCAGGTCCCTGTGAGGGCCATGTGAGAGGCAACCATACATTGCTGTTTCTCTCCCTCTCTGTCTCCCTCCCTTCCCCTCTCTCTAAAAATAAGTAAAATCTTTAAAAAATATATATATGTACCTGTCAAAAATTGAATCTAAAAAATGAAACAAACAAGAACAGAGGCAGAATATGGATATAGATAGCATTTTGATGTTTGCCAGATGGGAGAGGGGTATAGGGAAATGGATGAAAAGGTGAGGGGATTAAGAAGTACAGATAGGTAGTCACAGAATAGCCAGGGGGATATAAAGTACAGTATAGGAAATGGAGTAGCCAAAGAACATACACGCGTGGCCCTTGGGCATGAACAATGGTGTGGAGATTACCTGAGAGCGTGGGGGATGCTGAGTGGAGGAGTGCAAAGGGGGGGATCAGGACATTGTACCAGCATGATCAATAAAATATAATAATAAAAGAAAACTAGTAGAAAAACTAAGAAGGACATTTTCAAGAATAAATTAATGGGCCACAAATTAAATAGTGCAGTGAGGTCAAGTGAGACAAGTAAAAAGCATTCATTATGTTTTGAAACTAAGAAATAATTTGTAAACTGGGGAAAACACAGTTTTATTAAAATATAGAGGGTAGAAGCTCTGTTATATAGTAGGCCAAGGAGTTAATGGGAGGTCAGAAAAAATGAAAATAATATTTGCAGACTTGGCATTGAAACCAACTATATTAGATTGTCAGAGGAGAAAAAAGACACAGGATGTTCTGTTTTGTTTACATGTGGTAATTTAGCACATTTTAGGGTAGGAATAAATAATCCTGTGGTTTGGAAGAAATTAAAGGAGCCGAACAGGACACATCTTCTTGAACATAAATTCCGAAAGGATAAAGACTTTCTATTTGTTTGGTTTACTGCTGAATGAATGAATGAATTAAACAAATCCATAAAAGTTAGGAAGGAAAAAGCTCCTCAGCCCCAAAATTGCTAATGGGTGATCATTCTAATGGCCATCACATAAAAGGACAACTTTCATCTAGATAAGAGAATGAGAAAAAATAACGTTTGGAGTATCTTGCCCTTTGGTATATTCTGACACATTTCCTCATTTAATTTGGCCCTTACAAAATCATTTTACTTAAATATTTTATTCCTGTAGTCACAAAATCTAAATCTGAGGTTCAGAGAATTTAAGAAACTAGAGAATCCGGGTCACTCTGATTGTATGGGTCTACATAATAGATAAATAATACACACTATATGATTTGTTTTCTACCGTTTCTTTTCATTGATTTAGGTAGGAAAAATACAAAATATATCGTTCTTGTTAATGGAGTAAGATCAAATTATAATTGTATCTACATCTTTTCTTCTTTTAAGTATATCATAGATCATTACTCAGCCATACATACTCGATATGTATGTTCTATCCTGCTTCTGATCTTGATCCATCTCTCACTTTCTGGAAAAGCCTTCTCTGGCCCTCACACTAGGGTAACTCTTACATACCATATAGCACAATTTTCCAAAAGGGGTGTCTCAGATGAGAAACAAAGTTTGTGTCTTGCCTTTGTGCTTCAGATCCAGTTTCTTTGAAGACTGAGGCAGGCCAACGGTTAGGTGCACGTGATTTGCTGGGTGGAACATTTGCAGACAGTGTGAGGGGCACAGAGATTGAGGTGGAGAAAAATGAGAAGCACACGCACCTGACAGGGCTTCACAATTTGTGTAGAGATGTAGCAAGTTGCTGCCCCAGTGATTCTCTACCATAGGATGTGCTCCACGAGGCCAAAGAACAGCGCCGCTACATTGACCGCTGCAGGGAATAGAGGAGGAAACTCTGTCTCCTGCTCCCTCCACTTCCTGTCAACGAGTTTCTCCATGAGGAGTTAATCACCACCACCATACAGCACAGACCAGAGGGAGTCACCTGGTCACTGTTGCAGGTTTGGGGGAAGCCACGTCCTGTGGCCTGAGTAATATTTTAACCCGATTCAAGACCCAGACATTTACCTGGCTGCCCTCACATGGTGACATTGTGTGGACTCACACAGTCACTTGCACTGCTTGTCCAGTGAACTGACAGAAAACAGCAGGGAGGCAAGGGAAACCAACGAAAGGAACAATATATCTATCATACAATTTGTTTCAGGTGTTGCATTCACGGTTCTGTGTATTTCTCTCTTCAGAAGAAATATGAGAAAAAGAGATCAATGAGTAGACTTCTATTCTCCTTGCTGCAATAGAAAGGTATAGTATTGATGTGCACAAAGCGAAGTAACAATTACTAAATAAAATATCATTTCCATTAAAAAGAAGAAGAAGAAATTTGGAGGGAACAGAAATATAACCTATGAAATATTTTCTGAAGCTATTTTCCTTTGTAAAAACAAAATGTATTTTAATAATCTGAATGCTATTAAGAAATAGAGAGTTGATGGAAATTTCCTATTTGTTGATAATCTGAGATCTGACTTATCTTTGTTAATGCTCTCTGGACAAAAAGGTGTGAGAAGGAATCCAGTGCACCTAAATGACAACTCATGCGTGAAAATGAGATGTGCAATCGTCATCAAATATATTCATTTTGAGAGTGAGAATCACAGACCATGAGAATATTGCCCTGTTAATAGGAAAAAGAATAGGAATAATGGAAAATGAACAGCACATCCTTATATTTTTAAGATTTTTTTTATTTTTATAGAATTATTTGCACATTTTATTCGCAAATTGTATTTTATTTTTTTAAATATTTTTAGAGAAAAAGGAAGGAAAGGAGAAAAACATCAATGTGTGATTGCCTCTCATACACCCCCTATAGGGGACCAGACCTGCAACCCAGGCATGTGCCCTGACTGGGAATCGAACTGATGACCCTTTGGCTTACAGTCCAGAGTTCAATCCACTGAGCCACACCAGCCAAGACAAGATTTAATTTTTTTTAGAGAGAGGGTGAAAGAGGAAAAAAATGAGGGAGAGAAATATGGATGTGGGGGAGAAACATGGACGTGAGAGGGAAACACCAGTTGGGTTGCCTCTTTGGACATGCCCCAGTTGGGACCAAACCTACAACCCAGGCATCTTCCCTGACCAAGAATCAAACCAGTGACCTTTTGTTTTGTGGGACAATGCCCAACTAAACGAGCCACACCAGTCAGGCCCCCATCCTTGTTTTTAATTGGATAAATTAATTATACTTTTTAAAAGTTTCTGCTGTCATTCAATTTAATGGACCATGTGGCAGAGTACGAGATGGTTAAAATAATGTGTTTTCTCTTACCTCTTGCTAACTTTGGAATTATCTACACAAGATGGCTCTCCACACTTTTCTCATGTGGAAGGCTGGTGCTTTCTGATTTGAGGGAATAGTTCTAGAAAACAGGGACATGACAGCTGTCAGATTCTTTGTCTAAATTTAATCGGGAATCAGGGAGAAAAAAATGTTCTAATCCATCAACACCTGCTTGGGATAAGCAGTAAATCCACCACAAGTTCCAAATACAGTGACTTAATTAATTGAAAGGCTTTGGCACATATTGACATGCGTTGCTTCCAAGTATTCAACTAATGTGGAGCAGAATCTGTGTCTTAAGTACTGCTACGCTTTATATCTAACTTATTAGACATTTATTTCTTTAATATCAATGAATTTGAAAAAAATTCAAAGTACCATAAGATACAAAATCAGAACTTCTATTTCTTACAACTTCTATATGGTATAATTTTATAAATATTTGTATTTTGGTGCAGTTATGCTTCTTGTGGGTGGCATTTCTATATAGCTGGTATGGTGTTGATTAAATTGATGAGTGGGTGTTCTGTGACAATGCTGTATTTGTACCTCATTCTAAAAATACATGTGCTGTGTATTAAAGACAATTTATTTTACAATTAGTTAAGCCATGTAAGTGTAATTGTACAATATGTGGTTTTTGGGGGGATGACTTCTTTCACTTAACAAATTGTTTCAAGGTTCATCCATGTTGTAGATTACATATCAGTATTTTATTCCTTTTTATGGCTCAGTCAAAATCTCTATTGTGTTATAAATTGCTCTTAAATGTGATCTTTTCCATATTCTGTTTTAAATAAAGTCAGTTCTCTGGGGTTGCATCAGAGGCTCCACCTGGGCCCAAGCCCTGTGCTGCCGCTCCAGATCTGGGCATCTGTACAGAGGCCCACTTCTCTTCGAGCAACGCCCTTCACTAAGAGTGAGAGGACTCAACACGAGCAGTTGCATATGGCCTCTGGGCGTGCCTCTCCATGCGTGACCTCAGCCTTGCTAATGAATGCAACTGGGGCACCATACTCTCAGCCTGCAGGACTGAGGTGGGGCAGGCCTTCTCATCTGTTCTTGTCTGACATAGAGCTTCTGCAGTTATAAGTAGGGGTGGATGGAAAACATTTGCAGCCTGGCCCTCCTGGGGAGATTACTATAGTGTCTGACTGGTTGGCTGGAAATAGAAAGCCCTGTGATCTTGTCTGCACATCAAAGAGTAAAATTTTTTTGTCATGCTGATCTTGTGGGTAGAGGGAGAGACTTAAGTTTCAAATGCAAATGATTATCACTGTTCTTACCAAGATTGGGTAGATTTACTTGAATAAATGTTTCTGCATTTATTCTATTCCATCAGAATATTTCTAGAGATTTAAAAATGGGGCAGTTTATAATGTTCACCAATTATATTTGTTTAACTAAGAAGTGTGTCTAAAGGGAACTTTCTGCCATCATCCCAGAAGTAGTTGCGAAGCTCTCATAAGATGTAAACATGTGTTGAAACATTTTGTATGAATGAAGGATATTCATTGATTTTCAAGCATGTGTACAACTAGATTTTCACTTTTTTTATTGCTACATACAAAATTGCTAGTATTCTTTCAATCCGGTACCAAATGGAGTGAGGGCTGTTAGATGACTCACCTAGAAAATTGTATGTAGCTTCCTGTGTTGACTCTTTTAGCTTTCTCTTCAGTGCATTGTAAAAATATAAGTGCCATACTATAGAATCTTCTACACACCTAGAATGAAAGATATGAATGGTTTCTAATGAGAATATAAAATATTTATCTGAAAATATCTTAGTTTCTTACAAAAAACAAAACAGCTTTCATTGAGTTATTTCATTAAAATATTTAAGAATTAACTTAATGATATTATATCCCATCTTACTAGTATTCCTAAAAAAACTTAGTTATGTTTACTTAGTTTATTGAAATCATGTTAACAGAATGCAATGACTAACTCTTTGTATCTCCAGCAGAGCAGAGTGACAAGCTATACTTTTTTTTTTAAGATTTTTATTTATTTATTTTTTAGAGAGAGGAGGAAGGAGAAAGAGCAATGTATGGTTGCCTCTCACGTGGCCCCCACTGGGGACCTGGCCCGCAACCCAGGCATGTGCCCTGACTGGGAATCGAACTGGGACCCTTTTGTTCCCAGCCCGCGCTCAATCCACTGAGCTACACCAGCCAGGGCGCGACAAGCTATACTTTTATACTCTCTAAAAACTTAGAGGATATAAATCTAATCACATTATTGCACAGATTAGTAAACTGAGGTTGGCAAGAATGAACTGTTTTGCCCAAAATAGCACAAGTAGTTAGTAATCGAAATACAAGTTCATGAATCTGGGTTATGTTCTGTTTCCACGTCATCATCCTGCTTTACCAACATGTAGACTCACCTCTCTTTCCAAAGAACAAAAATAATTCTGTCTTTATTGCCTTTTAGAAAATATATAGGTGGCATGTGTTCTAATTTGTCGGCTATAGACAGTAATCCGTCATTAAAAGAAAAAAGTCACATAGTTTCAGGAGGTTACACACAAAGTGATCAATAACTGTGGGCTACTTTTTTCTTTCACTTTTATTGTTTCAATTATTACTGGAGAAGTCAAAGGAGTGTAATGTATTGGAAGCAGAGAAAAGACTACCTTTCTGCATCTCTTGGTAGTTTATGATGCTATAGTACATAACTGTGATTGGTGAGTATGGGGGAATTTCAGACGGAACAATTAAGTGTGTTTAAGGTGCTAACTTCCTTTAAAGGGAATCCAGAAGTAAGAACTTGGCTGTAACTATAGTTTCTCAAATATTTATTTATAAAGACAAGACATAGCGATATAACAAGGACTGTCTTACAAGTTTATTGATGTAATTTGTTAAGTAATGTGTTCACATATTCATATAATTTAGCAAATTTCTACCCTATTTCCTTCTTCATTCTAAGAGGGAAATCCTAACTTCTTATTTAAATTGAATTTATAAAAAATCTAATTATAATAATTCAATGCACTTCACTTTTGCATACTATGTCACTTTAGTCTTTTTCTTATACATGCTTAGACTTTTACCCTTTCAATAAAACAATATTCAAAATCCCCTCCAATTTTTTTTCAGATCAGCTAAGTATGTCTTTCTAGCACATCCTGTGTTCAGAATAAATGTTGAAGTTACAAATGACTTCCATTACTCTGCAATGCATTAGTTGAGTAAAATCATTTTTATAACATGTTCAGTACAGTTGGGAGAAGTATTGCTGGAAGCCAGAAATGAATGTGAATGACATAAACATAACACTAATGCCACTCTCAGTGTGTCCTTCTGTCCCCGTGTAAGGATACCAAAAATGTCTGTAGCCATTGCAACACTCTCTGACTGTGGGGAAAACAGTGACAGAAAGAATCAGCAATGTTAGCTAATTACAGATAAAATAAGTCATTTTACAAAATGTACCAACAGAAAGCATGCTCATGTGAATACATTATTAATACTCATAGACCCATGTAAAATGTGCTCTTACAGCTTACTCTTCATTCACTCCCTAGTGAACCTTTTTTCTGCTTCTATTTCCTCCTGACACATTGAAAGAAACATCTCTGCTCTCATCTAAACTCATTCTATGAAGGATAGAGTCTATCCGCATTTATCTACTCTGGGACATTGGCTTCTTCAATAGCCCCCATCTTAATATACATATCCATTCTATTTTTCATCCCAAAAAATAGACAGATAGATAGATACCAATATTGTATCACCTTCTTCAGTTCACTTTTAATGGCTTATATTGTTGCTAAAAAGTCTAAAATCTTCATCAAAATTTATGAAGGATAGAAATCTTGCGTGAATGACCTCTCCTATCCTCACAACCCAAACTCCTATCTCTCATATTCTTTAACAATTTCATCCACATTAGTATTATTATGATCCTTGAAAACCTTACACGTTTCAATACCTTGAGTTTTTTTCTTCTTCCACGTCCCATGAAAGATTTCCCAATTATTCACAAAGCATAATTCTACCTGCAGTCCATATCTGCACCTAACTGTCCTCCTAAGCAAGCTTTCTCTGAACAACTTCCCCTCATTATCTTCTATCCATTTATTTGAAATAGTGCTAATATAATTTGAAAGTATTTATTGTGTGTGTGCATTTATTTTAAAGTGTTTGCATAATTTGAAATTATTTACTGTGTGTGAGAGAGAGAGAGAGAGACAGAGAGAGAGAAAGAGAGAGAGAATGGTGTTTTTAAATAAAATATATATATTTGTTGACTTTAAAGAGAGAGAAAAGGGCATTCATTGATTGATTCTTAACTAAGGATCAAACTGGTAGCCTTGGCATTGGGAAAATGCTCTAACCAACTGAGTTACCCTGCCAGGATGGAAATATTATATATATTTATATAATATGAAAATTTAAAATATATATATTTAAATATATATTAAAAACCATGTGTGTGTGTATGTGTGTATAAAATTTCTTTTTTGGCTGTCAAGGCAAGGCATTTCTTCCTACTCTGGAAGGTATCACTTTCTACTCTGTTGGTACATAACAGTTGTGACTTGAATAAATAAATTAATGAATTGATATTGATATTTAGAGGATATATAGTTAGAGAGAAGATGCATCACCTGGAAAAACAAATAGGGAAAAATAGCATAGCTAAGAAGATAATAAATTTTATAGGGCCAAAAGAAGGAAAAAAGGATACTAAAAAGAGTATGTTTAAATGTACTTGATTTTTAAAATTATACTTAAATAATTATAAGATTTACCATCTTTACCAGTTTTAATTTTCAATGACATTAAATATATTCATATTGTCATGTAATGTCTTTCATTTCTATGAGTTTGGCTGCTATAGGTATCTCTAGGCAGAATCACACAGTATTTGCATTTGTACAAAATACCTTTCTGTGTCAATTGATACGATTTTTTTCTTTTTTAGACTCATGATATGGTGAACTCAACCTTTATTTCCAACTTAAGCCACACTTGCATTCTTGGAATAAACCCCACTTGGTTGTAATGTATTTGTTTTATATGTTATTAGGTTGGATTTATTAATCATTTGTTAAAGGACTTAATATGTATATTCATGAGCTATATTAACCGGCCTTTTTCCTTTTTTTTCACTGTGTTTTTCTGATTTGGGAATGAAAGTAATGCTGCCCTCATTAAATGAGTTTCAACATTTTCTCATTTTCTATTGTATGGAAGGGATTTTTCAGAATTAAAATAGTTTCTTCTTTAAATGTTTGATACAATTTGCCAGTAAGCCCATTTGGACCTGCAATTCTGTTTTATGAAATGTTTTTAATAACAATTTTATTTTCTCAGTAGTTATAGGACTATAAAGATGAGCTATTTCATCTTAAGTAAGTTTCAGTATTTTGCAGATGTCTAAATATTAGTTTAATTTATGCTAGGGGAAGCATTTGTATAGATTTCTTCATAATATTCCCTTATTCTCTTGATGGTATCTATATTGATACCCCATCTCTCAATCCCAATATTGGCAAAACTTGTATTCTGTTTTTCATTGTCAGTCTTACTGAACATTTATCAATTGTGTTGCCCTCTTTCAATCAAAACTTATTGGCTATCCTGTTTCATTATTATAATCATGTTTTTAACTTTATTGATTTAGTGTATATGTATATCCTTTATTTGCCTTCTTTGATTTATTTTGCTCACCTTGTAATGTTGTTTTTTTTTTTTAATGAATACCTAATTTTTGATTTGCAACTGCTTCAAATAAGTAGTCATCTGAAGAATTCACAAAAATTTCTGTGAGGTCATTTTCCTGAACTCTTTCCTTTCTTTGATCTCCACGGTAATTTCTGGTTCCCCGTGGTTCCATTTTTCACTCCTCTAACTATAAAGGGAGAGCTTTAGTCATTTGCTCTGTCATTCATCTCAGCAGCTAATACCATACCCAGGGCTGAGTGATGGGAGGCCAGGGAGAAAAGAAAGGAAACAGAGGTTGCCTCATGCTCTTGAAACCACAGCTCCAAATATTGGCACCGTTTCCAGTCCCTCCAAACGCGTTGCTCTCTGCAGGCTCCCATTGTCACCGCTTCCAGGGATACAAGTTTTCTGAAGCCGCAGACAAAGGAGAAAATGAAAACCCAACTGACCACCACCAACAACAACAGAAGCAAAAGGATGATTTCTGTACATTCTCTGAATGTTAGTTCTTTTTTTCCCATTCCATGAGAAAGAATGTGGAAAAATCTGGGAAGATCATTTCTGGAAACTAGGAAGTAGATATACAAAAATTTGAACGATACCTCTAATGCAAATATAGTACGTACAAGAATGACATTTTAAAACTCAAAAGAGAAAAAAAAAGAAGGGAAGAAATCCATAATAAAGTGTCTAAATATACATTTCAAAAATGTTATGATTTTAAGCAGCTAATAGAGTACGTGGCATTTTCTAAAAATAAAAGTTGCTCATCAACTACTGGTTCTCGCACTAGATCCATAAAAGAGAAATGCAATTATAGCATATTATAATTTTCAGCACAGGACAATGTTGAAAGTCAAGACAGTGTAAATGTTGTTTATGAGTTATAAATGTTATTTTTCTTTGATGAATAAAGAACAGAAAACTTGGTTGTAAAGCAAAATTGAGCAACATTGACGTTATAACAATAAAAATGGGTAGAAGTTGGAGCCCAGTGCAATAAGGTATTATAGTGTCCAGGAGAGGTATAAAAAGGGTGGAAAATATATGTATGAACATTGATGTAAAGGTGCCATCGGATATAAAAAGTAGAATGATGCCAATAATTGTAGAGACAAATTTAAACTATCATCCAAGCAGAAAAGTACAAAATTCAACCAGGAAAAAATATCTAACTACTACTATGGTGAAACAGCCTTTGAAATCTGTAAGTTTTCCTAAATTTATAGATATAACAATAATTAATATTGAAGAATATTTTTTTAAATTAACAGCTGAATAAGACTGAAAATTATAGCACCTCGACATGCAAATAATATACTCCTAAAGGATTAAAATACAATAAGTTAAAAAAGACAGCCACTAACAGAGGGACATTTCAGTGATTACTAAGCAAAACATATTCTGAGTTGAGATAAACATGAATCTGAAAATGAATATAGCTCATTTATTATGGTAAAAATTAATGAGAAGAGATAATATCTACTCCACTGAAAATGCTGAATCTCAAAAATCAGTATGAAATCCTATAATTGTCTTTAGTAGAAAAAAAGAAGATACATATGCGGGAAGATATAAATGAAACGGTGTCCTTAGAGGTCTCAAGTCAACAATAACAATAATAGAACACACTAAAGGCAGCAAAAATAGCAGTGCCACTAGCCTCCAATAAGAAAAATGCTTACTAGGTCAGAATTTTGAAGAGAAATCAAAATTGCCCAGATGTTCAACAAGTAGAAAGTTCACTACCCGTATGAATTAACTGAGAAATATTATCAACCCATACTGAGACAAATTAGAGGTGAATAAAAATAATCACAAATGGGGAAATGTAGATTTAAAAGACAGCGAGCAGTGATGACATGTTTCTTAGGCTACAAGAAAAATAAGCTCAGGATTCAGTAGGGGGATGTGAAGCACAGAAATTCAGAAGTTCAAGTTCTGCGACAGTTCAAACACATGGGCACACTCTCAAGGCTGGTTCACTCTTTTGGTAACTGATGTCCTCTGGGCCTCACCTCCTAAAAACTCTGCAGCTCCTCAATGCAGCAGCTACCTTTTAATTCCACCGCACCTTTTGTTTAGCTTCCCCAGAACGGTGCATCAGCTCTTCAGCAAGTTACAGGAATCGCTGAACTCAGAGGATAGAAGAAATCAAAAAGAAAACGGGTGCCAGTACATTCTAGTGGAGCCCTGCTCATCTTGGAGGGGTCTACTTTGTCTGCCTACTTCCCTGTCATGTTCATCTCTCCCTCCTGGTAGCCAGACCTGTTAACTTCAGGACCAGTACCAGATGCCAAGGTAATAGACATATACAAAAGGCCTAACTCAGTCTTACAATTTCAAAAGATTAAGTCAGCATATTCCTTTTATCATTCATGGAATTTCTGCTTTTTTTTTTTAAGATTTTATTTATTTATTTTCAGAGAGAGGAGAAGGGAGGGAGAAAGAGCAATGTATGGTTGCCTCTCACATGGCCCTCATTAGGGACCTGGCCCGCAACCCAGGTATGTGCCTCGATTGAGAATCGAACTGGGACCCTCTGGTTCCCAGCCCGCGCTCAATCCACTGAGCTACACCAGCCAGGCAAATTTCTGCTTCGTTGATGAAATCATGAAATGTATACAACAGGATGGCAATGTCATTGTTCCTGAAGACAAAGAATGTAATAATTGTTCATTTAAAAGGAACGGGGAGGGGACAATGGGGAGAAGGGTTTTCAGGAACCACTATAGAGGACACATGGACAGAACCAAGGGGGAGGAGGGAGGCAGGGGAGGGAGGTGAGTTTGGAGAGGATGGGGCGAGGGGAGGGGAGAGGATGCAGATAACTGTAATTGAACAACGATAAAGTAATAAAATTTTGTTTTAAATAATAAAATAATAAATTATCTTAGTTTTTAGAATAAACTAACAGAAAGCACACATGGAAAAGAGTAGAGTAGAAAGATCTAAAGTAGGTTAATTTTCTCAATAAACATGGTGAAAAAGGACGGCATGTAAATAACAATGTTAAAAATAATGTTTTAAACTATTGATCCCTTTGAACTCCTGAGAAAGTACAACTTACTCTGCAAAGAGAACATGGAAAAGTCTCTACTTTGGGCTACAGTTCAAGCGAGCAGAGAGAACATTTCAGTGAGATGATTCAAGTAAAAAATGATTTTGATTGGTAGATGATGTTTTATGTTTTTAATAGTGAAAAAAAAGTCCTCTGGTTTACACTGATGGTATGTCAGCAAATCGCGTTAGTTGTGATATGACAATGTTTTTCACTGGTAACAACTCACACACATCAGAGTGACAAAGAAAACTCAAAGCTGCCAGTGCATATAATAAGAAATATATCAACACACAAAATAGGACACTTTGAAAATTTAAACAAAAGTTTTCTGAAATTTTATAAACTATGCCTACTTCAGTAGAAATGAAATATGCTCAATAGAATAAGAAGGACTTTTACCATTTTATCAGCTTTGACTTTAAAAGCTGTGAAAACTTACGGCATGCAAATGACATAGTTTTCTGAAAATGATTCCTCAATCCAAATAAAACGTGAATATCTATTCCCCGAAAATGTACTCCGCTTGCTGTATTTTGCAAACAACATGAAATATTTGTTTTACATTTTAATTTATCATTGCCTTTGAGTTGAACACGTGTGCATGGTTCCAATAAAAATGTGATAAGGGAAAGAGACTTTACTTGGGCTAGAAAATACACAACACAATATACAGTTAATGTGTTACAGAATTGTACACCTAACACTTATATAATTTCATTGGGGTAACCAGTGTTACACCAATAAACTTATTTAAAACGGTGATGAGGAATGTTTTGGCTCCTGACAGATTAAGAGAAGCTCATATTTTAATCCTCATAAATGAAGTTGAACTGTAATAACAGAAGAAAATGCACTTGAAGATAGATTTCTGTGGGCAATCTAGTTTGGGAGAGAAATGAACAGGAGAAATTAATTCCAATTAGACAGTTTAAAGAGTCAAGCCAGAGGGAGAGGACAAAATGAGTTCAGGGTTTATACATTTACAAAGAGAAATAAAGACACATAAGCAAGTGAACAAATAGCCTCTTAAAATGGTTTTTGAGCTGTAGTGAGTTAAACTGCCTTGAGATCAAAGTAAAGAATTTCAGAAAATTTCGCACTGATTTGCACCATTTTTGTCAGCTGAAAAATCGTATGGGAATCAAAGCTTATCTAAAAGTATTCTTTTTGTTTTTGTTAGTCAATCACAGAAAATAAAATATTTTAAAACTTCGAATGGCATATAGATTTAACAGCTTCAACTTTGGTGACTGAATGTATAAAATTCAAGTCAATAGTGAAACAAAAGAACATATAAGGGAGTAAGCTGTATTTTTTACTGTTAAAATATAATTTTTATAAAGTTTAAAGCATGCCTCATACAAATATAATATAAACATGTGCCAAAGATTTAGTCACTCATTAATGAGGAAATCAGTAAAATTAAAAAACTAATTTGAAAACCATTTTAGGAATTGGAGAACAATAGTCATTTTGGAAAAAAAATGTTAAAATAATGTGGTAAAAATAGATAACTAGTAAATGTCCTATAAATTAATATTATAATTTCTGAGATTGTCTTTTCCATCACACAGAAATCTGCATGCCCTTCACATTGTCTGGGAATTAATCAAATAGAAATAGCAATGTCAGCACAGGTGCACTCCCCCAAGGGGGGGAGGGGTGTTAGTGTCCTGTATGATATTTAAACTATACTATATCCTCTTTTGCCTTATTTTCAAATTTTGGATACTTTTTCTTTATAGTTAATGGATCAAAACAGAAGACACTAAGCCTACCACTTTAATTGTTGTAATAAATCTAATGAAATTATTTGAATTTATAATTAAAGTTGAAAGTTCTTAAACATAATGATTATGTATATATAAAATTTATAGCATAATAAATAACTTAAAATGTTTGTCTTCATATACAAAATAAAGGTAATGTATATCTGATCTTGATTTATAGGGATGGCCATGCAATCCCTATGCAATGTTTATTTACAGAAACATAGGTAGTGGTGTTAAAACATAAGTGCTTTTTAATACAAACTTTATTAATAGTCCCAACTTTAATCACTACTTGCTTTTTATTATTGTCTTAATTCTCAAAGTTAAATATTCATTTGCAATTAAGTTTTGTTTTTGTCAGTTCTTATATTTTTAAATTATGCTAACGTACACATTTTCCAGAAAAAACAATAATGATACTAGAAATAAAAAGTGATAGAGGCAGAGGCTAGGGAATGTTCCTCCAGAAGATCAAATTTTAAGTCTGAAATAATTGGTATGGAACCAAACCAAATGAGGACTAATCTGGGTTTAAACTTGTGGCTACAGTGGTCAATTATTTTACAAGCCAATTTTAGACATTTAGCATAGCTTCCCTTAAAGCCAGTTTTAAAAGTTATTTAGCACTACACATAAAGTTCATTTTTAAAGAATTGATGTGGACAGCTAAGCAATTTCAGCTACAGCATTTGACATCTGCTGCTTAGGAAATAATAACATTAATAAAGACATGAGATTTTCCACAATGAATAGATTTTCCCCAATGAATAGATCTAGTAAATCACTAGAAAATTAGGCATTCATCTTTTCTGCTCCAGGCTGGGACATGGCTAAACAACAAGAAAGAAAAAGAAAATAAACAAGAAGAGCTAGTCGAGAGAATGAAACATTAAGTGAAGGAAATGTTACTGTTTGGATGGAAGACAAATGTTTCCAAGTCAGGGGAAACTACTCATGCGTAAACAGTAGATTTCAGCCCCTTTTCTATTTCTTTTCACAGTGAAACACTTTTGATTGTGGTTTTGAAAGTTGAAATCCAAGACTAAGTGTAAATGTCTCCATTCCTTTCTTTCTGCTAAATTTTATCCCTGTCAAATTATGGTGGATGGAAGTTAAAACAACACTCATGTAAGGGCAAAGAATATCTGAATGTCTCTCAGTAACATTAGTTTACCAAGATGGAGACACAACAGTTCAGAGATTATACGGGAAAACAGGACAACAGAATGTATGGGAGTGAAAAACATCTCCGAGCACCCATACTTCCTATGCAGTAAAGAGTAGAAGAGAATCTTGGGGATTTAAATTTGGAGCCATAGTGTTGGGAGATTTTTTTTTTAGCAACCCTTACATACATAGTTTCCATGCTATGAAGGATTGAACGGACTCTACATTATTGCCATACATTCTAATTAATACTTTATGTATGTTAAGTGCATATGAAATGGTTTGAAAACAAGGAAGATCAGCAATCATTAAACATCTATGACAATATTCATAATTTCCATTGGGATATAAGGTAAGAATGATAATGTGAGACATAAAAGTTTAGAGAGTTTTCTTGGTGTCAGTAAATAAGTCTAAGCTTTTGGATTTAAGGCCTTTAATGAAAATGTTATCCCAAGGAAACAAAGTATCAAGTTCAATAGAAATACGGACAAATAAGTTATTGTGGCAGAAAGAGCATTTTCTTACAATTGGATATTTCTAAATAATATTAACAATATGCCTTTTATATAAGTGGTATTTTATTTTACTCCAGAATAAAAAAGCTAATTTGTTCTCATCAAACCATATATAGAATAACAACCACTTTGTTCTACATATATATTTTGTGATTCTCCTCTCAGCATCAGTAACACTTTAAAATGCATTATGAAAACAATAATTAATTGCCTTGAATGAAAAATTATCTTTACATTAAGAATGCAGTTTGCAATACTGAGAGGCAACCTTGGAATGAGTTGTTTGCCCTATTGTTACGGAGACAGCCCTGAGTCAGGAGCTCTGATCCAGCCTCAGTTCTTGTCTCACTTGCAAGACATGAATTAAAGTGAGAGAGAAACATTTACAGTGGAAATGAGAGAGCGAGGTTATTTATGAA
This sequence comes from Micronycteris hirsuta, assembly GCA_004026765.1. Lineage (NCBI taxonomy): Eukaryota > Metazoa > Chordata > Mammalia > Chiroptera > Phyllostomidae > Micronycteris > Micronycteris hirsuta. Next base: position 231,663 of record PVJI01000597.1, read on the forward strand.
ATACACTTGAGCAGAAAGCTACAAGCGGGTACTCTGCTGATCGGCTGACCCAAGTGCCCCAACTATAGAAGCCTGGTTATAAGGTTATACACCGTATCTGGCTTCCAGAGGTACCCCCTCCTTCTCCTCCTTCTGGACCTTGGGATTGATACAAAGGTTTTCCTCCTTAGTTAGTAAAGGCTTTCTGTCTAGTTAGCCAAGCTGTTCCTAAGGCTTGCTTTCCCAAAACAAAATCTCAAGGACCCTCCTTATCCGGTGTTATTCCTGCTTGTGATGTTCAGGACACCTGGCAGTCTTATCAGACAGGGGTCAGAACTGCCGAAAATACTAGTGAAGCCTGACTCCCTTTGGCTTCTAGCTTTCTGTATTTAAATTCTTTGTTAGATTGTAATGGCGAAGGGCCAACTTTATTGCCACTCTCCTCGCTCATCCCTAGCTGCTACCTAACACTTTCAATCATATATTCCCAGTTCTGTTCCAATCATAGTTTCTTTCAAATAAAATCCATAGACAGTTATTTAATATATTTTAAGTAATTAGCTAAGTATATGTTTTTTCTCAGCCTCTCCTTTCTTATTTAGAAACAGTATAGTTATGGAGTTTATGGGTGATCCTTGAAAAGTCACTTACTATTTGCACTCGAATCTTCATTCCTTTAATAATTTACTCTATTAATCCTTTCTAACTCACCACTCTATCAGTCCTCAGCAAACTGAGTTAGCATCTTTATTGGTATATCTGGGCCTGCTGCAGGCTGGTTTTACAATTGGATGTATGTACAACAACCGAGCGGAAAGACCCTGTAGTAGTTGTTATAATGATGTCCGGTTACCTCAGGACACGCAGCCCTTTCCAAAGCTCGTAAGACTACAAGGGATCTTCAGATAATTACCAGATGCAGGTCCTATTTACATTCTTCCTTAAAACTGACCTTTATGAGAATTCATCTGCCAATCATTCTCACCTACACATTCATAATTGTCCATTTCATATATCGCTCATATATTTAGTGAAGTGTTACTATGGAATAACATCCTTAGTAAAGGCAAAAAGAAAAAATCCAATGTAACAAACAAAGGCACATTTCAAAGTACCATATTCACTGATGAAGTTAGTAAAAAAAAACCGCCAATTCCTGGATGCAAATCCTTTTAAACTAATTTATTTTTCTTTTTCTAACCATATTGGATGGAACACAAAATTAAGTTCTCACCTGGTAGGTTATTAAAAATAAACTTTGATGACAAATAACTATAATTTTGTAATATGAGTCAGGAGGAATGTGAGAAGTTCAGTGGCATCACTATACAAAGTTTGTCTTGTTCATTATTTTTTATTTGAACGTATTTTCCAAGTCTATAGCTACATAAATGAAGACAGTTGGAAAATGTTTCATTCCAGCACATATAAGTATCTATCTGTTATTGTAGGTAGTTAACTAGTTATTAATAAAATAAAGAGAGGCAAAGAGAATTAGACATGGAGCTTAATAAAGAGGGGAGCATGAACCTGTTTGCTTTACCTGGAAGCTACGGCTTCACACACTAGGGGATCACAGCATTGTCTGCCAAGGGGATTAACACTCAGCCCTTCTGCCCTCCGGTACTGGAGTGTTGGGAGGCACAGGGGGAAGTTTGGACCATAGAGACCTGTTAGTCTAACTATGGAGTCAGCCCTTTTAAAAGATTATTAAAGCTTGGGAAGTCCATTGGTTATTTTATAAAACCACCATGTGGTCCATCCCAAACCCAAGCTAAAATAATCCAAGTGGAACAAAGAAGCTCTTTTGCTCTCTCTCTCTTTCTCTCTCTCTGTCTTTCTCTCTCTTTTCTTGCTCACACAGGAATGCATTCTCTCTTACCCAGGAACATGGGACCATGTGGGTCTAGCAGCTACTGGGGCCCACAGAAGACTGCACTCCAAAGGACAAAGCTTTAACAAGGAGCAGGAACTCTGGACATGAGCTTTTGTGTTGGCCTTGCTGAGGACATGGTTGGACTGTTTCCATGGCAGGACAAAGGGACATGGGGCAATAGAAACCCAGGGGCAGATTTCCATACCACAGCATCTGCCATACCACAATATCCCGTGACTGGGTCTCTGGAATGCTTTCCTCGTGGTCCTGTAGAAGAGTCTGATTTCCACTGACAACATAGCCATGTGTAGAATAATTTTAAATAAGTATCTTCTACCAAATTAACATGTATATAGAGCATAAGATTGTATTATGAATAAAAACTTACTTATCCGAATTTTAAAAATATACATATATGCATTGTATTGACAATCCTATATTGATAATACTTTTCTGTAAACACAGTTGAGAAGAAATTCTTTAAAACTTAGAAACCTAAGGCAACAGTATATTTTAAGAAATAAACTTGAAATTATGTTTATATTTTGTTGTGTGAAACTCTGATTAAGGTGAAAAATATAAAATATTTTAAGAATAAAATATATTAAATTAAGATTCATTTTAGAAAAACAATTGAATGAAATAGAAAACAAAGAAAAACATTTAAACTGTTCATTGAACATTGCATAAAATCATAAAATGCACATATCACTCCAGAATCAGAAAATCATCAGGATCCCTGAAGCCCTCTGTGTGTCCCTCCCCATCACTAACCCCACCTACCCCAAGATAAGCACTATTTTGGTTTGTACAACAAAGATGAGATTTTTCCTGGCTTGAACTTGACGTACACAAGAAATGTTCTTGGGTCTGGCTCTTTTACCAACATGGGCTGGGAAACTATTCCATATGTTTGCATTTAGAAGAAGTGTGTTTATTCTCACCGCTAAGTAATGTTCTATGACATAATATAACAACATTCCACTCTAAGTATGCTTAGCAGTTACTAGTGTACAGTTTTGGGTTGTAACTAATAGTGCCTTCCTGAGCCTTCTTGTACATATCTTCTTGTGAAAGTATTAATGCATTTCTGTTGGGTTATTGACCTGGCAGTGAAACTGCTTAGACACAAGGCATGCATGTATTCACTCTTTCTATTTTTCTACCAATTTTTACTACCAATAGCAGATTATGGTATTTTATGTAGTTCAAGACCGCTATACCATTTTATTTGGTATGTGGCTGAATCTGGTGGGGACATTGTATTATCTGCAAAAAACAGCAATTATCCGTTCCTTTCCAAACCATATCCCTTTTATTTTTTACATGTACCTATTATATTGTACCATATTATTTGGCATTGCACTATATTGTTTTTTCTTTTGTTTTTTGGCTTATTTTTCTGTCATGGCCCACTCCTGTAGAATGTTTTATATTATTGGTAATACCATGCATCCTTGCCTCATTCAGAACTCAGTGTTAGACTTTTCACATTCCACCATTATTTATCATAGTCACAGTATATTTTAGGGAGATTGTTCATTGTTAAATAAAAAAGGTCATTATTCTAGTTTACTAAGGGTTTATATCATGAATGAGTTGATTATTTTATCAATTGAATGTTCTGTTTCTAGAGAAACAATACAATTTTTTATTCTGTTAATATGAATTATACTGATTGTTTTGTGGATGCTAAGTCACTTGAATTCTAGGAATAAATTATTTGTTAGCTACATTTAGACCTTTGTTTATCAACTCACTTATTTTGCTAATATTTTGTTTAGAATTATTAATTTATAATATGTTCATGAGAAATTAATATGCCATTTATAATTATATCTGTGTTCATGAGAATGATATGTCTGTATTTTCTTTTTCTTGTTGTGTATTTGTCTGGTGTTGATATCAAAGTCGTTGGTGCTTCATAAAAAGAATTGTTATGTGTTTTTCTTTTTTCCATTATCTTGAAAATTTTATGTGATATTTCTGTCATTGATTTTTTAAGTGTTTGAAAACATTCTGAAGAAGCAATATGGGCCTAAATTTGAAGATTATATTTTGTAGGGAATTTGTAAATAAAAAAGTTTTATTTTAAAAGTAGATATCAACTTTCAAATTATCTATTGCTTCCTTTGTTTGTTTTGGTACATTGTGTTTTAAAAATTACCATTTTCCGACAAATTGTCAAATTTAATTGTCATAAAGTTGTTCTTAATAGCATCTGTTTATCTTTTGAATACCCATACAGATTTCTTCCAGGCTAATAAGAAATACTAATAGTAAAACTATGATGTGAGATCATAAAAATCACTCTTGGGAAACAAAAACAAAACTATAAAATGCTCATAATATATTTTTAAGTGGAAAAAATTAAAAAGTGTTTTAAAATCTTTACCAATTGCATAATTTGTATATATAGAGAGGGAGGAAAATAGATTGAGACATACACATGTGAAGTACACACACTCAAATCATAACAAAGTTATCGCAGGAAAATGGGAAAATAAGTGTCTATCATTTTGTTCTTAAAGATTTTTTTTCCTGCAATTTACAAGGTTAATATTGCCTTCATAATGAGAACAATGTTTTGAATTGAAACAGGAACCCATAATTTGTTAGGATCAATATCAAAACCAATTTAATTTTTAAGCATATTTATAATAATCTGCAGGCATGCAATCATTTTGTATATTCTAGGCCTGTTAAATATACTTTTATTTCAATATTTGTTTTTGGAAGATAGAAGGATTCAGATTGTTAAAAATTGCTAGACTTACAGTTACAGTTTATTATAGCACAATTATATAAATCAAAATGAACAGAGGAGAGGCCATGAGGTAAAGTCTAGAGTAAACATGGTACAGCTTCCAAGAGTTCTCTCCTAATAGAGTCACATAAGACACACTTAATTCCTTCAGCAAAAGACTGTAACGTACATAAAGTGTAATCTATAGGAAACTCAGCAGTGCCTGAGATTTTTGCAGGGGCTGGTGGCGTAGGTCCTCTCTGCCTTGTGGTCAACCTGCAGAGCAGGAGTGACCCTCACACATTCGGTCCGCATGGCAAGACCAATCGCTCCGCATACACGCACTTACCCACACACTCTCTCTATCACACACACACATTATCTTCCTCTCCACACATACACCCACAGTCACTCCAGGAAGATACAAAAAGGTTTGGACTCCCATAGCAAGAATTTTGGAAGACGGGTGGGGGAAGGGCAGGACCTGGAAAGGAGACTGCACTGACACAGTGTTTTCGTGGCGTTTCTGGGCTGGGGCTAGCATGAGGGCTGCGCAGGTTGAGCATCTTGCTGGAGCCAACGAAGGGAGCCTAGCACTGGCCTGTTAGTGAACTTGAATGTGAGTCAGCAGTGTGAGAGTGAGGGCCGAGGCCTAAGGGTTGTCCGTAGTCAACATCAAATATGGAGTTGACTTTTTATTACACCTTACCCTGAACATACCAAAACCTCAGACTCCTACAATGACAGTGAATGTACAGCATAAACGACTGTTTTAGCAGAGCAAGCCAGTCTTTTCATTGAGTAAAGCTGGATGCCAGCGTGAGGAAATATTTAAACACCAAGCGCCAGACACCAGCCAAGGGTCAATTTAACAAGAAGAACTTTATTTGGATCAGGGTCTCGGCATACAGTGTTAATTATGTGCTGCACAGGTGTACACTCTAAGTCATACAGACCACCTGACAACTTTGGTCACAGCGTCTTGGTAAGATTTGTTTCTTAGCTTTGTTTTTGTATAACATGCAGCTAGCTTACAGGACATACTCTAGTAGCCATGTTGCAATACAGAGAAAGCAAACAAAATTAACCCTCAGCACTGAGGGTCTTACACTGTATTTTGTCTATCTGACGTCAGGGCTTTTTTTTAGCTGTGGCTGCAACTTGTACATTTCCTGCTCAGTTGCACGTTGTGCATGCTGGATCAATTGGGTAACACTGGTCCTTGATTGACAAGGCATTTTTGGCACCTTTGATAAGAACCAAGCAACGAATGTGTAAAATAGATTTTCACCCTGTTCTTCTTTCTGTCCTGAGTGGTTGGTATCTGTAGTTGTCCTTGCATGGAATCTAATTCTTTTTCATGTTCTCTGCCTGAAGAACTACTGTATATATTTGTAAAATATAATACAATATTAATAATAATAAAACTAATATATTATATTTTATATGATATTATTCCTCATGTTCTTTAGTTTATATTTTTGATGAGAAACTAATTAATGGAATTTTAGAGCAGGCACATACAACAAGAAAATATAGTTAACATAGGCATGTATTATGTATGCATGTCAATATGGTTTCAAGGTTGTTAACAGTTTTCCATTTAAATGTTAGTTTTAAAATTCAGTTTTCTTCTTATATAGAAGAGTCAGGTTTTTTTTATTGCTGGAGCATAGTTATAATTCTTTTAATGAATGGAAGATTGAAAAAATATGCAAGGTATGGCACATTTATTAAAGTAATTATACTTTGAATGCTTAGCTACAAATTTCATACCTCCTGACTGAGGAGTTAAATTGAAATAGCAAACTGCTATAATACAATTTACAATATAATTAGCTGTTGGTAGCATTATGTATTTCAAGTAACTCCATTACTAAAACATTTACAATTTACATAATCAGACAAATAATTTAATGAGGTTGAGATAGAAGAGTTGTTCGATCCCTTCATACATGGAAAGACACACAGTAGAAATAATGGCCACTTTTAAATACAGTGAATAATTTAAGCACCATAAATATGGTAGAGAAATTTAACCCAAATAAAGTAAAAAGATACATTTTAGCATTAAAGTATACTCCTTTTATTTACTTTTGTAAAAAGTGTACCTTTTGTTAACAAAATAAGCAAAATCTTTGTGTGGTTTCACTATTTAAAATTTAAGGCACTTGATATTTATCATAAAATATTATAGGATTTAATTGACTAATTAGATAAATCTTACAAAAGTTATTTTGCTTTTATTTTTGTCAGTTGTCAGTAATTCTGAATTTTAAAAAATATTTTCATTCACCTGAATCTGCTCTGCTATCAGTGTAAGGGTCTAGAAATGCCAAACATAATAAAAAATAATACAGACAGGTTTAATAGAAGTCTCTTTAATGATGCGGAGAGGCCCCTTCTAGAAGGAAACACAGTCGAAGGAAAGATCAGAACAGGCCTTGACAGTGAGACTTGGTAAGAGACTTCTGTTTTGGAAGAGAGGAATGCTGAGTTCAGCCAGTGTCTGACACTGGGCATATTTTCTTTAATTTTCTGACATAGTTTGAGGTCAAATTGGGGCTGAAAGTACTGAATCATGTAAAACATAAGCAAAACATCAATCATGTGAAACTACCCTATCCCATTTTCCAGGGAACCTTATATTAGGGAATTTTCAAGAAGAATCCACTGTGTGGCAGCTTTTAGAGGACTTCGGGACTCTGGTTACAGAAGGAAACAGAACTTCCATGCACAGAGGTGGTAAAAACAAAGGGAGCGGTATGGACTGGCATGTCTTTTGTACAAAGTGCAAATTAAATATTGCCAGATTCTCACAGAAACAACTGCTGAATGCCTTGCAGGAGTCTGAGGTTCTTATGAGAAGGAGGAGCCTCGGCATAGGAGTGTTGTTATTTGGGTTGATGTGTTACCATTGTCTTGATTCCAGGAATGTGAAGGGGTGCCGTGTCTCTCCTGGGTGCAGCTATGTGTGACTGCAGCCCTGTGCTAGCCCTGGGTGGGCATCAGGATATATTGGGACCACCTCTGTCCTTGAGAACATGCTTATAGAAAAAAATCAAATTAAAATCAAGGGATGCTTTAAATGAAAATAAAGTCCGGAAGCTTTGTGTGTGTTTCTTTTCATCTGAGGTGGGTGGAGTCACACACAATACTTTGTGCATCTCTTCTTGTACGTATTTGTATCAAAGACATGTTTTATCTATGAATTTACCTCCTGGAGGCCAAGTCAAGCTGGCACCTTGTTTTCATTCTGCACATGAGCTAAGAATTGCTTTTACATTTTTTAGAAATGTTTGAGAAAAAAATTGCTATGCAACAGAGCCTGAAATATTTACCACAACGTAATAGACCACAAAGCCTAAAATATTTACTTCTCGACCATTAACGGCAACAGAGAATGATGATGGCAGGTGATTTATAACCACCTGGGTATACTCAGGTCTCTTTCAACAATAACTGCCAAGCCATCTGTCTCCTCGTCATTTGCTTCCCAAAGTTATAAAATCTGAGAGTGGACTGGACCCCAAAGATATTTCTAAAAACGAATCCATGTTTGTGTGTGTGCACGTGTGTGACGACGGTGTAGGCATTCTCTGTTAGAGTCAGCAATCATGGCAGGCTGTGCTGTGGGCCATGAGCTCCAAAACAAATTAATACAACCTGCGTTTGTGGGGATCGTGGATATTTCAGATAACGAAGCCTTACATAACAGGTGGTGGTGAGGGCCGTGGACTCTACAGCCAAATAGTGTGTGTTCCAATCTAGCTACTGCCATTAACAAACTTTGTAACTTTGATCCTATCACTCAAATTCACTGTGGCTTCCACATCTTTTCTAAAAGGGGAAAAGTGATAGTGCATAACCACATGAGGTGTTTCTCTGAGGATTACGTGAGTTATTACTGGTAAAGTGCTAAGATTTGTTCTAGTCAATCTGTTTTGGTTGAGAAATAAATATTGAGTTGTTACCTAAGTATGTGAAATTACCCAACCAAAGTGGTAACAGGAGGAACTGCTGACCTGTGAGAATCTGTTTTGTTTTGTTTTTTAAAGATTTTATGTATTTATTCTTAGAGAGAGGGGAAGGTAGGGAGAAAGAGAGCAAGAAAAACATCAATGTGTGGTTGCCTTTCATGTGCCCCTTTACTGGGGACCTGGTCCGCAACCCAGGCATGTGCCCTGACTGGGAATTGAACCTACAACCTTTTGGTTCTCAGGCTGACACTCAAATTACTGAACCACATCAGCCAAGGGAGAATCCATGTTTAGTACTATAGGCAATATTCATGTATCTGGAATCAAAATATGCTAATATAAATTAGAAACAGTAAAATAGTAGAAGGTATAGTAGTATTAGATAAGATTATAATTTTATTTCAATTTATGGAATAAAAGTGACTTAAATGTTATGTTACTCTTTAATGATTATAGAGATTAAAATATTTTGTCTGCTATCTGTTTGATACTTAGCCTCATGGATGACAATTTTAGAAATATAGTTTTTTTCTTTTATGATTATGATTCCAAACTATACCTATGCAGATTATCACAGATTTTTTTAACATTTTTATTGTTCAAGTACAGTTTTATGCCTTGTCTCCCCACCCCTCCCCACCACTCCGTCCCTCCCCGCTTCCTTCCCCTGTTTCTAAGTCCCTTTGTCATTGTCCATGTGTCCTTTATAGTTGTTCCTGTGAACTCTTCCCCCTTTTCCTCCATTACCACCCCCTCCCCCGGTCACTGTCAGCCTGTTCTCAATTTCAGTGACTTTGGTTATATTTTGCTTGCTTGTTCATTTTGTTGATTAGGTTCCACTTAAGGGTGAGATCATATGGTATGTGTCTTTCACTGCCTGGCTTATTTCACCTAGCACAATGCTCTCAAGTTCCATCCATGAATAGAAGGAGCATTTCTCAACATAATAAAGGCCATATATGAGAGACCTACAGCCAATATCATACTCAGTGGGCAAAAAGTAAAAAAAATTCCCACTAAGATCAGGAATAAGACAAGGTTGTCCACTTTCACCACTTCTATTCAACATAATATTAGAAATATTAGCCACAGCAATCAGAAAAGAAAAGGAAATAAAAAGCATCCAAATTGGAAAAGAGGAAACAAAACTGTCATTGTTTGCAGATGACATGATAGTGTACATAGAAAATCCTATAGACTCCACCAAAAAACTGTTTGACCTAATAAATAAATTTGGCAAAACAGTGGGATACAAAGTCAATATTCAGAAATCAAAGGCATTTTTGTATACCTACAATGAAATATCAGAAACAGAAATCAGGAAAAAAATCCCATTTGATATAGCAACAAGAAAAATAAAACACCTACGAATAAACCTAACCAAGGAGGTAAAATACCTGTACTCAGAAAACTATGCAACACTGAAGAAAGAAATTAAGGAAGACATAAACAAATGGAAACAGATTTCAAATTATACCTTCATAGGTAATTAGGTTTTTCAGTCTAGATTGCATCTGAATATTCTCCTTCCCTCCCTTCCTTTCTCCTTGGTAATGGTGTTTAAAGAAGAATTTAGAAAAAATACAAAAAAATAGAGTACAGTTAATGAATACAAATCAGAATTCTAAGGAAGAGTTGAAACTGTCAATTCATAAACAAATAAATTGTTATTTTGTTAGAGAAAGAAGTCATGAAAAGTCCATGGTCATTACCTTTTATTTTTAGAAGCTTTGTCTCTATTGTTTCCTACATAAAATCAGGTTAAAAATGTCTATGCAAATAACGTTCCTGATAATTAAATGGTAATTATTGTACAAAATTCTTAGGAAAGTGCAAATACATTTTTGTTAAGGTGAAATGGTTGCCCCCACCCCAAAGTTATACTCTTTACTGACTCTGATGAGGAAAAAACTAAATGGCTTGTTTGAAGTGACTTCAAAATTAAAGACACACTTGTGTGGGTGAAAATTTTTGGAAGAAAATTTCAGGCTTAGAATAAAATAACATTTTCTGAAATTCTACACGTACAAAAGTTGAACAGACCTCACTGAGAAATAGCTGATTCCCCGTGTGGATGCTCTGAAACAGAGCAGGTAGTACCTCATCGGCAGTGAAGTTCAGAGTCTCGTGAGCACATGTGAAAATCTCAGAATTCTGCTGTTCAGTGAGCCTGTGGGGGATTCACTGGCTCTGTCTTAACATTAAAATGGATTTATGAACATAAATATTCACTCAAGGCAAAGCCAATTTGCTCCTTAAAAGAAATTGGGAGGGGGCGAAAGATGGCTGCGAAGTAGGAGGGAGCGGGATTGGCTTCCTCCGGCCCACTGGCGGGATATCTGGCCGATTTTCTGAGGAGCAGAGCGATCACCCAGCTGTATTCCGGTGTCTGGGAAGATTGGCAACCAGGACTGCACATAAAACTGAAAGATCAGCCGGTAGGGAGACTGCTTCGGAGGGAAGGGGTCCCTCGGGTCTCGCGGGGAGCCGGGAGGTCTGCGGATCCAGTGCCAGCAGCTTCCCGGTTTGCTCCAGGCTCCGTGGGAGGGAGCTGGATTGGGGTGTGTGAGTAGCCAAAGCAGACGCGTGCGTCTTTTGGAAGAGCCTTGGTCCCCAGCAGTCCGGAGGTCGGTGCATACCTGGGGACTGATCTGCAGAGGCTGGCGATCCCAGCGGGAGGAATTGGAGTCTGAATTGAAAGGGAAACCCAAGCCCAGAGCTCCTGGATTGGGCACGCACCCGGTGGAGCCAGTCGGGGGCGGCTGGCATAGGTGCCCGACCGGGCGCCCAGGCCTGCGGCTTGCAAGAACTGATTCCAGAGACAAAAGCAATCTGCGAAGAAAGGGGCGCAGAGCTCACACCTGGAGGGCCTGAGACACAACCCAGACCTGCGGTGCTGAGTCCCTCTGTGCAGGAGAAACAGAGGAGCTACATTGAGCCCCACTGAGGGGAGACACAGACCTCATAAACTCTGAATCAAGGTAGAGGTCAGGCGGCCAAGAGGAGGTGCTGCAAACTCCCGGCTGGTGGTGGAACAGCAGCTGAGAGTGCAGCCCAGGAAGACAGCAGATCTTCCCAGCCTGACGCTGTTGAAGCCAGCCAACAAAAGTATTTTTTTATTTTTATTTTTATTTTTTTTTATTTCTTTCGTTTTCTCTTTGTTTCTCTGTTTGTATTTCCCCACACTCCTTCCTATCTGTCCATCTATATTTTTTAACTCCTTCTACCTTCCCTTCATTTTGTATTCCTAGTTTTCTCTTCCTTTTATTTCCTATTTTTTATTATTTTTTTATTTTATGTTATTTTCAAATTATTTTCTTCTTTATCTTTATTTTTCCTTTCCTTTTGCTTTCTTTTCCTTCTTTATCTCCCTTGCCCTCACTTCTTTATCAACAGGTGAGACATTAAAACCTGGAATTGTGAAGAGAATAGAGCGGGGCCCAGACAAGAGTCAGCCCAAAAAACAGAGAGTGACACAAAATTAACTTCGCTGCTTCAGAGAACTTGACAGATCAGTTAAGAACCAGAGGCTAACAAGAAGAATCCCACAAACAATGGGAAGACAAAGAAACAATCCCCAAATGAAAGGAAAGGAGGAAGCCCCAGAAAGAATGATAAATGAAACAGAGGCAAGCCAACTATCAGACATTGAGTTCAAAGCATATGTTATCAGGCAGCTCAAGAAACTCGAGAAGCTTGATGAACTCACAGAAAACTACCACAAACTACAGGG
>PVJI01000598.1:0-243784 GCA_004026765.1 Micronycteris hirsuta
ATTGAAAAATAAAGATTTTTAATTTAAAAATAAATACATAAACAAACACACTGCATGACAAAAAAGTTACCTCTCCTACAAACTCTCTCCTCAAGTAGGTAGAGGGGTACGGATAGCAAAGAAGGGAGCAAACAAAACAAGGAGGACCGATGAGGTGAGGAGACAGGGCCCGGGAGAGGAAAGGATGGTTACGGAGACCTCAGGACAAGAGCAATCACAAGGCAGAGCCGGGCGGAAGCTCCAGGAAAAACCTGCCAGAGCACCTCGTGAATCTGAGTGCACGGAGAGAATTAGAGTCGAGGACAGAAGCAGACAGTAAAATGTACAGCAAAGGAAACAGGATCACTGCATACAGCACAAGGGTGAGCAGCGTCTCCTGGGTGTGATGATGTCAACACTCGATACCGATCGAAGCGAAGTTGGGGCAACTACACTGGAGAGACGAGAAAGTTGTGTTTGGTGAGGGGGAGAGGGGATGAAAGAGCTAAACCCTCATATTACATATTGGGCCATCCACGGGTAAGGGCTAATACTAAAGGAAATAAAAAGAAAAAAAAAGTACTCAACTTATTTGGAGATACGAAGTTTAAAAATCAAAAGAACCAGGTAAAACAGTTAAGAGTAGTTCCTCAGAGAATGAAAAAATAGGGGGAAGAAAACAAAGAATTTCTTTTTTAACAAACTCTATTGGTCAACTTGACTGTTAAGACCATGTGCATACAAATGTTTCAAAACTATCAAAACTAAAAAACAAAGTAAGGAGGATTTCTGACAGAAGCGGGATGGCGTTTCATGTGCAGTAAAGCACAGTAAGTACCATTGGGAGCAGTGTGGACAAATACTGCTATGAAACCAAGTGGACAAAACCCCCAAAAGCACTGTGAAACCAAGCATATGGGGGGGGCGGGGGGAAGCGATTCATACAGGAGTTCACTGAACACCACAGACAATGTGAAGCCAGTGACTAGAGGATCCATGTGACAATTGGACAATTTTAAGACAATTCATCCGGCAGTGCTGAGTAAAGGGGTTTGGGGAGTGAGAAGCAGAGGCTCTAGTTAGGATATTTTAACATTTCAACAACTGAAGTAAGAGTTAATGAAGCTGTGAATTTCCATAAAGGCAAAGGATATTGTAAAGAGAGAGAGAGAGAGAGAGATTAAAACTCACTGGAAATCAAGAAAATGCATATCAAAATCACAACATGCTACTTTGTATCTATAAGAATGATGAAATTAAGAAAGGAGAATAACACCAATTTTTGGCAGTGATGTGGGAAAAGAGAAAATTTCACACACACCTGGTGGATATTTAAACTAGTATTGTTACCCTGGAAAAAAATAATAAAAATATGGCAGTAATTAGTGACATTACGTTTGTTTATGCCCTGCGTTATCAGGAAACTCACTCTTCTTAAGGACACAAGTTCGGAAATGTTTAAGGCAGCACTGTAGTGAGGGGAGCTGAAGGCTCTGGAGATACACAGTAGGGAATGGAAAAGAGAGGTGGTAGGTGAACATTACAAAATACTCTGCTGCAGTGGGAAGCAACAGCAACACAGATATGACTTACAAGGTATTGGGTGAAAGCTGTACAAAAAGAAATGAGTTTTATGGCACAGAACCCTTTATCAAATTAAGCACAAACACTTACAAACACCACTGACAATTCTGCAAGGGCTTTTGCATGTCCAGAAACATACTCAGGCACACTGGAAAGTGCGCTTGGCTGCTGGTGAGGAGCAGGGCATGACGAAAGGAAGAGGAGTAGAAGTGGGGACTGCAGACAAACGGAGAGAAATGAGGGAAACAGGAGAGGCAGTTTCCAGGCACTAAGACGGTAGAGTGTGAACTGAGGAGTATGACAAACTCAACCATCTACAGAGAGGACCGAAAACACCATCACCACTTCCCACCCAACTCCATCTCCCAACAAGAGACAGACAGACAGAATTAGGATCAAGTAAAGATCAAAGAGGATTTGGAATCAGAAGACAAAGACTGCATGTCTGGCTCCCAAACCTTCTAGGCATATGACCGAAAAAAATGATTTTATCTTTCTCTGTTTCAGCTTCCCTATGTATTAAAAAAAAAAAAAAGGAAGAATACAAAGACTAAAAACCACCAGGCTACTCAACACAGAAGGACCATTCATGAAGGTAAGTCACAGCAACTGACTCAGAGTGATCGTCTACCTTCTAGATGCTTTGGGCAGAAGTAATTTGTACCTGATAACAGAATACGCAAAAACCAGGGAAGACCCTGTCCTTAGGAGCTGCAGTTTCTCACCGGCCACCTAAGCCCCACAGAGAGTTAGCTCCCTGAGGTCTGCAGCAACTGCCTGGCTTCAGGCCAAGCCCGGCACCTGACACTGACCCGTGAGGCTGGCAACAAAGGGCAGGGAAGGGGATACTCAGTTTTAAGACGATGGGACTCGAGGGAACTCTGGGATTAACAAGTTCAAACAACTCACTTCACAAATGAGAAAATAGCGCATGACTTACCCAGGAACACACAGCTAATGAGAGAGCACTTCCTGGATTCCAGATCAGAATCCAGGTACCCTTGTCGGGGCCATTATCGTGACGGGCTGCCTCTCCGTTCATGTAATTTTTCGTGTTTTTAACATATCAGCGTGCTTACATACTCTACTGACTCCGTTAACATCAGAGCTTTCGGTCACAGGACCATGTACATTCCATTGTTGATGGAATTGCTCATACCTCATTTTCCAAATAAAAACAAAAGGGGTACATGTATGATCTTATTAAGAAAAATGACTCAAGAGCTTAACCATCTTCAATGCACATCTACCCTAATTTTATTAGTGAGCAAAGATTTGACATTTGAAAAAAATAATAAAGCTCCATTATTTTATTGTACACATGACATTTATTCCAAAACATCACAGACAGCCTCATGACATCCCTACAAAGGAATTGGGGAATAATTACAATAATTAACATCTCTGAACAGGGACATTAAAGCAAAGAGAAGTTCAGTTCCTTGCTCAAGAGTATCCAGCAGGATGTGCAACAGTGAATAAAACTTCTGAAGTCCCAGGATACCAGCCGCTGACAATACTACTAAAATTTTAAAAAGCATCGGAAAAATCATGTTAAGTAAAACTACCAAAGAAAGGTAACTTGAAATTTTAGTAAGTCAAATTCTGCCCCTTACTCTCTGAGCAGAATGCCTCATAGATTAGAATCAAATAAGCTGAAAGTTTATACTTCAATTCTCAAATCTATTTCATTCACTTAAACGCCTTTAAAACACAAAAACCTAGTTATAGAACAATTTATTAGAAGGCAAAAAATGCTGCTTGTGTTGATGGGCCATGATAATATAAAGCAATGCAAGGCATTTACTTCGCCATCAAAGGATCTGAAGAGACCCGTAAATTGTATCTTCTTGGTTCTTTACAAGATGTAACAGGAAGCAACAAAGCTCGTCCCAGTAGGCCCGCTCCTAGATCACTGTGCGCACGGGCTGCTCACCACCAGAGTGTGGAAACTAACTGTAGGCACAGTCCCTGCCCTTGGACCTGCTTCCCAGGTGACATAACAGGGCTCTTCTGCCTTTGGGCTGGTCTTAACCTCTCTGCAGGCAGGGCCCCTGTGGCTCAGCCCATGAAATAGTTAAGAAATGCTATGAAGATTTTTTTTAATCCTTATCTGAGAATATATTTATTTACTGATTTTCGAGTGAGAGGAAGGGAGATGAGAGAGAGAGAGAAACATCAATGTGAGAGAGAGACATCAATGGATTGCCTCCTGAATGTACGCACTCGGACCGGGAATCAAACCTACAAACTAGGTATGTGACCTGATGGGAGTTAGAACCCACAGCCTTTTGGTGTACGGGACAAGGCTCCAACCAACTGAGGTCACCTGGCCACAGCCACGGAAGGTTTTCCATTTTGCATGGAGAGTACAGATATGCAATGTAGACAGAAGGGAAACAACAGCGTGAGTTCACCCTAAACACAACCATTACAGGCAGCAGGTAGGTAGTAAGCAATGGATATAAAGCACCAAGTCCAGGAATACAAGGATACAAGGACACATGGTAAGGCCAGGAATGAGAATGAGGGGCAACTGGCTGAGCAGGTAACAGATAATGATAGTTAAAACCCCGTGAGCAACTGTGGATTGTAGAGATGGGCAAGAAAGGCCAAGGAAACGGGGACGAGAAATGTAAGCCGTGCCAACCCCCTTCAAAGACTAGTCTCACCACAGTTCAGAGAAAGATGGGTGTGCTTCGGACCAAAGACACAGACAAATGCAACATCTGCCTGAAAAGCAGAAAGGAAGAAGAAAGAGTGAGTGGCTTTCCCACAGAACATGTTCTAATAGGATTTAGGAGGCACTGGGGAGGGAGGGAGGGAAAGGGGAGGGAGAGGAGAAAAGAACGGAGCCCACCTTGTGACCGGAAGCAAAGACCAAGCCCATACTGAACGCAAACACCAACCCGTCAGTCATGCGCTACACATTTAACCCAAATTTCACTGTCGCCTCTTTCTGAAGCATCCGTTAGGGGATTTTTTCCCTGTATGTTTGTTGGTAGTTTCTTAAGGCCCTGCTTTTATTGTTCACTTGTCATTCTACTTACAGTAAAGATTAATAACACTGCATATGGTGTGTGATGACCAAGAACTCCAACGCATGTGACACTCGGTGTAAAACTGTGCAGTATATCCGTTTGAGTGATAAGAGTCCTACTTAACAGGAAGAGTTTCCTACACTGAGGAGAGAAGTGAAACTTATTCAAGTATTTGCCATGTTTTGGTCTACAAACAGGCTCAGAAAAGTAACCTGTGAAAATAAAAATTGTGTTACCCAACCATATTGTCAAACTAAAAAATGTTATTCTAAAGCTACAGTAAACTCCAACTCATCCAAAACCTACCCTACCAAGAAGCCAAGAGGACCATCATTTGTTTTGGCTTTCTTTCTACATGTAAAAGATGAGTGGAAAATATTTAGAAGCCATGTCTGCCTTCTGTGGGAAGGGATGGGAGCAAAATTCTTCTCAGTGGAAAGATAAACCTGCATACTTCCCCCTCCACTGTGGGGCCCAGTAGAGAAGGGGAAAGGAGAAGTCTCGGAGTGAGAAAATATTAATGACTCCTAAGGTAAGTAAAAAGAGATCCAGAGCTAGTGTGGGCACAAGAGCGGAGAAAGTTGTAGTGCTCTGCATAACTGAAGAACACAGAATTACTTTTCGAATTCGCTGGGAGCCTTTAATGAGAAAGAAAGAGGGTCACAGACCATGATGAGTGGCCAAGCCCAAGCTGTTGGATGCTGATGGGAGAATTCTAAAAACATGGCCTAGTGTTCAATTTCAGCCGTTTTTGTTTCTGAACCTTTAACTTTTCAGTTTCTCTTATCTTCATAAAGCTAACTCAGTGGGGTCTTTTTAACTTAAAAAAAAAAAAAAAAAAAAAAAAAAAAGCAAGGTGAAGGGGCTGCAGGCATGTGTGAGGAGGTACAAAGTGCAACAGCACCGCCAGGGCAGATGGTGAGACAGGAAGACACAGAGCCAGGCAGCCAGCTGCCCACAGCCTCCTCCACCTCCGCCCCTGGAGCCAGGAGGGAGCTCTGGCCTCCTCCCGTTACTTTTGAAAGGATCTGATTCATTTCACTGAACCCCCAATGAAGAGGTTAAAGCAGGTTTTGTACTCCAAAAAGACAAATTTACAGCGATCAAAACAGCAAAGACTATGATGACTTTTAAAACCAGAACACTCAGTAAGTGTAAGTTGAAATGTCTAGCAAAGGAAAAGATAATTTTCAAGATATATAACAATGAGTCACTTACCTCTGTGTCCTAGACAAGATAACAAATTGCTTTTCCTACAGCAGGGTTGCTGAACTGAATCAACTGGCCTCCCAGTCAGCTTGATTCAACACTTTTAAAAGATGCATCTGCTCTTTAAATTGGTATGAACATTCAAAAATTATTAGAGACAACAACTTCCTCAAAGTTATTTTTGTTAAACAAAAGGGAAATGAGGGGAAAGATGGGAATGGCAGCATGCAAAGGGAGAAGAGAAAGATGAAGGATGAAAATGAGAGGTCAAGGAGGGGAGAAGCAGATGAACAGAGAGACAGAGACCCAAGGGTCAGAGAACAAAAACTGAGAGTTAATTCAACCACTTCTTAACTATGTAATTTTTGATCAATTTCTTAGAGCCTAAGTTTCCTCATCATGTAACATGTAAAACAGTTATCAAGCAATTTATCTCATAATTATATCACTGTTTAGATAACATATGCAAAAGTAACATATAAAAATGTGTCCCCATATCCAACCAAAGATGTGAAGTAGAAGAAAGAGATTTCTGTTGTTGCTGTTGGTTTAATCCCCATCACCCAAGGACATTTTTTCATTGCTTTCAGAGACAGATGAAGGGAGAAAGAGAGAGAAACATTAACTGGCTCCCTTCTCATATCCGCATCAACCGGGGATCAAACCCACAACCCTTCAGTCTATGGGACAATGCTCCAACCCACTGAGCCACACCAGCCAGGGCCAAAAAGAGGAGATCTTAATATATAAAGTGGCCATGAATAAAACCTGCTATTGTGAAGCTGGCATTGTTATTCCTAATATATACTCTCCATGAAATGTTCATTGACCTCGACTCACAGGATTGAACTTCTTAAACTTTATTCCTGATACAGCACTTATTTCAGCCCACCAGAGGGAAAATTATTTTCTAGTGTACAGGGGTGAGGTCAGACAGCTAAATCTAGACCTTGCTCCCTGAGTTACTTCGTGTGGTCCAATACTTTGACACAAATAAAAGTAGATCTTTCCAATGAGGGTGTTGAGGTGTTGTACAACAAAATAACATTATCAGTCATCAGAATAGCAGGCCACATTTATTCTGATCTCTCTCTCTACATCCCAGGCACCACTAGGCATTTCAGATCTACTCTTTCAAAATGTCACAACAATCCTTTTGGGTAGGTTCTATATTAAACTCATTTTAAAAATCAAGAAATTTAGACCCAAATATGTTAAGTAGCTTGCCCAAGGTCCCACCACAATAAGCAGGGAGGTAGATTTCAAACACAGCTTTTAAAAAATTATATCAAATTCTATGATCCGTTAGGACCTCCTGAGTATTAGAGAAAAAATAATGTCCAGAAAAGCTTTAATATAAGCATATTTCAGTTTGTCTTAATTTCCCCCCCACAAAATTAGATTCATTCATCTAATTTCCATAATACTTCCCAGATGGTGAGACGTCAGGTAGGAAAGACACTTTTGGATTTCAGTTTCTTCATCTGTAATTGAAAATGTTCCAAATGCTGGCCTAAATTATATAAAATAATTAAAAGATTACTCTGCAACCTTCCCCCCTCCTTCCCAGAAACCCCAAGGAGATTCTGATCTTCTTTTCTGCTGACACATGGTGGAAATCTCTGAATAAATGTCTTTTGGAGTAGTTTGAAGGGCACAGCCACTTAAATTAAAGTTATATTATTCTGAAATCCTAAACTACTGAAGAGGTCAAGGTTATGCACTCTTGCATACCTTGACCTTATATGAGAGCCTTGTTAAACCTTTAGCTGTCACTAAATAAGAAATGTCAAGAGTTGTACCTTTTTTACTAAAAGTTTTAAGAAGTAAACAGGAGAACTATAAGGTCTGGTCATCTATCAACACCTATATGCCAAGCACTTTTTTTTGCACTAGGCCTTGCTATTCAGAATGAAAGTGACAGCAGAATCTTCCTCAATATTCTGAGACTGTGGTTAGCCTACTTCTAATAAACAAGACAGTTTCCTGTCTCGGCTTCCCATTGCTCAGCCGGGTTGAATCATGGCAGTGCTCACAGTCGTGACCCCTGAGTGCACTCATGCTAAAGAGCGTCTGCTTTGATTCACTCCCTATTGTAGGAAGCTACTTATCAGAGAACACGTCTTGCTTTTGAATTTAAAATATTGCATCAGTGAAGCTGAAAAAGAGACGTTTTTATGCTAAAAACTTAGTACCTCCTCTCTAAATTTATCACCCTTTGGTTGGTATATGTGGCCTTTTTTTTCTAAGTCTCTGAAGAGACGAAGCTCTGTGTACACTTTTAGACCGGTTCGGAAGTGGTCAAAACAGCATCCGGTAGGTGATACTCTAATCACAGTCATTTGTGCTTTTCTAAAGGATCTTTAGTGATAGAGCCTACAAGGCAGAGCTCATAATCAGGAAACTACAATTAATTTCAGATTACAAAAAAAAAAAAAAGTCCACAAGTGACAGATTTTTTTTTTAAAGAATTTCCAGTTAACAGTGTTTTCTTCCACATTGGGGCTGTTCTAGACAATTTACTGTTCAATATGACTTTCAATTTGTTGTCAACATGCTGATAATTACACATGCTGCATGTCCCACTTCCTTTATTTTGCTCAGAATCCCCTACAAGACTGTGCCAGCAAAAGGGTGGCCTTCACATTTCTGACTTTTTTGAGTAAAAGAAAAAAAGAAAATGAATCTGCCTTTGCTACGCAAACAAAAGAGTTCATCTTCAGCTTTCCACCATCACCACTTTCCCTACTCACGGCAACCTATTCTCTCGGCTAGTCTTGGCATCATGATACTGAGATGTCGTTTCAGATAACCTGCACATGACAGAAATCCTCCTCACCATCCTCCTGCCTGGAACACTGCACAAACCCTCACATTTCCTGCCGTTGTCAGAATCCCAGCCGGTTTGACATGGTGATGGCTGTCAGTCGGCAGGGAAATTTTCTGCTCCTGAAAACCTCTCTTGGAGCTCCCTCCCCGCAGCACCTCCAGCTGCCTTGGAGCACGGTGTCAGGGAATTAAAATAGCTCTGGCCCGATGACTTCACTAGTTCTCACAAACAGGCCAGTTGGCAGAACTAGCATGCAGTCTGCTCCTAGGGGGGAGACTTTTTTGTTTTTCCTTTCCCCGCCGCAATCTAATATGAATACTTAGTTTCATTTTGACTCTGGAAAAAGTCTCCTTTCTGAAGTAAGATTCAGCAAAACCTAATGCAAACATGTCAAAACACTGTAAGAAGGCCCTGGACCAAAAGGTCTAGCCTGATTGGCCATACAAAGCATCCAGAGCCTAAACTTCATGGACATCAAAACTGCTGGGTAAACCAACCTTATACAACATGTTCTTACTTCATTCATTCCAGAGCCAAATATCTTCCTGAATAACTGTAATAACTGATAATCAAATTGTTTAAAGTCATATTTCTCATTTTAATTCATTTTCCATGAGTAAGAAGGTATCGGAGGACTTAATTACCACTACACCTAATCAGCCTTAAATGACAAAGGGCCTTTAAAGGCATTTTTTGCCTACACAGCAAGCTTCAGTGATTAATGTCCAAAAGGATTTTGAAAAAAAATTTTAAGTGTAAGGCTTATATGCAATAAAAATGGCTTCAGATTGCATATTACCAAATTTTCTTTAAATGTGTGCAATTCTCCCTTATAGAGTTTTTCACTTCCTTTTACAGTTACCACATGCTAGTCAAGAAAATATTCCATGAGAAAAGGAGGGGACCTTCTGATGTTCCGGTATCATAACTCAGTGCTATGTCTACACTGCACTTTGATTCCAAAGGAGAGCATTTAGATTAACTGCTTCAGTGCCCTATGGACAGAAGATTTATGCCCAGAGAAAAAGCTCCCATATGATTCTCCAGACATAGAGCTAATGAAATAATTTGGTTCACTGGTTTAAGATGGCTCTTCTGAAAGGGGCACAATCACTGTTCCCAAAAGGGAGAAAAGCACTAACGTCCTGCTCCCACCACCCCTCGGGTCCTCTCACCGTCTGTCATGGTTACAGCAGCATCCAAACAGCACTGCCGTTCTGCCACCATGATGGTGGGGAACCACCTCTCCCCACCCATCGCAAAGAAATCTCCAGAAAATGCATGGGCAAAATACACGGCAGTAAATTTTAAAAATGCATTTTATCATGCGATTTCTTCACTCCACAATTGTTTGCTGAGTATCTAGCGTGTGACAAGTACTATCTTCATACTGCCTACAATAATGAATACTTCAAGGATTCTACCACTCATTTTCAGTTAGTTGTTGTGTGGCCACATGGTTTTAATAAGATGAGACATAGATTGCTGCAATGCTTTCTTTGTGTTAATCCAATGACTGAGAAAATCTGGTCTTGACAGTATACTCAGAAGTATCAGAGTCCCTTAATCATTATAACCAGGCCCAATTTGGGCATAGCTCACAAAAAATAACCAAGAAATTAGAGTCATGTCTCTCTCCTGCAGAGGATAATAAACAATGACACAATGGGGATTCTAAATGCTGAAAGGTCAGTTATAAATGCCATTACAAATGTGGTAATTCACATAGTGATGGAATAAACTAAGTAGTGTGTGGTAATGATCACAATAACCATCAAAGTCAGAACCCTAAAGGTCCTGAGTTAGATCTAGTAAAAATCTTACATTGTACTAATGGTGCTAGAAAGGCTCTGTGATCACGTAAAGTCATGCATGCGTTATCATTTCAAAGTCAGCGTAAGTTTATTTATACTGTCTTCCTCCAATTATACTAATCTGAGTCTGAGTCACATACACACAAACATATACATTACACTACTATGTGTTTGAATCATACACAAGCATACACATGCACATGAATACATCATACTACCTGCCTCTGATTCTCACCTACATACATACATTAAAGCACTGTACTAATTCTCACATACATACAAACACATTACACTAAATACCGTGTTGGACTCATGTGCACACATACACACATTTACACATATATACTGTGCATTATGTTACCCTAATTCATAAGCATATACTACCTTGTTTCTGACTCATATGCATCAAACACACACATATGCACACATGCATCATACTACTGTTTGATTCATACGCAAAACTTACTCATGTATCTTATTACTTTGCTTCATACGCACACACTTTATACTACTGTGTATCTGATTTATATGCTCCTACCTACATATCAGCATATATACATACACTAAATTTATAAGAGTAAATGTTGTTTGCATTCACAATATATTTTTTCAAAGTGAGAAATCCAAATGTGACATAGCTACTCATGTAACTATCTTAAAATTATTGTAATTTATATTATGTAGTAATTTATCTGGACCCTCATTTACATCTGTAGAGTCCCCAAGGACTTGAAAGGAAATGAGGCATATCTAGGTATATCCAATAGCCTGGAAATTTAGTGAGCCTATAGGTATCCATTTGCATGAAGACTTTTGTTTCTCAGCCTGAGAATGAGGGTATTAGTATGGTTTGCATTATATTGTTTCCCATAATATGAGCTTAGGCAGTGAACATGCATAGCAATCAGGGATGGGGAGTAAGTCCTGTCTTGCCTCAAAACAGCGTAGGAGTGATGCGGAGAAAGTACACGAGCAACACGGCTTCAGACCCCAGCCACGCGGTATGACCTGAAGGGACATTCTCCTTTCTGCTCAAGGGCTAACCATATAGAAAGCTCTGAATGATCAGCCTAGCAATGCAAAATTAAAGTTCTTTCCTAAGTGTTTTACTAGACGTAACTCCTAAATTAGGGAGTGAGAATTAGCAATGATGAGGCCCTCGTGGGGTTTTATCAAGATGAGGAATAAGCAAGCAAGAGACTGAAACAGAAAAGACTCTTCATATTAACAGGCTGACGGAGTGACTCAGCAGTACATAGAAGATGTCCAAGGACGAGGGGAAACATTCTCGGGGGCTGGAAGTCCTACAGGATGCAGGCAGGTGAGCTGCTGTGCATGATATGGTGCACTTATACCCACAGTCTAGCATGGGCTGTGAGAGTAGAGGCGATACTGAGAAGATGAGACTATGGAGAGGAAATGCAGGTGCCTGTGTGTGTGACTGTACAATGTTATTCTCAAAACGTCTACTGCATCACATTGTGAATATTCTGAACACTTGCTTTCCTAAGCTGCTTGTTCTAACAATCTAGTGTGCTTTTCTTTTTCCATAAATAATTTCCCTTTATTATGAAATATAGCCATTGCCAACTCATATGTACATCATATCAAAAGAGCCTGTATTGTCAAACTATGAGGCACTGCTTTTAAGATCTTTTTAAATAGCAGCCTCAACGTTTTCATGAAAAGAGTGAAAAGAAAACACCAATAATAATGGCAATGCACAATATGAGTATATGACTCTTGGTGTCAACACAGGGGACTTTTACCTAACACTGAAAATCCACAAGGAGGCTGCCAAAATGAGGAGACAAAGAAATATGGCATAAGTGAAAGAACAGATCAAAACTCCTGAAAAAGAGCTAAACAAAATGAGATAAGCAATCTATCAGATGCAGAGTTCAAAACACTGGTTATAAGGATGCTCAAGGAACTTAGTGAGGACCTCAATAGCATAAAAAATATCCAGTCAGAAATGAAGGATACACTAACTGAAATAAAGAACAATATACGGGGAAACAACAGTAGAGTGGCTGAAGCCAAAAATCAAATCAATGATTTGAAACAGAAGGAAGGAAAAAATCCACCAAAGAAAAGAGAATCCAAAAAAACAAGGATAGTATAAACATCCCCGGAAACAACTTCAAGTGTTCCAACATTCGTATCATAGGGGTGCCAGAAGGAAAAGATAAGGAGCAGGAAATTGGAAATCTATTTGAAAAAATAACAAAAGAATACTTCCCTAATTTGGTGAAGGAAATAGACATACAAGTTCAGGAAGCACAGAGAGTCCCAAACAAGATGGACAGAAAGAGGCCCACTCCAAGACATATCACAATTAAAATGCCAAAGATTGAATAAAGAAAAATCTTAAAAGCAGCAAGAGGAAAAAAAGTTAGTTACTTACAGGGGAGTTCCAATAAGACTGTCAGCTGATTTCTCAAAAGAAACTCTGCAGGCTAGAAGGGACTGGCAAGAAATATTCAAAGTCATGAAAAGTAGGGACCTACAACCAAGACTGCTCTACCCAGCAAAGCTATCATTTAGAACTGAAGGGCAGATAAAGAACTTCCCAGACAAGAAAAAACTAAAGGAGTTCATATCACCAAATCATTATTAAATGAAACGTTAAAGGGACTTATTTAAGAAAAAGAAGAAGATCAAAACTATGAACAATAAAATGGCAATAAATACACATCTCTCAACAATTGAATCTAAAAAAACAGACTTAGCAAATAAAAAGAACAGAGACAGAATTATGAATATGGAGAGAGTTTTGATGATTGTCAGATGGGAGGGGGGATATGGGGGAATGGGTGAAGAGGTGAGAGGCTTAAGAAGTACAAATTGGTAGTTACAGAATAGCCATGGGGATGCAAAGTGCAGTACAGGAAATGGAGTAGCCAAAGCACTTACATGCAGGACCCACGGACATGAATAATGGTGTTCCGGGGTACTGGGTGGAGGAGGGGAAAGGGGGGAAAGTTAGGACAATGGTAATAGCATAATCAATAAAATATAATTTAAAAAGAAAAATCAAAGACAGCTGCTCACTGGGACACAGTCTTGCCAAACCAGAGCGCACTATCAATCCAGCGCTAGAAGATGGCTACAACAGGTCACTAGTCAACGCTTAAAAACGGGGCTTTATTCCCGAAAAGGAAACATGCAGCTTTAAGAAAATAAACCATAGGTCCTTTGAAGATCATTATAGAGACCTTAACCATTGTCCAAGATAAACATCTTCCAAGGATCAAAATGATCAGACCCTGGCTAGAGGCTTACAGGACAGGGTAGGAGGAAAAATAAATAGCTCAATGCTTTTCAAAAACTGGGATGGCAGTCCTATCAAGGAATACAGGAAAATGCTCAAAGATTAGCAGGTCAAGTACAAACTAATAATTAGGCCTGCCAAAAAAGAATTTGAGAGTAACCATGCAAAGTGTTCCAAAGCTAATAAAAATATTGTTTAAAAAGATAAAGTCCTCTGGACATAAAGTAAGATTTTTCGGCAAAGCACGTACTTAGGATGAGAGAGACTGGGGTGTAGGGAGAGAGGGAGAGAAGGAGAGAGAAATTTAATAACTGTTTGCTTGGTATTTATTAGAGAAAGCATTAGGAATATTGCAAATACCACCTTACCTTTTGAAACAGGTTGCAGGCACTAAATCAAACAGTGGCTAATTTAAGGGAGTGTCTAAACCTAATTATTAAACCAGTCATAACAAAAACCTGACTAGCTTTATCCCACAGTATGAGACTCAAGTGGAGTCTGCAGATTGGTGGCTCAAATGGAAAATTCTAACTACAACCAGGCACTATACAGAAGGATATGGTTGCTACCAGCATATCCAACCACAGAATTTTCCAAATGAAAGCCTTTCCAATACTGAAGAAAACAACATACTGAGGGAAAAAACAAACAGGAATTAATGGTAGAATATGGTTGAGCACTCACTCTACTTGACAGCAATGAACTGACTGGAACAAACCAAAGACCAGTGTTAAGCTACATTTTTCCATGGTGAAAGCCATAGACCAACGACAGAGATGAGACGTATAAGCATGGGGACTTCGGGCGACAGGTGCTCAAAGTGGTCTTATTTAACATGTTTATAAATGTTGTGGAGAACAGAATGCACAGGGAAGCAGACAAGTTTGTATTAAACCCTTTTAGTTACCAAAATGCCAAGTAATAGAGATAACCATCTATTTAGCATCAATCTGAGGAATGTGGTGGAAAGCTTTTAACCAACTTCCACTTAACCAACTGTCCAGATTAACCAATGACCTCCATTCCCTTTGTAAATCATACTGACTGATGCGCCCGGAATGTCCCCGACAAGTCGGCTCCCTCCTGCGCATGCTGAGTTACACTGCTGCCGTGAGCGGAGCCGTACTTGTATCTAGTAATAGCTTTCGTCCTAAACCTGTGTAGGCAGTGACACTTTATTATGATAACATGACTTTATTAAATAATGTATTACTTTAAAAATAGGGATAAAAAACAAGCACGATAACGGTTTCTGTGAAAAAGTAACTGAATACTTTTGAACTTTTTCAAAGATGATTCCATAATAAAATAGTAATTTTTAAAAACTGCCACTGGATACAGTATGGGCACCATAAATGTACAATAATAGGGAAAATAAAGCATAAATGTCTGCAAAAGTGTTTCTAAGTTTTATTTCAATTAAAACAAAATTAGAAATAACAGACAATCCACTGTGGGCATGATCTTGGTGAGAAAGACAACAATGAACCCCATCTGTAGAGCCACACTGAAGGAAAAGTCTGGACTTTGCCTCAAAGGGTTGCCAGAAATTACATATTTATAAGTTTTATGTTTGAATAAAATATTTGAAGTATGTAGACATCACTTTATATTCCTCTGCTTTAATAACTTTTTAAAGAAATATTTTTAAAAGATTTTACTTATGTACTTTTAGAGAAAGAGGAAGGGAAGGAGAAACAGAAGGAGAGAAACATTAATGAGTGAGATATGTCGATCAGTTGCCTCTCACACGCCCCCGACTGGGGACCTGGCTAGCAACCCAGGCATGTGCCCTGACTGGGAATCAAACTGGCAACCTTTTGGTTCAGGCTGGTGCTCAATCCACTGAGCCACACACGCCAAGGCAATAACTTTTTTATTACCTGACCAATTACTGACTGTTATTGCTTTGGTCAAGAAAGTTCCTCTCTATTTACCATCATGCCTACTATGTGCCAGGTACTATAATGGAGACTGTGAATACACAGAAAAAGGTTTTAGACCTCCAAGAAGTCAAAATTTAAGGGGATAGATGGATATGCTAACAAATAATAGCTATCCATTATACTAAGCATCATAAGTAAAGGTTAAATGTCAAAAAGAAAATAACGAACTTGATCTGGAAAGCAGCAGGGTGAGCCGGCAGTGTCACGGAGGTTTACACAAGGCCTGAAGAGTGAGTTCAGGTGACCTGGACAGAGCACAGGTGCACTAGTAGGTCAGGACCAAGAAGTGCCACAGGACCAGATACCAAAACTTCCCAAGTTGTAGAGAAGTTGAAATGGGGGGGTGGGGGCGGGGGTAGGAGCCATACCACGAGTGACAGAGTTGACTTTTTGACTATAAATTGAAAGGAATAATTATATTTTAAACAAAAGAATGACTCAATCATGCCAGTATTTCAACTTGTTATCTTTCTAAACAGTTTAGAAAATGAATGGAGGTAATACAGGAAATAAAGAGACCAGTTATGAGATTATGAAAGAACCATACAGAGTAGACAAAATAAATCCAACTTGGTGACTGATGACAGATATAAGGGATGAGGCGGAACAATGACTCAAGGATGATTCCCACCCAGGTTTAGGGACTTAGTACCTGACGGTCAAAGATTCACTCCTCAGTAAGGAAATAAAGGCATTTTAAAGGAACAGATAAATAACACAGTTGTGGACATGTTGAGTTTGAAATGCTATTATAAATCCCAAAGGAGATATTTAATGGAATGTGGGCTATCTAGATGTAGAAATAAGAGAAGATGATGATGTCTATTTAGAAGATATTACCACACAGGCAGCGTTTGAAGATGCAGAAATAAATGGGCACACTAAGGAAGAACAAATACGGAAAAGAGGGAGAAAGAAGAAACTCTTCCAGACATCAACTTTAGGAGCAAGAATGAAAAAGAAACCCATACAGGAGACTAAAACGTAACAAAAAGGAATGAAAATGATGTAGGAGCCCAGAGAAGCAAGCAATGCTTCTTTAATTTCAAATGCAAAAGCAAGGTCAAATAAGATCACTTATTTGCCATCAGTCTGGCTTTTAAAAGACCACTCAGCAAAAGAACTCTGAGTGTGGTGGCAAGGGCGCAAACTCAAGCGCCTGAGCTGGAGTGTGGGCTGAAAGATGAAGAAGTGGAAAGGAGCTCTTTTGAGAAGCTCGCCTTCAACTGAAGGGAAAGAAAAAGTAAGGCTATTTCCTAGAGAATGGAACAAAGTAAAGGAAGAAGATTTAAAAAAAAATGATACCGCTTTCAAGATTTTCATAAGCAGAGGCAGAGTCGGTGGCCATGGAAACGGGCATGGGAGACACAGCGAGGGCATGTGCCGCAGTAAAACCAGGACGGGGCCAGGGGCTGAGGGCTGGTGTCAGGAAAGCCCCAGCCCAAAGGAGAGACAGGGAAGGAGGGGGCGGAACCAGGCAGTGACAGGCCCACAAACTGGTCAAGTGAGAAGTTGAGGAAGTTCTTGACTTGACACGTGCATGTTTCTGGGTGGCGCGGACATGAATCTGTGAGAATGAGTGAGAATGGCATTGTTCAGGAAGACAGAACAGCAATGGCAATGAAGTCCCACAACGGCCCTGGGGGCAATGCAGGAACCTCCTAAGACTCTGGGAGTGGGTCTAACACTCCCCTTGGGGATCAGTAAAAGAATTCATTTCATGATGAAAAAAATACCAGTTTGTATGTTTATAGAATCATGGGTGACAAGTTATAAGAAAATTAGGAAATGGGCTCAAAGGTCACTATGAACAACTCATACAAGATAACTCTCTAATACACTCTTAATACACATAAAAATAAAAATATTACCCAATAGAACTGAAATAAAACATACATTACCTTTACAGAGTAATGATGCTCTTCACAGTATTAACCAACCAGACCTCAATAAATAATGCATGTTGAAGATGATACCTACTCACATTTTAATGATCATGAGGACGGAGGATGACTATGTAAAAATAATACGGTGTACTGGTCTAGAAACATAAGCCAAATAATCTATAGAACTATAGTTGCCATGGATTTTATAACCCAGTTTTTCCATCTAATTCTGGCAGCAGTACACTCAGGTATGACTCATTAAAACCTGAGAAAAAGAAATAAAAAAAAAAAGAAAAGGAAAAATCACTATTTTATGTGGCAGCTGACAAACCTATGTAAAAATAATTGCTCAATCTGTGAGATTAAATATTTTAAAGTTCTATAAAGTTTTAAAAAGTTAGTGGACGGCAGACTAGAATGGATTCAACAGAAACAAGCCGCTGACAGAAAGTAAGGTGTTAATGGACTAGTTAGACAACCACAGCACGGAACTCCCAGAAACAAGCCTCGCCCTGCAAGGCCATGGCCCTGACCCTGTATGGCGATTTCTATTATTATAAATTAATAATAATGGAAAAAATGAGAAATTCTTCATGCATCAACAGAAGATGGCTAACAATGTAATCTAATAAACCAGGAACTCCTACAATTTCCTTCCCCTTGGAACAATTAGACAATCTACCACAGAAACTTAGACTACAGAATGCAGGGACAGTGTTCAAACCTCCTTATAAACCCTCAAGTTTCCTCACTTATCTTCCCATCAAATTCCATTCCATCTGTGTTGTACTTAACTTTGCATGTCATCATGGTTTGCTTTTGTACCTATTAGCACTTAACAGAGTGTCTGGCATATGTAGATGCTCACTAAAAAGAAAAAGTAGGCAGGGAGTGGGGATTAGCAAAGTGAATGAAGGCGGTCAAAGGTAACTCCTATTTATGAATTAATTAGGTTCTGGCAATGTAATGTGCAGCGTGATGCTTATAGCTAATAAAATCATACTGTGTATTTGAAAGTTGTTAAGAGTAAATTTAAAAAGCTCTCATCACACAAAAAATCATCATTACGTGTGGTAATGAGTATTATCTATATTTTTGTGATGATCATTGCACAATAATTATGTAGCCGAAATGAATATAATTTTATATGTCGATTATATCCCAATAAATATTTAAGAAAAACAGAAGAAAGCATGATTATGACAAAAACTAAGGAAAGCATGATTATTATGAAGAAATACATAAATGGATTCTGGCCAACTCCTAATCTCTACCATTTCCAAGATCTTTAGAGAAGTCACACAAATGTATATAAAAGATCACTCCCCTTAATTACCTACAAGAAATGAAATAGCATGTACAAATAGCACACAATCATTATAATGTAAGTTACAATTTTTGAAACTTTCTTTTTCTTAAATGAACCGGCACTGGTGTTATCACACTGCTCTGACATTCCGAACGATTACCTAGAAGTAGCTGATACTAGCATGTAGTTCATTGGTTCTTTCTTGTTTTTTTTGTTTGTATTTTTTTTTTGCTTATTCTGATAATGTGACTTTATTATTTTAAAATACAAGATTGTGAAACGAAGTCCATTACCATGGATTGGAGGTAGGGGAGAGGAGTCACATGCAGCAATGTTGACCTCTGCACTTCCACAAACCTTTCTAAGACTTTCTGGAGGCATAGGAAGTTCTAAATCCTGCTCAACGTTGCTTAAGGAAACGCTTTGTTCAGGCTGTTTTTAGAGAAAACAGTCAATAACTCTGCTTGCTCCTTTGAATTCAGCTGCACCAGCTGCTTAATGACACTGAAATTAGGAAGCTTTCTTTTAACGGGGGCCACACTGAAGCTCCTTTGGTATACTTAGAGTTTCCAAACAAAATCCTTTAAAAGACACACACCTACACACATGTCCAAAGAATAAATTACTTGCCAAACAAAATGGCCCAAATAAAAAGTTCAAAAATTGAGTATGGCTGAATAAACCTCAATAACTAAACTTTAATTACTTCATTTACAAAGTAAAGGCACAATGTATTTCTTAAAATATTTTCCTAAAACATGGGACATGCACTGACTGGTTAATATTATTCACTATTGCATACATAAACTCTAATTAATATCATTCCCTATTGCATATATAAATTTAATAATGCCAATAGTGGCATCAGAGACTCAACCAGAAGGAACGCCTTATTAAACCTTGCAGCCCGTCTTCCCCCATTTTTATTTTCATTAGAAGCACCACACAGCAAGATACAAAATCCAGGAAGGAACACATACTTGTTTAGTCTTATTCAGAAGGTCTTTTCTTCAACCGGAGGGGCTGGAAAACCAAAAACTAACCAAGTAAAAAAAATCACTGACTAAACACTGAAACAAAACACTCCTTCTTCTGCTACTGTTTTCTCACTCTTAAATGTGTGTGTGTGCACATGCACAGGACACACGTGAACATTTTGCTCCTACTTCTAAGCCCACTTTTTTTTTCCCCTTCGATAAGTAAAGTCAATTCTGAAAGAGGCCCAGGAGAGATGATCAACCCAGCAAGAATTTATAAAGGAGTACAGCATCACCCATGCCTCCTCCTTCTCTGCTCCCAGAAAAGAAAATGTGCCATGTGGCTGAGTAGAAGGCTGGGCTCGGAGAACTTCAGGACGGACTGTGCACGTCCTCCTCGGACAGCCTTCTCTGACCTACAAGCCAGGGCGTCTAACTCCCAGGTGCGTCTGTGATACATGCAGAAGTGAGACCTAAGTGACTACACTAACCAACTTCACCCTGATGGGGTCAGCCAGACTGGATGTGGGGTGACCCTCAATATAAAAAAGGAAGTAAACAGACAATGGGGAAGTGACAGACAATGCCTGGAATGTTCCTGGATATCAAAAAGGCATAATTTCTACAAAGGATCTGAGGCACAGCACAGCAGTACGCCAAAAGGGCTCAGCTGTGATTTTATTCGATTCAACGAATATTTATTATGCATCTCTTGCCAACTCAAATGTAAGAACTCCAAAGTTTATTTATATCCTCAGGGTATAAAACAGTACTGGAACAGACAATGGGCACTTAATAAATGCTGAAGGAAGGAAGGGGAAAAAAGCAGAGATAAAAAAAAAAGAAGGAACCTTTACAGAGCAGGTATTTTAGCTACTGGCACCTGAGCCCCATGCCTGATTAAATTACCAATTAAGTTGCAATCTCTGAAGAGTAGGGAAAGGCACTAGTATGTTTAAATACTCATGTGATTCTAATCTGCATCAAATCATGAGGACCACTGCTCAATAAACAATACGTTTTCTGCCCAGGATCCATGTGAACTTGACAAACTAAAACAGAAATCTAACCTCCATTTAATAACCGCATGTACTGTGTTTATGGCCCTTACAATAACATAGGACACTAATCTGTTTAAGCAAACATCACCCACTTCACTTTCCTGAACAAAAACTTTTAAAAACAAGAATAGAGAAACACTAGGAGAGTCATATAAACAAAAAAAAAAAAAACAAAAAACAAAAAAAGGATTTTACATTTAGTGAAGTTTTCCAGATCAGCTCACTCGCACAAAATGTCTCTAAATAGCTGAGAAATAATTACAGTATAATTAGAGGTTTTCAAACACATGAATCTGACATTAATTTGAAGATTAGCTATTTTGTTATACTCACATATGGTTTTTTTAAGCAGCTCTATTCGTAACATCTAAAACTGAGAACAACCCCAATGTCCTTGAATACCTCTACTTTTAAAAGTAGGTTTTCTTATGAATTGTGGTAATCACTACACAGCTCTGTGAATGTATGAAAAACCACAGAATTGCATACTTTAAATAGCAGAATTATATGGTATGTGAATTATATCTCAATAAAATTGTTATATATAAAATAATTTTTAATGTAGACTTTTAAACTATATTAAAAATGACTTCATAACTGTACATGGACTATTGTAGTTCAAAAATATTAATATAAATCATTTTTAAGATTAAATCTCATTTTCTTTTTTCACATCCTCCTAAAATCAAGGCTGCTTTCCATTGAAAAGAATTTCGTTTCAACGGCTTTTAAGGATTACAGCCTGGAGCAAAAATCTGAAACTGCAAAAATTAATGTTAAAATACTGAAATGAATGATATCATAATTGGGAAGCAGGGGATGAAATGTGATTATTAGTGAATCACCAAGTGTGATGCAATTGAAATAAAATGGGCCTAATAATCAGAATTCCCAAATCCTACATGTTGACAAATTACTCAAAATTTCAATGAAAACTATAAATCAGAAGTTCATTTTAAGAATCAGCTGAAGCAAAGTTTTAAAAATCATTTGAAAATGGTTTGGTGCTTGAAAAAAAAGTAGGGTTGAAATTATTTTGGCTTTGTTACGAAAGAAAGAGGGCAGAGTTCAGAGAGAGACTGTGACTTTCTCCAAGAATCTCTAACATGTTGTTCTCCACCCACT
This sequence comes from Micronycteris hirsuta, assembly GCA_004026765.1. Lineage (NCBI taxonomy): Eukaryota > Metazoa > Chordata > Mammalia > Chiroptera > Phyllostomidae > Micronycteris > Micronycteris hirsuta. The sequence goes on from PVJI01000598.1 coordinate 22,036, forward strand.
TTTCCCTGTAGCATCACTTAAACTGCTGCAATTTTTCTTGTCTCTGTATTTTCTCATCTATAAAAAAGAAGCATACTTTGTCTTTTTTAAGAAGTTACTTAACTGCAAAATAAGTCCTCTACTTTATTCTGAGTAAAAGTACAGGTGAGCCCTGGCTGGTGTGGCTCAGTGGAGGGTCACCGGTTTGATTCCCAGTCAGGGCACATGCCTGGGTTGCAGGCCAGGTCCCCAGTTGAGGGCGCACAAGAGGCAACCACACATTGACGTTTCTCTCCCTCTCTTTCTCCCTCCCTTCTCCTCTCTCTAAAAATAAATAAATAAATAAATAAAATTTAAAAAAAAAAATACAGGTGAGGAAACAAACTGGTGACTGGCTAACTTCTGCCTTTTGGACTTAGCCAGACTCAGAGTGTTTTTATACTGTTACAAATATATACTGCAAGTGGGTTTTGTTTGTTGATTTGTTCTGTGGTCTTCTGACAAGAGTCCAGCTTGCTAGTGGAAAGGGAAAGAGCTAAAGAACATTCCTGAGGGGCATGAGTTCTGCTAACCAGAAGAGCAATCTAAGAGCGGTTTGTATCAGAAGGGTCCACAGTCACAGCAAAGGGACAAATGCAGCATCCCATGCCCAGAACCGTAACTTTTTAGAGTAACTAGATCTTTTTCAGAAATCCTATCACAGTGAAGCTCTACAAATGAATCGATCGCATTTCAAAAAATAGTCATTCTTTTCTCCAATGTAACTATCATGTCCCAAAGATAAAAACCCTACTATTAAAAATTATTTGCATTTATAAAGAGAAGACACAGGAATGTGGAAATGTTTCTCCAAACTTTTCAAGCATTATTTAAAACTGTTGTAAGGCACAATTATAAACGGTTATGAATTTAATATCATTATTTAATTAAATCTTCAATTCTTTTGTAAGGATTCTTATATTAAATTTCCCTCATTGTGTGATGATATGGAAATATACATACCCACACATGTATGAGCTGCTCAAGTGTAATTAATGATGCACTTTTATTCTCTATTATTGTGTGGAAAACATTCTGACACAAATAAATGAAGCATAATCATACAGAGTAATGATTCAAATGTCCTGATTAATGATACCAAATAGCTTTTCTGTTCTTTAGTTAAATTAAAACATTTACAGTCTGGGAACAGTAAGGGCATCCCTGAATGAATGTTTTCTAGGTAATCATTTTCCCTTACTGAAATCACCTACCTTACCATCATGGAAAATAAGTTCCCATTAATTATAAAATGCACCATTATTTTCCATGCAAGAAACAAAACTCTTGTCAAACTATTACACAATGCGAAGTTGCCTTCAGACGTGTATGCATCCTAGACTCAAGGATATATGGCATTCTATTCCAAAAGCCCTCAGGACATATTAAACATTTTTTAAGTGTTACACAAAGTATTTTCAAAGTTTTTATTAGAAATAAGCCTTTCACGAAAGACTGTATGATTTCACTTTTATGATACACAGTACAGAATGACTTCATGTGGAAATATCAAATTTGTGGACAGAAAGTAGAACGGCAGCTCCCAGGGACTGGGAGGAGAGGACTGGGCATTGCCGTCTAATGGGTCTAGAGCTTCAGTTTTGCAAAACGAAAGAAGTTCTGCAGACGGATGGGGCCGATGGCTGCACACAGCATGAATGCACTTAATGCCGCTGAACTGTATACTTAAAGTGGGTTAAGATGATCGATTTTATGTTACAGGTATTTTATCACAAATCAAAATTACAATAAAAATATTTCCACAGGGAAAAATACTGTGTAAACTAGAGTCACAAAACGAACAATGTTGAACTAGAAAGAACCTAAATTCAATATCACTAGTTGGTTAACTTGATAAGGTAGCTTTGCCGTAGAAACCTCTATCTTTGTAGAAACACTGGACTGGAGAGAAAGTGTTTTGTTCCCTCACTGATGCCCAAAGCAAGCACAGTCGCCGTCTCTGAAACACAGAGATTTGCTAAGACAGCGGGTCACGCACCTGGCCTACACCTCAGAATCACCAGTGGACCTTTACAAGATTTCCTGACACCTCACACCCCTGGGGATGGCTACCATCCGCAAAGTCAAAAAACAGAAAAGTACCAAGTTTTGGCAAGAAGGTGGAAAAATTGCAACCCTTGTGCACTGTCAGTTGAGATGCAAAATGGTGAACTGCTAAGAAACACATTATGACATTTCTTCAAAATATTTAAAATGGAACTACCATGATCCAAAGATCCTACTTCTCAAAGATCTGAAAGCAGGGTTTATAAGAAATATCTGCACACACAAGTTCACAGCAGCACTATTCACAGCAGCGACATAGTGGAAGAGTGGAAGCAACCCAGAGTCTACTGACAGATGAACAGACACACGAAATGGAGTACATGCATGCGATGGACTATTCAGACTGAACAAGGAAAGAAACCCTATCACATGCTACAAATGGACAGACATTATGCCAAGTGAAATAAGCCAATGGCAAAAAGGCGAACACTGCATGATTTCACTTACGTAAAGTATTAAATATGGCAAATTCATATAAAAAATAGAATGATTACTACGGGGCGGGAGGAAGGAGGAAGAAGGAGTTGTTTAATGGGTTTAGAGTTTCAGTTTTGCAAAAGTGAAAAAGCTCTGGCCATCTGTGGTACAACAATGCGAACAGACGCTACTGAACTCGTATGCTTAAAAAGGGATAGATGGTTTTTTAAAACACGTAAATACATAAATAAATAAAGACCTCCTGAGCCCCACCACACACCTACTGACCATGAATTTTTGGCGCCTGGGATAAGGCACTAACATTTGTGACCCCCGCTGATGGCACTAGAACCAGCAGACAGAGGTCTACCAGTCCGTCAGCTACCAAGCTGAATGGACTCAAACACAATGCCGGTCATGTTTAACACTTCGTTTTGTTTTTAAAAACTGTTTATAGTTGTACATAAAATAGTTTCTACAATGGAAATTGATGAGCTTGAAAAGATCACTAAAAAAATAGTAATACAATAGCCCGGCTGGTGTAGCTCAGTGGATTGAGCGCGGGCTGGGAACCAGAGGGTCCCGGTTCGATTCCCAGTCGGGGCACATGCCTGGGTTGCGGGCCAGGTCCCCAGTGAGGGCCATGTGAGAGGCAACCATACATTGCTGTTTCTCTCCCTCTCTGTCTCCCTCCCTTCCTCTCTCTCTAAAAATAAATAAATAAAATCTTAAAAAAAAAATAGTAATACTGTTGAGGGCAGGGACAAAGGAAGCCCCTTCAAGTTACTCTACAATATTTCCTCTTCCCGCCACTAAATTGAAACTGATGGGCACAGCCCAGACCCCACCCCCCCAACCCGCCCCTGACAGCAGTGTCTGGATCACACTTCTGCTTTAGGAAGACTTCCAAATCTTCTGTTGGGTCTGCAGGTGCCCAAAGAGCCTGTGGTACCCAATTACAGGCCTGGGCCACTCCTGGGCCAAACAGTTATCAAAACTAGAAGAGCAATTAAAGAGCAAAATGGTAAAAAACGGCCGACAAAAAAGGTCTTATAACCCAGCACTGCCACTTAATTTCTACATGATCTTGAGAAAAAACAGGGACAATGACCACGATTCATCATGAAGATTCACTGAGAAAATATGTGTCGAACAGCACAATAAATGGTCCAAAGTAGGTATTCAGTAATTAGAAAATGACATTACCACGGCTGCTGACTCTTTCATCTGTCTCCTTTTCGTTAAAATTTTACTTTACTACGTACGGAGTTCAGTACTAATCATTCTCTATTAACATGCATGGATTTTTGTTCTCTACTTCTAATTTACCACTTCAAGGATGTTTAATATGATGTTTCTCCTATGTTCTTCAGAGCTTATCATACAGTATTAAACAACCAGCAGATATTTTACTTATCAACTCAACAGATGACAATTACAGACTTGTCGTGTGCAAGGCCCCATCCTAGGCACAGAGAATACTCTGATCTCCACCCCGAGATACAACCCATGCTCATAAGAGCTAGTATGATTTCTTGAATTATTCATTGGAATAAGCAGAAACACATATGTTATAGCATTCCATACAGGCATGGAAATTATCTTTCCACAGATTTATAGTAACTTATTCCCCTACTCCACTCCTGCCAGAAAATATCAGAAAATAAGTCACCTTACTTAATTATTAAAACTACCAACTTCAACTGTACCGACTACAGTCTCATGTTTATCATCCTCAGCCAATGGGGTCTATCTAAAAATGAGAAGTACCTACACAGACCTAGTAGCTTATGAAAGAGCAATCAGAATTTTTACCTACAGTATTATATCGCAAAAATTGTTGATTCATGCGCAAAAGGAATGCACAAAAACAAAAAAAATAATTATATATGAAGCTGCAAAATATTTCTACATATTCACAGATTGAGCTCTCTCTCCAATTCCAAAATCTCCTTTTCTCTTGTAAAATTCCTTCGTTAGAAAAAAGCATGAGTGAACTAAAAAAAAAAAAATTATTGAGGAAGCTGGACTGTAAGTAGCTAAGATAGAGACTATATGGTACTAAACTAAGGAATCTGTCAATAAGAAAAAGCACAATTTTCTCCATTTGTTCAGCACCACACTCTGTCTCCCTCCTACCCTACCTCGTCTCCCCCACACCCCAGATTCCACACTGCGAACAGACTCCGACTTCCACTCCTCTAGGAGAGACCAATACAAGATGTTTCAGATGAGCAAGCACATATTTCTGTACAAGATGAGTATCTAGTTTGCTATTTCTGGCAAAGGACAGAGAATGTCCAAGGTTGTCAGTACAACTTTTATCTCCTATGATTTAGCTGGTCCTTTAGCAAGCACAGAATACCACATCAAAAGAAGGAAAGAATTTTTTTTTCTCATGATTAAACAAAGAAAGTCAGGAAAGATTTTTCTGGGACAGCAGTCTGTAATACTGATAGACTTTCAGCCAAAAGTTAAGTTGGTAAAAAATTTTGAGAGAGGACAATTAGAACATTTTTTTAAATTATTACTTTGGCATTAATTAAAGCTAAATAAGACAACTATAGGCAAAGAAAACTGATTCAACAAAGGTATATAGTGTAGAGGAAAAAAAAAACTGATTCATTTGAAATACGGTGCTGGAGGAGAGCTCTGGACCGCCAGACAGAGAAACAAGGGGCCCTAAAGCAGACCAAACGACAAGGCTGCAGCGGTCCTGCTTGGGGCACATCGTGAGAAGACAGGGTTCTTTGGAAAAGTCAGCAATGCTGGAAAAAAGAGAAGGCAGCAGGGAAAAGAGGAAGACCAAATCTGAGAGAGAATGACTTTATTAAAGAAGTGATGGCCTGGAGCCCTGGCTGGTGTGGCTCAGTGGCTTGAGCGCCGGCCTGCAAAAGGAAAGGTAGCTGGTTCGATTCCAGTCAGAGCACATGCCTGGGCTCTGTGCTCTGAAAAAAAAGAATTCACAGACATGAGCCTCCAGGGGCTGAGCAGGGCTGTTAAGGACAGGACACTGTGCACATCACTTGAGCCAACGCAACGGCATGCAAACACAACACAGCATAGAGGTAAAACCTACGGAACAGTGACTCTGAGGAAACTTTAGTTATCTGACACACTGAAATGGGCTGGGCAAAGTACACACAGTGAACTCAAATATGCTGGCTCTACAAGGGAGTGGCTCACAGAAAGGTAATATTTCTAGATCAATTATTAGCCGTCTTATAAAGAATAATAATTTAAACAGTCCAAATGATTTCATTTCAACAAACATTTCCTGAATGCATCTGTCATGTACAAAATGTTGTAAGTGTTCTAGGATAGAGGGGTACATAAATCCAAGTCCAAAATGAGTTTTAAGTAATTCAGAGCATAATTTATTTTCAAAAATGTGTGCAGTCAATGTTGAAGAATTAGGTTCAACCACAGGAACTTACTATGTTTTAATGCTCAAAAGTAATTGAAAAACGGTCATTTCATATGGTTCAGCCTGAAATGTAGTACCAGACATGGAAAACTAATGAAATAACTGTGATACAGAAGTCTAGGCAAAATGTCTCCAAGAGTACAGAAATTAAAATGCAAAAAAGAATTCATTTGCTTTGACTTTGGAAAGCAGGACAGCTTCTGGGAGCAGATGGCATATGAACGAGGAATGAGGCTTTGCGAGCTGGAATAGTTAGAAGAGGGAGTAGAGTGGAAAGGAAGTGGCAGATGGGAATTTCGGGGGGAAAGCAAGAACATAAGCACAGGATCATAAAGTGTAACAGAATAATTCAAATGACAGAATCATCTATTTTCATGTCATAGAACAAGTATGTGAAGTTCATTAATAAAAATTAACTTAAAGTCAATTCACATGGTGAAGTTGATGTTATGTCTCATAAGCCAATAAAAATCTAGGATAATAAAACAAATATAAAGGATTTCTGTTAAACAATAAAAGGAAAATGAAATAAGAGAGTCAAGTCAACCACTCCCTATAAAAGGGCTACAAACACTCTCAAGTGCACAGAAGTCTCAAAATGAAATCACACACTAACAGCGCCCCACTGCACTACAGGTGCATCGAAACCACACATTAGATCACACTGTTCTGTTCAGGGACTGCCGTCCTTATGGATGCCTCTGCCTCTGCCCCAGTATCGAGGTTTTAGAAAGGCCTCCTTGGATTTAAAGGTCAAGTGCTTCTCACCACTCCACTTACAAATCACTACAAGTAACCATTATAAATTTAGCATGGTACCGGCAAAAAAATGGAATGATCACTAGAACTTACTGATTATTTTGTAGGAATAAAGGCGTCGGCACGGTTATGAAGATAGTAATGAATTTTAATCCACTGCTCCATTTCACATATTATTTTTAGCCACAATAACAGTGTTGCGCTTAAGCTTTAAGACAGTATTTAAATAGATGGTTTAGGAAACAACAAAGCCTAAAAGAATACTGTACATGGATTCCAAATTTAGAGTGAGTAGGAACCGTCAGGGGAATTTTATCACTCCATCAAACAATCAAGTACTCTGAGCCAACAACACAAAGAGTCCAAGAAAACAGGAGATGGGGATTTTTTTTTTCCTCCTTATTGGAGAGTCAGCGAGCTAATAAATACATTAATCAAAGGACACATAAAATGACTTCTAATTATTTTTTGGCAGGAAGCTTTCTTTTAAGAAAAACGTTAAATGTTTGCTAGTTACAATGCACAAACACTGGACCCAAGGGATACACATCACCAGTTAAAGCAGCAAGATAAGGGGCAAATGAAGTTAGGGGACCAAGTGAAGGAGGAATCAGAGAGGCGTGCAGAGACAAACACAAGAAACCCCAAAGAAAGAAATACAAAGAGAAAAGCACCCACAAGCAAACTTGTATGAACACAGAACAGCCGTCTTACTGTTCAAACTCTCCAAACATTTTTATGAAGACTAATAAATGTCTGTCGTGTTTTCATTTATATGTGCAAAAATGGGCATCATTTGACCCAAGGGACACAGGAAATTACATTTAGGGACTGAATATAAAACCACAGTCCACAGGTTCTTTCCCAACTAAAGTCCATGACAACGTCAGAGCCTCATGCAAGATGCATATAACTAGTATTTTCAGAATGAGATATTCCTGTCAAAAGTTAGAAAATATCAAAATGTTATGAAGTAATTGTTGCTTATATACTTGAGTATGATACAAAGCTTGTTGACAGAATTTCTAGGAGTTGAGCTTAATTGTGCAATGTAATCACAAATTTCAGCAATCGTATCTCCATTAGATTTTTATATTTAGAGGATTAGATGGTGTTCTTGTTGACAAGATCCGTCTACAACTTTGTCAATTTTGTTTTTTCTGGTCTATCAGTTGGGTTTGATTTGGGTTCTTCATTTAAAGACAGTAGGAAATGAATAATAACCTGAATTCAATGTGAATTCAAATTTGGCAGTAAGGAAGCCCCCCCAGGCACATGACTATGTCTGTCCACATGTTCTCTATATACTATTTCCCTTTCCCGTGTTACTATTTGAGTCCTGAGAGTCTCCAAAGCATTCACCCAGCCAGCTTCCCAGATGCTAAGATGGTAGAGAACCCTGTCGCTGATTTTAAGGTGGAGAAAGAAGGCAGTGGTAGAGAGGCCCAATGAAGGGTTGGTCCTTCTTAAAGACCTGAAGCAGGAGATGTGGTAGGAGTACTGGAGCCAACAGCAAGAAAACTGGCCACTTTTACCAGCGCTCTCTTACGACCAGCATATCTGACTACCTCAGTACCATGAATTAATGCGGATGAAGCTTTCGCCAAAAATTCACATTGGTATAGAGCAGGAGTCAGAAAACTGTTCCTATCAAGAACCAGGGAGTAAATATTTTCAGCTTTGTGGGCCAAACAGTCCAAAGCAGCCACAGGCAACGCTTATACAAATGGATGACTGTATAGCAATAAAACTTTATTTATGAAAACAGGTTGCAGGCCATACTTTGGCAATGTCTGGCACTGATTTCGTAGCTCTCAGAAGTTATTTTTCTGTTAACACTCACACAGTGATGTTTGCAGGGAATTAGGAGTCCTGTCAGCTACTCTACCATTTGGATGCAACGACAGTGGTAACAACAAGCACCGCTGAGACTGGCCCCCGCTACCAATCACATTCCTTGAGTACCTGCTAGGTACCAGACTCTGCACTACTTAGATTACACATAACTCACTGAATCCTCACACCATCTGAAGTAACAACTGTTATTGTCACCCTTATTTGCAGATACAAATACCAAAGCAACTTTAAATGGTTGCGACTCTAATTCTTAGCTGCCATTTACCAGCCAGTGGGCTTCTAACTCGGGAGTCCACCACAGCCAATGCGGAACTTGTGAAAATGCCATTCCTGGGCCCCACCTTCAAAAGTTCTGATTTAGTCATCTGGGGTTGAATAAAGGTATTCTGCCTTTTAACACATACTTCCGGGAAATCTGGTGCAAACTGTCAACGGAACACTGAGAAATACTGCAATATCATTCATTTTCACAGCAAAAAGCCAAGTATCTGTATGGAAATAGGGACTGTTGGTGCCTGCTAAAACCATAATTTAAACAGTGATTATCCTCATTGAGGATAACAGTGATTATTCTCATACAAATTTTAGGATCAATTTTACTTTCAGCCTGGTTTCTATTTTATGCATTAAAAATTATATAAAAATATCCTGCTATTAATATTTTATGTAAACATAAAAGTGGTTTAAATTTTAAAAACTAATTTTTGTTTTTAATTGATTATTTGCTAAAGCAATCAGTGTTATTTTTAAGCATGGAGACAGGCTGATGACCACGTGCTAGCGTTTTTGTTTTAAAGACATTAATCTATTATACCCCTTTCCTTGTATCTTCCAAACACATACTATCTAGAACATATCATTTCCGTGCAACTGAAGATGCTAAAGATGGCAACAATTTCATTTGGAGTTAACTCTGACAATCCAAGTTGTTCAATGAGTAGAAAGCATGGCCCGGGACAGAAGTTCAGATACAAAGCAGCAGCTGTATGAATTCTGCCATCAAAAGCACATGGACCTCAGGCAAGTGCACATGATGTGAATGTTGACACAGGTCCTCTGTCAGAAGTTATGGAGGTCACGGAAAAAAACAGCAGAATGGTTTCACAATAAAAATCTTGGCAGGATTTTCTCACCTCTCAAAGGAGCTGATGCCCCTAGGCCCTAAGAACAAAGCCTCAGGTTTCCTATGTCTAAAATCTTCTGGGTAGCAATCTCACAAGGGCAGAGCTGGGGGCAGCCACAAGGGATGCAACAGGGAATCAACATTCATAGAACACATGTCAGGGCTCCAACTGTGGGCCAGGATATGTGCTAAATGCTGGGACTAAAACAGTAATTAAAATGTACTCCCTGTTTTCAAGGAGTTTATAAACTGATAGAAGTCAGGTTTCTGGCCCCAGTGGGTGCCAGCTTCTAGTCATGTCATTAAAGTTCCTGAGCCTCAGGGGGTTTTTATTTGTAAATTAGAAATAGTAAGTTCTTCAGTTGTTAGCATCAAATGACAATCTCTGTAAAGAATAAGTTACTAATGGATAATTCATTGGAGTTTCTCAGAGCATTGTGCAGAGGAAGCCAGAAGTGGGGTATCAACGAAACCCCACCAAATGCACAAATAGTTAATGAGCAGAAAGGAAGGAGCTGCCAGTTACTGTGGCCAGTGCATTCTTAACAAGGAGAACACTAATGAGGGCACGGTCCAGCACAGTTTTACCGATACTCCCTCTTATTCTTAGAAGTTTCACAAGGATGAATAATTGGAAGAGAGGGTGGTATCCTACAAACTGGGACAAAACTATGGTCCTGCTCTCCTTCTCTCTCAACATTGTGAGATCCTAAGGGGCACGAGTCTGCTAAAAACTCCATGAAAGTTCAGGCCCAAAAGCCAAACAATTCTTACTAATCAGCAAACTTACCGGAACATTCCACTAAGGATAAATACCCTCTTTGAGATGCATTCAATCCACCATAGAAATAACTGCTGGTGACCACATTGCCTGCTGCTATCTTTCTACTCTAGGACAAAAAGAAAAAGACTAGGGCCATTCAGGAATCAAACTACGGTCAATAGATAATACATTTATGGACATAATTTGACTTATAAGGACCACATGGTTGGGATTCTGAACGTCTAGGTTACTATCTTTCCAGTGCAGATTGGAAATATAGATTTGAGTTCTCAGTGACTGAATTTGTTTGTCTAACAAAGTAAGTTCATATTAATTCCACCATTTTTTACAAGGCTTTGATGATGGCCAGATTAGATTACAAATGAGAAAGCGCTCTCAAGTGTTAAAATCACTCAGAAGTAATTATGATTAAACATACGAACTTCAAGTGCATCCATATGGGGATGTTATAAGACAATCGGCTTTAACTTTTTAGACTATATTGTAAACTGTACTATTAAAAAATAAGAAACCTGTGTAACAAATTATTCTACTACCTCTAGTGGAACTGTGCGATTATCATCTGTAAAAATTCACATGTTCTAATCATCAAAAAAGTAACCAAACCCTAAATACAAATCAAAACTTAATCTCCATATAATTCATTTTACTTTATTCATACTATAATACAGTCAATACTTTTCAGGTAAATTTGGGGTAAATGAGTCAGGAAACGCTTTATAAACACATACACGCACACAACGGTGGAGAGCAGAGAACACACCAGGTTCATGAACGCAGCAGACCCTGTCCTTCCGCTGTAAAAACAGGTGTCACTATGGTCTCGTTCCAATCCTAAAAAAACCCTTCAAAATTGGATGACAGATTGTTAATTCCCATGCCACTGTATTCAGTCACCGATGACACATTGAAAATTCCAATTAATCTAAATATCTAGGCATTTAAAAATGAATTATTTGCAACCAAGACATCACAAGAAAGCTATTAAATTAAGAGACTGTTATCTCTTATGAATAGAGATATAAAAATCCTTAACAAAACACCAGTAAGCCAAAACTAGCAAAAGACTTAAAATTGCATATCATAACCAAGTGGGATTCGTCTGAGGTATGCAAGGGTGGTTTAACATCTGAAAATCAATTAATGTAATCCACCATATCAATAGACTAAAAAACAAAAACCATATAATCATACCAAGAGATGCAGTAAAAGCATTTGACAAAATCCAAATCACTTTCATAATGAAAACATTCAACAAACTAGGAATAGAAGGGAATTTTTTTAACATGATAAAGGACATCTACAAAAAAAATACATCATGTTTAATGGTTTAAGACTAGAAGCTTTCCCCTCTGGGATCAGGAAGAAGTAAAGAATGGATTGTACTAAAAGTTCTAGCTAGAGCAATTACGCAACAAAAAGAAATAAAAGCTATTCACATTGGAAAGGAAGAATTAAAATGAACTCTATCCACAGACGACATGATCCTGAATACAGACATTACTAAGGAATTCATTTTAAAAATTAGAACTAATATAAATGAGTTCAGCAAGGCTGCAGGATACAAGACCAATAGACAAAAATCAACTGTGTTTCTACATCGTCGCATGTATCCGAAACTAAAATTAAGAAAACAATTTTACCTGTAGTTAATGGCACTATATTGCATATATGAAAGTTGCTAAGAGAGTATCTTAAAAGTTCTCATCATAAGAAAAAAAAGTAACTATATATAGTAACCAGACTTACTATGGTGACCATTTCACAATATATACAAATATCAAATAATTATGGTGCATGTCTGAAACTAATGTTATATGTCAATTATTCCTTACTAAAAAGAAAACAACTCTATTTATAATAGCATCAGAAATAATAAAATACATAAGAAAAAACTTAACAAGAGAAATAAAAAATCTATAGTCTGAAAACTATAAACCATTGTTGAAAGAAATTTTAAAAGATTTAAATAAACGGGAAAGCACTGCATGGTCATGGTTAATTGTGGTGTCTTCATCACGGTGGTACTTGAGAAAGAAGCTTCCTCATCTTCTGAGAGACCTGCCAGAAACCAACTTCTCACACTACAAGTGAAAACCAGATACCTTCCTTCTCCCTCCTGCTCACTCGCGGAGGAGCCAGACTGATGTTAAAACTGACACACAGACAGAAACTGGATCCGTCCTGGATGATAACATTGAGATGTTAAATCAGACTAATCCTGAAGACTTACCTACCTCCGGACTCTCTGTTATCAGACAACTAAGTTCCCTTTATTATTAAAACCAGCTTGAGTTCACTTTCTTTACTCATAATCAAATACATCGTAGTTTGGCCAAATTACATAGCTTGAAAATGCTAATAAATAGTGAAGCATGAATATAATCTTTGAGGCAAGTGTTGAAATGGCGATGCTTGAAGAAAAGTAAACTATGTTTCCCCACAGGGTATTGAATTATGCTCAGAACTTTTTCTAGCTCAAAGATCTCACCTGAGCACCAGTTCCATAATTCCATAAATCCACTCACAGAATCTACTCAGATGTGTAAAATGACCAATATTGAGCTCAGATTCTAACCCAAAATCAACTCTCCTGCAATGTCCCTATGTGAACAGCATCACCCATTCTCACATTCACCCAGTACTAAAACTTCAGAATCCTTTCTCTCTCCATTTCTCCACATTTATATTCTCAGGAGCCAAAATACTTTTCAGCCCTGGCTGGTGTGGCTCAGTTGGTCATAGTGTCGTCTTGTAAACCAAAAGGTTATAGGTTCAATTCCCGGTCAGGGCACATGCCTAGATTGTGGGTTTGGTCCCTGGTCAGGGCATGTACAAGAGGCAACCAATCAATGTTTCTCTACCTCCTTCTTTCTCTAAAATCAATAAGCATGTCCTCAGGTGAGAAGAAAAAAATACTTTTCATAAAATACTCTTAATTTTACCTATTCTTGCTTTTAAGACTTCCTTATTTTAGGCTAGACCAGATTTTACTTTCCACCTAGTCTCCTTGACTGCAGCTTCTCCCCATTAAATCCATTTCGAATGCTACTCAGATTAAGCTTTTCACATTAGTATTTCCACCATGTCGCTGCCATACTCACGTTTCCCTCACTGAATGCAAAACAGTGCTCTACAATCTACCACCAGCCCAAGTTAAGTGTCTACTAAAGACTAAGCTGAGCTGTAGTAGTAGTAGTGGCAGGTTGTTTCATTTGCTCTAGTGAGGTACAAAAAAGTCACCAGGGACATCTTCAGGAGGCTAAATCATCTTTTTGGGACAGACTGGAATCAGTATACCCAACACTTGGGAAAGAAAGGCAACTCCATGGTTATACACCATGTCTCCTCTTCTTCATTAGCTCAAAACACTCAGTAATTTTCCTCACTTTCCCATGCTCGTGTTCTTCCCTCATCAAAAATAGGTCTGTCCTTGCCCTGGCTGGTGTAGCTCAGTGGATTGAGCGCGGGCTGGAAACCAAAAGGTCCCGGTTCAATTCCCAGTCAGGGCACATGCCTGGGTTGCAGGCCAGGTCCCCAGCGGGGTCCATGTGAGAGGCAACCACACACTGATGTTTCTTTCCCTCTCTTTCTCCCTCCCTTCCCCTCTCTCTAAAAACAAATAAATAAAATCTTAAAAAAAAAAAAAGATATGGCCAAATTAAAAAAAAAAAATAGGTCTGTCCTCTTTCCCTTAACCACCTCTATGAAGAAATCATACCTAGTATCTCTTTGTTCTTATAAGTACTTCCCATTTATTAATCAATATATTTGACAGAGCTACACATCTAAAAAGTCTCCCTGTTCCCATGGAGATCCCATTGTTCCTTTTTAGTTGCCTTTGCTGACATTAATGTCCAAAATAACATGACACAAAGAATGAAGAAACTAAAATATAGAGATCATAGATATGAACAAAGCTGGAATTCTATTTAATGAAGAAAAAATTTAGTAAAGTATAAATAACCATAATATAGTCATTATTTGCTTATAAATAACATGAAGGAATTAGACTAAAGTAATTTTTAAAGAGTATTTCAGCTCTTCAATTCTAATTCTAAGGTTTTCCAAAATATATCATGACATGTAAAAAAGAAAATAAAGTCAAAAATTTAATTAAAAAATTGTATACAGTTATAAGGACTATAATCAATACATTATACCTCAGGCCAATTTCCCTAGGTAGGTAAAATAAAGAGAAACACAAATCAGTGCAAATGAGCCTTATTTTGGTTTACATAGCAATCTACTTTTTAAACCACTCCAATTTCAACATAAGTTACTAATTACAAAAATATGAAAGTCATTCCTTCCTTAGGGAAAGACTAGTTTTCCAAAATATTTCAGAGCTCACCTGGTGTACTTGTGAAAACAATGAAAAAATAGCTAGGAGATATTCTATATTTAGGTTACACAAATATGTACTCAATAATTTAAATCAGTATATTTTATAGATTCTGATGTATGTAATTTTACATATTGTAAGTGCATCTATCTTTTATGTATGTATACCGTACTCATAAATACTTGTCATACACACAAATACATGTGAAAGCAGCTGAAAAGTTTAAAACCTTGTTCAAATTATCTATAATCACTTGGCAGATGAGAAAGCAAGGATAATGGTTTTCTTATTAATAACTATAAAGTATACGCTCTGCAGGTATTGACAAAACAATAGCTCCTTGCTTGAAAAAGCATATACAGCCCTGGCCAGGCAGCTCAGTTAGTTATGCAGCACTATCCCAATACACCAAGGTTGTGGGTTCAATCCCCAGTCAGGGCACACACAAGAAGCAATTAATGAATGCAAAAATAAGTGGAATAATAACTCGATGTGTCTCTGTCTGCGTGTGTGTGTCTCTCTCTTTCTCTCTTTCCCCTTCCTCTCTCTAAAATCAATTAAAAAAATTTTTAGCATATGCACATGGCCTTCATGGAGAAGAAACGATCTGACCATGACAGGCTTCCGTAGCACTCTGCACTTCCCTTCATATATCACGGGGCTTGTCTCCTCTCACCATCCTGTGCATTTCTCAGGGGACAGGTCTATGTGAGGAAGCCCCACAATGAAGCACTATGCCTGGCACTTCGGAGTAAATTTTTTTCCACAACCAGAAAAGCTTTTAGATCTACTATTCTATTGACTTGGCTAATTTTGAAAGCATGTTTGAAGTTACATATTTTCAGCATAAAACACCTAAGAAATATGTTCTATAATTATTCTACTCACGTTATGCAATGTTATTTCCTCTCTGTTGTTTTGCACTTTGAGATTTCACAAGAAAACTCAGTTCTAATTTCCATTTCTAAGAATTGGTCAATAAAGTCAACATTTTGTAGACTCTGATCATATACCTGCCAGCCTACGAAGTTCACGCTTTTTAAATATCCAGGTAGAACGAACAACGATCAGTTCCCTTCCCTCTTTCTTCAGATCCACGTCTGCCTTGAGATGTGACTGAAAACCCCACATGGATTTCAGATTAGAAAGGTCGGCAGGTAATGACAATAAAACTGCATTCAGCGAAACCTCAGTTATCCAGAGTCCTCAAGGACTAAGTCCTCCAAGATGGCTGAACTTCTGTTACAGTGAACCCTTTCGGGGCCATACTTTTCACTCTAATTCTTAAAGGCCATGGTTATAAATGGTGTTACACTGGAATGTCCTGGAGACTTAAACAATTCGTGACTTGAAGGTACCAATTTGAACACCGGTTACAGTGAGGAGTGACCTCTGCCAAGCCCCGTATCTGATTGCAGAATTGCACGGGCGTGTCGGGTTATGTTCGGCATGGTATTGTGATACCACCAGGGACACGCAGTTCCCCCCGACGCGCAAACACACCCTGTATCTCTTACACCTTCCTGGAATCCTCTGAGGAAAGCAGCGTTTTCCCCACCCACATTCCTACCATCTCCCACCATGTCATGAGCTAGGTCTTCTGCTCTGAAGAAGCACGTCCTCTTTAGGCACATCCTGAGCAGTTCCTCTCAGTTGTGTTACTTTGCTGACAGTGCTCAGAGGTTGTTTCCGGAGGTCCTCTGCTTGCCCTGTCAGTTATAAAAGTCAGCACACTCTCATCTGAATCGGTGATACTGAAAGGCACCAGGTTCCAACAACTCTGAAAGTTTTCCACCAAATGATTCTCACTAAACTCTAAGCTCTGTCTGAAAGTGCTTCTCTTCCTCTGTGTCCACCGTCCCTTTCACCGGCACTCAGCACAGTACTGAGAAAATCAAAACGGGACTGACTAGACCACACCCAGCCACCAGGAAAACAAGTCCCCCTTTTCCCTCGCGCAGAAAAACAAGGCGGCACCGAGTATTACAATCATAATGAGCCTCGATCCAAACACCACAGAATCTCCTAATAAGCAAGATGTAGTCTAAATAAAATGTGGTTACTAAAGATTGAATGACTTCACTTGATCTCTTCAGAAAAACTCTTTTAAAGGCTGAAACCATGGCCTAAGCTTTCCTTCAAGCTTTTTCAAATCAATATTTGTAAATTATGTTTCTGTTTCCAAGGAAACTAAGTAGGTTATACCTACAGCAAGAAAACTCTACCAATGTCATTTTCCTTTTATCCTTGCTTACACACGTGGTTACTGCTTATTAGAAGGAAAAAAAAATTCCCTTCCATATCATGGATATCACCACGAAATGAGAAGGGGGCTAGACTCTCACATCCTCAGCCTGCTACCCCTCCCGGGAAGACTAGAATAAAAGCCTGCCCAGAGAGCTCCAAAAAGCTGGAAAGTAGTTTATGATCTAGTTCAGTAAGTATCTCTCACAGTCTGTAGCATTTACCTTAATTCATTACATGAAAGCTGAAACAAAAAGAGTTAAAAATCTGAACTTACTAGAAACATCAGGTCAGGCATTTCTGGGTTCAAATTCCAAATCTCTTTCCTTGGCTGAGTTACTTCACTTCTATTTCTAACTCCTAAAAACAGGAAAATACCTAGCTCACGCTGTGCTAATATGAATTCCGTTAAAAATGAATATAAAATACCAAGGTCAGAACAATTTTGTGTCTGAAAAGTGTCCAAGAGCCATGTTCAAAGATGGCAAAACTGGTAGTTGGTCAAGAATTTTATATGATGGGGGAAATAAGGATTTTTTGTTGCTCTCCCATTTTAGAGAGTTTACATGGAGTCATGGCATTTTCAGAAAGTATAGTAGAGTATCCTTTCTCCAAACATCTGCAAATAAACTTTTAACTCTGAAAATATGGACCCATCTTTGCTGGGTCTGCAAATACCAAAGCTTGCTCTGACTTTTTCTTCAATCAACAACCTTGATCTTCTCTAATAAAATGGGAAAATGGAGGCACAAATCACAGCATGGATGAGTTCTAAACGTCATGCCAGCGTTTGTTTACACAGTTTCAAATTCCTAAACACCACGATTAAACCTCAGGAACTTGTAAAGCATCGAAACCCTGACCCAAAGAGCCCGATGTTGCATTCGCTGCTAGATTCGCTGCTTAACAAGATTCAGGCACTGCCTCTCTACCTTTTTAACACATTTTTAAATTTTAAGTATTTTCACAAACATTTAACCACATAGCATACTTTAAACTATAAATATGTGATACTTACATTCATGGGCTTTCACGATTTTATCTAAAGCAGTAACTCATTGTTTTCCCATACTACAGGCCCCAACTCCACAAACTGCTTCCCCAAACACTTTATTAAAATATTCCTTTTGAATGATAGGTGCATCTATTGGCCCAAAATGCAAATATTCAGAATTCAATTTTCTATTCTCTTTGCTTTATAATACATATAAATCCAAAAAAAGGAAGAAACTAAGAAATGTAATCAACCAACCAGCTAAACTAATTTTATGGGCCACACTCAGCATACAGTACCAAATGATCTTTAGACACTGCTGCTCTGAATTTCCCTCTGTTCCATTCACCTCTTCATAAAACCCCAGGAATCCTGGTCCCAGGAACGTAACCATTTCAGCCATCATACTAAACGCAACTCAGATTTTCAGTTTATCATACAAGGCTAATGCTGACTGAACTCACTGCTCAAAATCGTGCAATTACACACTGATGAGAGGACACTGAGCCCATTTTAATTAAGTGCTAAAAATGGTCCAAGTAAATGCTAAACATCAGTATTTGCTTAAACCTTGACAAAAGCCTGGTGTTCCAAACTGCTAAGCAAATCAAACTATTATTATTACTATTATTATTATTATTATTATTACCACTACCACTATCACCAAATCCAGAAGCACCAGGACCTTAGCTGTAACTTTTGACCCAGAGCCCTGACAGATAAATTTCTCTCTTTGCCTCTGACTTTATTGCACTCAAGCTCTGTAACCTAGTGCAGGTCACTTTACCTTTATCTACAGAAGACAGACGATTTCTAAAGCTCCTTCAAGCTTCCAGGACTCTTTAGGCGTGCCTTAGAGATCCTATCTACTGAATAATGAATGGCTATATCAAACCTCAGACATGGGTTTCGCCACAAGACGGAATGCGTACTTCCCAGATATCAGTCAGCACCACGGTAAAGCACCACTGTAGTGGTAACCAAGCACCACAGGCCTTGGTAACCTTTTTTATAAAAATAAATTTTTGTGCAAAGAGTCTTTATCGCAGGCTTAACATTTTTTAGGAAATAGTTTGCTAGGTCACTTATGTAGCACTAAACTATAATTAAGCAATGATATTCAAAACATTTAAAAGGTATTGTATTTAAGAAAACGAGTGAACAAGTTCACACGAAAAACCGTATTTCCAAAACCTTAAAGTGGCGTATGTTCAGAGGCCTGGTTTTGTAATATTAATGTGTGTTTACTTTCTGAAGATCAGGAAAGGCTATTTTTATGACTAACTTTTTACTCCTCAACTTAGATTGCTAATATCATTATATAAATGGTTTTGGAGAAATCTTTTTGGCCTGCATCAATCCCCGTAAGTATTTAAGCCCCTCACAATATAAATCTTACTTGGCTCAGAAAGGTAAGCTGGTACCCTCCGATCAAGAGAGAAAGACTACACAAGACCATCAAACCGAAGTGCTGGTCTTATATCAGACGCTGCGACTCTCAGAGAGGAACCGCCTTCAGCATGGCCACATATGTTCTCCCACACCACAAATACCAAATCATTCATTTAGTAGACCCTGCAACACAAAGCAGATACTAAGTGCCAGGTACTGGGGACGCACTTCCAACAGATACCTGTAACATTCTTCCCCGTTTGTAAAATTCCTCACTTGTACTTCAGCTGTTTCAACGCCTCTTCACGGCTGCTCATGGGTGAAGACTGTCCACCTTCTTCACCCCAGGACACCGAGCCCTGACGGGAAAGAGGACGGCAGGAGCAGTCATGGTGAAATGCCAGCTGTGCTGCTCACGCAACTTACTGTAAATCTAAAATGACTCCTAAGGAAATAATGTTTTTAATTATCATTTTTAAATTCTTATTAAAAAGTTCTACAACACTGTACAATTTCGTTCTGGCTGTAGAAAAAATGTTCAACTTTTTTAGGATTACTAATAGGAATATCCTTTCATTGATAGGATATCCTTTCATAGCTGGTCATTGGTGGGTTTTTGTTTTGTTTTTTTCATAGTCTCAAGTTAAAACAACGATTTGATTTAAAAATGTGCTATCAAAGACGTCAGTCTAGGTGCTAAGAGATACCGTCGACAGAAAATACCTGTTCACAGGTCGTCTGCATCCTCTACATCTGCGTGACTGCACGTGGGAGGAGGTGAAAGAGGGCATAAGGGGAATAAATGGCAATGGAAAAAAGTACAATAAAAATCAACTGTTTTTAAGAAAGGGGACTCTACCCCTAAAATAGCAGAGCAGAGATATGCTGGCTCTCAGTGGTCACTGACAAGCAGACAATCTCCTCAATTGCTTAAGGATGCCCCATGGAGAATTTTGAAGAACAAAGGCCACATATTCAATCAGAGGCATTTGGCTCATTTAGAATGCGTTACTTTCATTTGACTTTATAGATCTTTTTGGAAAAAAAAAAATCAAAGTTCAGAAAATGTTACCTTTTCCTAGAAATGATTTGGAACAAAAGACTTCAAAATCACTATGAATATGTATTAGTGAGCCATAATTCAATTCAGCCTAATTTCAAAAGTCTTCATCTACCTGATGCTATCAAATAAAGCACAGTGATTACACAAATAACCAGCCATCACAACATGAGACCTATCCAATGCTTTGTCACAGCATCACAGTTTACGTCATGGTTTAGAGACAATGATAGGAGCTTTGCTAGAAGGAGATGGAATTGGCTAAAACAGGACATTGGAATGGATCCTGAAAAGTGAACTTAATATGAGAAAGATGAGAACACTTTTTCCCACTGGACTAATGACCTATCCAAAACTGGGTAATACAATTTATTTTATCCTGTTATTAAAATACACGCACACTACACAAAACTAAAGCAGCATATACAGGTAATAAAATGTCCCAGAGGAGGCGTTCTCTGGGCTGTGAGTCATCTCAGTCACACACGCTGCCCTTTATCTGAACGATGTGTACATTCTGCTTCTGCACAGCCCGGAGCACCGCATCGTCATTGCTCTGTGGGCGGGCGGAGGTGGTCAGCGAGTGATCAAATCCTCTCAGGCGTCCAGCGTGTGTCCAACCACAACATTACGGCCTGACACTGCGCACAGGCACATAAAGTGAGACTCATAAAGGTGGACGTGGTACCGAAAAGTCTTCACTTGCGTCTCCTCTGAGTCATTACAAATTAAATACTACTCCATCACATACGGTTTCAGTGAGTCTGCATGCTGGAAGATTTGAACGCCTGGGACGCTACTTTCTTGGTCAAGGCAGATACGGTTTTCACTGCATTTATCTCCAGCTCCCCCTACCTTTTGCTCAACTTCTTACTTTCTGTTCCCGGCAACACCATTTCCCGGTGTGAAGGGCTGAAAATACAGTACAGCTAGAGCTAGCACCCAGTCTCAGAAGTCTATCATTTTCTGGCAAGAAAACATTTTCCTAGTTTAGTATATAAGTTCATGGACATACACTAATTAAATCCATCAACTTCTAAATTCATTAGATTTATTTGAAGAAGCAATAGATGAGCAATATGAAATAGCATACCACAGGAAACCAATAAACAATGGTGGCTGTGAGATAAAATACGGAGTAGCTAGGTTCTCATATTTTAAACTGCACAGTAAATACCACTAAAGTAGTTAGTTTGGCCTTTATGCCCTGTACAGATTCCACAGGAGCACTGTGTACCTTTCCTTTGTACACTTTACCCGCTTTTGTTAATGTAATTAATTTCTGAAATTATCTGTTGGGTGTCCGTCTTTTCTCTCGGACAGGAAGCTGCACAGTTCGCAGTGGGCTGGGCCGCCGTTACCCTCAGTACACCCCCTGGTCCCCGTACAGCAGGCACTGGCTGTTTTCAAGTTGGTAAGAGGTCTGTTCTTTTACTAAATAGACACAAAGTTTATTGGATGACGGTATCTATAAACCTCTAAAAACAAGGCAGAGACACAATTATACATCTCAGATGAGCTATTTAAGACAGGTCAGGAGGTAGACTGTCAAAGAAAACACGGACTTACTTAGCCGTTTCAGAATTCTTAACATACAAGTGTTTTCCAGAAATATAATTATATGTGTTTTGTAATCCCCAAAACAGAATTGAGTTTTGTCCCTAATTCTAACTTTATTGTAGACTATTTGTTTAAATTTTAAAAAAATACCAATCTGATTAATAAAGTGAAACACAGGAAACAAAGCTAAGAACAATAAAAGCACGTCACTATCATATTTGAATCGGTCTAATTAGAAGCATCTAACACACAGTGGAATAATTTGATATTATTGTAGGTTTATGCATAACACAAAAAATTTACTGAGAAGGCAAGGGAGGGGAAGGAAAGATAGAGAAAAGAGGGGAAGGGTAAAAGAGTAAATTCGTAAATACATATGGATTACAATGCACAGACTGAATTCCTGGCTTCTCTCCCCAAGCACACAGGTGGAGGAGACAGCATTACTTGGCTTCCAACCTGAATGTGTTAAACAGAAAGAGAGCTTCCGAAAGAGAACCTTTTTCATAAAAGTATGAAGTGCCTGTTCAACTAATACCCAAGCCCTGAAAACAAAAGGATAAAAAGTAATAAACGTTGTGCCTAATTACCTCCAAAGGTGAAAGAGGAAGAAGGCTCTGTAACGTGAGAGGGAAGGTCCTTCATTCCACCTGTAAGGACAGAATGTGCCCAGGAAAAAAAAGAGCGAGAGAAAGAGAGAGGGACACAGAGAGAGACGCACGCCGAAACCCTGATGCTCTCGGCATCACATCTCACTGTATGATAAAATTAAGGTAATTATGAGATAGCAATTTCTTGTCAGTCTGAAAAAGAAAAAGTACAGCTGAATTTCACATATGTGATTGAGCCCTTATTCTATATAGTTTGGACCACAGTAATAGGGAATTCAAGGCTATTTATAAAATTCTGTCCCTGTCCCCAAGGCACTCACAGTCGATTATACTTCATGATCATATTTTTTGCTTGCTAGCTGTTAAAGGCTTCGTGTGTTTCACTTGTAGATAGAAAATGCTTGCAGAGCTTTAAACAAGTAACTATCTAAACTGATATCTGAGATTGTTTTGATAAATACAGGTATTTCAACAGCTGCCTTTATCGATTTTTTAATTGGACATCTTAGATATTGAAGTTGAGTTCAAATATTGACACAAAATTTTCATTTCATTATCTGAAAAGTGTATTATTTTAAATAGTGGTGAAATCGTAATATATTTCACCACAAAAGTTAATGGTTTCTAACATAACAAAAGTGAGACTACTTTAGCATACTTTATAATTGAATTCCCATTTCTTTTACTCAACACTACATTTCAAAACAAATTTTTTTCCAATTTTTAAATGTTCAATGTTTTTCAAAATGTGCATGTTATTGATGAGCAATAATGACGTTTTCTAGAGATGAAATCGATTCATACATACAAAAGTGCTCATAGAAATTCTTCATGTTTCACTCAGTTATCAAGATGATAAATTAAGTCATGTCCAACAAAACGTGACTACCTAGAAAACAGGTGATTGCATTATGCCACATAGATAATTATTAGACATCTGCTTTAACACGAGTATCCATTGTTAGTTATTTTTCTCTATCTCTAAAGACATGAAGGTGTTTAGCAACTCAAATCTGTTTCCCTATGGATCATACAGGGTGGGGCAAAAGTTCATTTACCATTGACCGTATGGAAAATAATACAGTAATAAATGCATAACAATGCAAAAATAAACTGTGTTTCACATACTGACAATTGTAAACTTACTTTTGCCCCACTGTATATAATACAACCAAGCCAAACAATTCAAGAAAGACTTACTTATTCTTCCTCTGTATTATGATAGTGTAGTCTTGGTAATAGATTTAGTTCCGATTCAAAACAGCTCAAAGGAGAAAAGCATAAAGATGCCTCTGTGGGACACGCATGTATTCAGGATTCAGTTTCTAAGAGCAAAATATTCCAGATATAGTTGCTATGCAATTCTTCTCTAAACTTTCCGATCAAAACTTGCCAGCATGGTATCACTAAGGTAAAATAAAAAAAAAATTTTAAAAGTTGAATTTAAAGATGATTCTAACTCCACAGAAATAAGAGTAAATAGGAATGTTAAGTCATCACTTTTTAGATCATTTTATGTTCTACTCATGTAAGTGTGAGGTGTCTAGGTATACATACCAATTTAAAGAATAAAAAAGCACCTTAGAGAAGTAAACCAGACACCTATTAGAAACGAGAAATCGGGGGAAGCCAAGCTAAACCAGTAAGACCTGCCCTGTACTCCAGGCAGGTGCTCCGGAGCTTGGCCAGAGAACAGCCTGGCGAGGAGCAAAGGGAAACCAAAGTGAAAATGTCCAGGCCTGGGCCTTCAGATTCCAGAGTCGACCATGGTCACAACAGATGTACCCTACAAAGTTTCAGATGAAATTAGCAAGTGTTAAGACAAAAAATATTCAGTCACAAGTTACATTAGACAGTGTGTCTCAGTGATAGAGTTTAGGCTTATACACACATGGTCCTTTAGTTTTCATTTCGTAAAAATTGCTAGCTAAATCTTCAATACACAATTAGGGCACATTTATTTCAATGTCATACTTCTTCACTTGCAGCATTATTCATGTAAGAAACTAAATGTATTACAGACACTTAACACTCAATAGAGATCATAAAAGGGCTCTTTCTAAATTATTTTCAAGTATATCTCTCATCTCCTCGAATGAATATGTGCTTATGTTCTCTGCAATAGCAATACTAATTGCTCCAAGTCTAGGTCATTCCGGCATTCTTAGAATCTCTTTAGGTCAACTTTTCAACACCATTAGGAAATCAGACAGCCACTGAATTCCAACTGACTCTAACTACTCAAAACTCTTTGGGAAACTTTAAATGCTCATTTACATGTTATCATCCTTCAAGGAGCCATGTAGAACTCCTTCAAGAGCAAAGGACAAAAAGTTAACACACTCACATCAAATTTTATACTGAGAGTAAATACACTCTGTGTTTAAATATACATGGAAATCTTACCTAAATTACTCATATTACATGACAAAAATTTTAAATAAATTCTAAAATGTGGCATTTATGTATCAGATTCTAACTAAAAATGAATAACAAAATGTAAAATCCAATCACTTGGAAATAACCATTACAATAGGTAAGAGAAAAAAAGTATTGAATTTGAATATTTTTAATAAATCATAAACTAGTTTATTTTTCCTTTCTTTTTTTTCCTTTTCATTGAATTTATTGGGGTGATACTGGTTAAGAAAATTATACAGGTTCCAAGTACACACTTCCACAACACATCATCTGCATACTGTATTGTGTGTTCACCACCCCAAGTCAAGTCTCATTGAATCACCCTTTATCCCTCCTTATACCCTCCCCCTCTGACTCCCTCTAACTCCCCCTTCCTCTCCCGACCTCCCCCTACCTACCCCCACCAGCCATAGATTTTATTTATTTTTAGAGAGAGGGGAAGGGAGGGAGAGAGAGAGGGAAAGACACATCAATGTATGGTTGCCTTTCATGTGACCCCCACTGGGACCCAGCCCACAACCCAGGCATGTGCCCTGACTGGGAATCGAACTGGTGACCCTTTGGTTTGCAGACCACACTCAATCCACTGAGCCCCACCAATCAGGGCTTAACTAGTCTATTTTTAAAGATATAAAGCGCATAAATCATGAAATTAAGAACTGCTTTATCCACCAAATGGACAATTTAAAAGTGTATTGTTTAAATTTATGCTACTAAACTTGAAAATAGTCACAAAATTATTTTGGAAGTAACCATAAATATCAATCAATATTGACTTAAAATAAGCAAGAAATCTGACTGGATCAGTCACTACAGAACAGATTTTGTGGGGTGTGATGTGGTAGAGGACAAATAATTATTTTTTTTTTAAAGATAGATACAAAGTATCTCAACATTTAAAAAACAGATAACTTATTTTGAAAGAACTTTTAAAAGAAAAGAGTATTATGATGCTGTAGAATTATTCCAAAGCAAAATAAAACAGAAAACTTACTAATTTATCACTGAAAAGTAACTTCGATACTACAAAGCATCAACATGTCACAGAGGAAGATCATAAGATGCTCAAAAGCTTTGATGAAATTCAAAATCTGTTCCTAACCATAATTCTTAGTGTGTGAGGGGGTGGGAGAAACGATGCTTCTTTAACATAAAAATATCAAACCAAGCCAATGGAGATCTCCTACAAAAACATACCAGCTACAACTAACTAGAATATATAAATGGTCAAGGGGGACATTCGCAAAAGCAAGTACACATATGAAATATCTATAGAACTCGACAAATTTGCTATATTTTACTGAAAAAAATAAGGTTTGAATTAACTGTAAGTACATATCATATTTCTAGAGAAATAAAGTAATTATAAATCTCATATGGAAGAATAAAGTGGCAATAATAGCTAAGACACTTTTACAAATTAATGGAAGATTTGAACTAAACTATATTAAAATGTCTAAAATATAGTAATTAAAATACAGTGAAACTAAGGAAAGGTAGTAAGCTTCAACCAATCAATGGCTGTGAGACCTCAAATGTTTCAAAAAAAATTGGAAATCTAGAATTTTTCAGACTAATTCTTCATGCTTCTCGGTTGGCTTAAATCTAGGAAAGCATTGTATATTTCCAAAAAAAAAGCATTTCTGTGGGCTAGACCAGCCACAGTGGACCTCAGCCCTGCACACACCCAGAACTTCCTGCCTCACCCGGAGCTCAAGCTGCTTCCTGTGCCTGGACAGCCCTTTCCTCTCCCTCCACCCATTCAAAAGCAACCCACCCAGCATGTCCGCCTCATAGGCCATCCCTCTACAGAGCAGTCCTAGAACCCCTAAGAGGAATTACCGTAACTTCCCTCTACTACAAGGATTACGGTTCTTATCACAGCTGAACTTTAGAAATTATCCAATGCGTTGTCTTTTCCTCTAGATTGGAAAGCAGGAACAATGTCCACTAATACCTGCTCCTATCCATTAGCCAGACAGTGATGATGCTTTGCGCACAGCTTCTATAATCCTCTCAACAAATGCAAGAAATATTATTCCCATTTTATAGGGAATGTCGTGCAGTTCAACAGCTAAACAGGCCCTGGATGGAACAGGATTCCAATTCTTTTTGCCAGATTTCACCAACCATTTCACAGTTAGTCTTAAATAAAAATGACTTGGGATTTTCCTTTGAAAGGAGGTCAGTGGAGGGAGAGCTATGGCTACAACTAAGAAGAGTAAGTCTGAGGGAAGGAGCTAGGCACTTGTGTCCTAGGAAAAGGATGTAAGTGCTCCATGAAGCACAGCAGTCCAGGAAGAATTCTAATTGTGGGTCTGAGATTTACTTCTGAAATATAATTTTTATCCAATATAATCTGGTAAAATACAATTTTAACTTAGCAAATGTTATTGATTCACTTGAACTCTATGTACTCCATGGGGAAAAAGAAACACATTGAAATTGTATGGAAGAAAATCTGAGTTGTTAGACATATTTTGAAATATCCTTCATATTATTTTCATTTTAAGTGCAGTGTCAAGTTTTTATAATACCTACTTTGTCATTGTTCTATAGTAACTAAAAATAAGTCACCTTTGAGGTAACTACACTAGCTTACCTTAAGAGAATTGAAAATAATCCTAAAAGAATTTGTTGAAAATTTCTAAAGTGACAATCACTTTGTTTGAGACATTTCAGGAGCTATGAGTGAAAAAAGAAAAGACAATCTAATAACAAAGCTCTTTCAAGAGATGATATGAAATGTTCAATTAATCATTTATCCTAAAGAACACAATGTTTTTTGTGGTGTCTTTAAAAGTATAATAATCTCTCATAGGGAAACATCTGTGCCAATGAAAAAGGAATGGTCTTTTTAAAATGTTATTAGTGCCCTGACCAGGTAGCTCAGTTGGTTGGAGTATCATCCCACACACCAAAAGGTTGCGGGTTCCATCCCTGGTCAGGGCATGTTCAGAAGGCAACCATCGATGTTCCTCTATCATATCAATGTCTGTCTGTCTCTGTTTCTGTCTGTCTCTCTCTCCTCCCCCTCGCCCACTCACTCTCTCTCTCCCTCTTTCTCCCCCTATCTCTCCCTCTCAACCCCCTGCCCCCTAAAATCATTGGGTGAGGAATAAAAAAAAAAGTGTTACTAGTTACTAAACTAGAAATGTAGTCTTCTAAAATGTAGTCTTCTATTAGAAAAATAGAATGGCATGCTTCCTCTTTCTTTTCAGATTTTTAAAATATATGATTTTTTAAGTTCCATTTATTGAGAAGGCTAAGATGTTAAGAAAAGTTAAGCACTTTTCTGGCCATTTGTAAACTTGTTTAATATTTGTTTAAGCTTAGAAAGCCATAAATTTCAATCAATCAATCATAACTTGGCTCAGACTTTAAGTTATTCATATTTAATATTTGTTTTTTTTTATAGCTGAAATACTTAACTCTCCTTTCAAAAGAAAAAGGGATGCCAACCATTTAATATATTATCATACCATGGACAGGTCAACAGAGTATAGAGCCCATGGCCTGCTCTAGTAAAGCCTGCTCTCCAAGAACAGCATTTACATTTTTTTTAAGAATATATTTATTTATTTATTTTTAGAGAGAGGGGAAGGGAGGGAGAAAGAGAGGGAGATAAACATTGGTGTGTGGTTGCCTCTTGTGCACCCCCTACAGGAGACCTGGCCTGCAACCCAGGCATGTGCCCTGACTGGGAATCGAACC
Organism: Micronycteris hirsuta; assembly: GCA_004026765.1. Lineage (NCBI taxonomy): Eukaryota > Metazoa > Chordata > Mammalia > Chiroptera > Phyllostomidae > Micronycteris > Micronycteris hirsuta. The sequence goes on from PVJI01000598.1 coordinate 50,829, forward strand.
CAGGACCCTTTGGTTTGCAGGCAGGCACTCAATACACTGAACTACATCAGCCAGGGCAGCTTTTACAATTTCAAAGGTTGTAAAACATACATATTTTAAAGGGCTGTAAATATATATATGCATATCTACACATGCATACACATATGCATATGCCCTCAGACACCCTGGAGCCAGCAAAGTCTAAAATATTTACCCTTAAGACCTTTATGCAAAAGTTTGTTGACCACCCCCCCCCCCAATAAGAGTATAAGAGTTCTTTGTAACTGTGGCCTCCTGTGCAGGTCACTGACTTCATACTACCCTCTAAGCTGCCAAAGGGTCTGAGCCAGAAGTACATGTAATGAAGCATGGGGGCAGGGTGATTTTTTAAAATATCCTTTATAATTACTACAAAGACAGACCACTTGAGTCTCAAACATGGCCACCTTAGGATGAGAATGTGGCTTCAGGAAACTGCCCTATGCTTGTACTCGAACATAATGAGACTTGAGATGGAATAAGCATCTCACAGGTGGGAGGTTAAAGGAGCAGGACATGCTATTTCATTCCCACTTCCCCTCCTGCTAACTTCTCCAGCCCTGTTCTTCCAGCACACTCTTACTCCTCATTCCATTCAGGTCAAAAGTTTCTTCTTCAATCAATCCTCCAAATTAACAAAGTTAGTTGAATCCTTCAACACTGTCAGAATACTCTGTACAAACTTGTATTACACAATTTATTGTAACATTTTTATTTTTTTCAATTTTCAAAAACAAATTGAATTCCTGCCCTGGCTGGTGTGGCTCAATGGATTGAGTGCCTGCCTGCGAACCAAAAGGTTTCTGGTTCTATTCCCAGTCAGGGCACATGCCTGGGTTGCAGGCCAGGTTCCCCCCAGTGGGAGACAAGCGAGAGGCAACCACACACTGATGTTTCTCTCCCTCTCTTTCTCCTTCTCTTCCCCCCTCTCTCAAAATAAGTAAATAAATATTTTTATTTTTTTTATTTTTTTTAAGATTTTATTTTATTTTTAGAGAGAGGGGAAGGGAGGGAGACAGAGAGGGAGAGAAACAGCAATGAATGGTTGCCTCTCACATGGCCCTCACTGGGGACCTGGCCCGCAACCCAGGCATGTGCCCTGACTGGGAATCGAACCGGGACCCTCTGGTTCCCAGCCCGCACTCAATCCACTGAGCTACACCAGCCAGGGAGTAAACTCTTTTTAAAAAATTGAATTCCTGGACTCGAACCTTGTCTTGCTCAACTCTGTGCCTCTAGCATTTAGCAGAATGCCTTCCCCATTGTGAAGAGGTTGGTTTCCTGTGGCTGACCTAACAAGTTACTACAATGCGGTGGCTAACAACAGAAATAATTCTCTCACCACTCTGGAAGCCGGAAGTACAAAACAAAGGTGATGACAGGGCTGCACTCTCTCAGGAGGCTCTAGGAGAGACTCCGTTCCTCGTCTCTTCCCGCTTCCGGTGGCTGGTACCATTCCTTGGTGTTCCTTGGCCCGTAGCCACATCGCTCCACTCTCTCGCTCTACCTTCATGTGGTCTTCTACTCTTCTGACTCTGATGAAGATACTTGTTGGATCTAAGGGCCACTGAGGCAATTCAGGATGATCTCAAGATCCTTAGTTCCATCTACAAAGGCCCTTTCACAAATAAGGTGATATTTACATGTTCCAGGGAGTCAGAGATGGACACATCTTTCTGACAGCCACTATTCAACCCACTACACTGTGCATTCAAAAACTATTCATTTTTCTCACCTTATATCCAGATGAAATATTTTTCCTCTAGATAAACCCCCAGAAGAGAAACACATAAAGCAAAGCCCTTATTTCTTTCTCTTCTCTGCTACCATCCCAACTGAAAATCAATCACTGAGACATAGCCGGAACCTTGGGAAATCCTCTACACAGTGCCCAACAACAAAACTTTAGAGGTTATTTCTTTACTCGTAGGGGACAAAAAGCCCCAAGTTGGATGCCCTTGCTCACAAGCCAACATTTTTTTGTTCTTACAGTAATTTTGAAAAGACTCTCTGGATGAGGTTTCAGTCTCTTTAAATTCTTTATACATGGTCATGACTGTTTTATGGCATGCATCATTTAACTTGAGTAGTAGATAGTCAAACTACTAAGAACACCCTCTTACAGAAAACTTAACCAAGAGTTAAAGCCTTATTTCTTGAGAAGCTAGGCTTTGGATCCCTTATGGACTAATGGTTGTATGCACCCAACAAATGTATATATTGAAGACCTAACACCCAATGTGACTGTATTTGGAGACTGGGCCTCAGAGGTAAACGCAGGTTAAATGAAGTCATATGCATATGCCCTTGTCCTCTCCCCCTCCCTCCTCCTCCTGCTTCCCATCTCTGCCAAGTGAAGACACAGCGAGAAGGTGGCCATCTGCAAGCCAGGAAGAAAGACCTCACTAGGAACGGACCTTCCTGGACACTGTTCTGGGACTTCTAGTCCCCAGAACCGTGAGTAAATAAATTTCCGTTGTTTCGATCACCCAGGCTGTGGCATTTGTTACAGCAGCCCACACAGGCCAAGGCAGGATCTAAACAGAACCCCATGCACATTATAAATACTCAACAGGAGTGAGTTTATTCCCATGACTGTGATACTGTGATTGTTCTCAGTATACAGTTTGAGATTTTGTAACTTTTAAAAAGACTTTTCAGAAAATATTTTACCCATATGGAGATCAAAGATTGCTCTGATTTTTAAATTAGGGTTAGAAACTGGGAAAACAATTTCAAAATTTCTTTAAACTGTACTTAGGGCTAAAGCAACCTTTCTGTTTAAGGCTTGCATTATTAACTAAAGAGACCAATGGACTAGTATTAATATAGAAACCTCTAGCAAATTATTAAATAGTGCTACAAGTACACTGTATCCACAGGCCCATATTCTTAGAAAATAAACCATCCCTCATATCCCACCATACCAGGGCACTGAGATGATAAAAGCTCACAAAGGAGAAAGTGTAGAAAAACGGCAGTGACCTTATGATAGGATACAGCGAAGAATCTGTTTTTCCTATTCTTACTACAGCAAGCTCTGTCCAACCAAGGGCACGAAGGGCCCCTTGCACTGCGGGCATCCGCACTGTGGACGTGCGCGGGGGAGGGGACACTGGCCGTGAGTCAGACGGCACAGCAAAGTGTATCTTCCAAATCGGTGGGGGTCGCACAGAAGAGAAACAGAAATAAATATCATGTTGATAAAATTCACAAAACTAAGGAAAAGTATGCAGAAGAAAGGGCTAAAATATTGTAACTGCTGAGAGCATGGCACTGTTGTTATTACGTGAAATGTGACTACTAAAACAGCAGAGGGAGTGAGTTAAAAGAGAAACCTAGATACTAAAAAGACACTATGCTTATTAGAAACAAATTAAAAAGGGAAAGTGAATACAGAATACGTGAACTGGTAGAGTAAAATTAGGTATAAACTCTTCCTCAGAAAGAAAAATAGTCATGACAATATTAATATTAGCCTAGGGTAAATTTCGTTTCAAAGGCATTCAATAAAAAAAGGGTCTTTAACTTTAAAAAGAGTTGTGGAGTTCTACGTACCGAAGAGCACACAGCTTACTTACAAGCAAAGCTATCAAAAATTTAATGAAGACATCAAAATATAAGCTTAAAACAAAGGCAAGAAAGCTCCATGCTCATGGATTTGGCAATGATTTATTGGCTATGCCATGAAAAACACAAGCAACAACAACAAAAATAGATAAACTGGACTAAAGCAAAATTAAAAGCTTTTGTGTATCAAGAGATATTATCAACAGAGCAGAAAAGCAATCCACAAAACAGAAGAAAAACATTTGCAAATCATATCTGATAGAGGGTGAATATCTAGAACATAGAACAATTCAACAACAACAAAAACCCAATCTAAAATTGGGCCAAAGATTGAAATACACATTTCTCCAAAGAAGATACACAATAAGCACATGAAAAAATGCTCAACATCACTAATTATTAGGAAAACAAAGAATCAAAACCAAATTGAGATACCATTCCACATCCATTTGAATGGCTATCATTTGGTTTTTTTTTTTTGAAAAATCAAAAAAAGAGCAAGGATGTGGAGAAATCAGAACCCCTGTCAATGGCTGGTGGGCATGCGCAATGAGGGCATGGCCAACTGTATAGCAACTCCCCAAAAAACAAAGCACTTCATTACTTCAATACAGAAGTTCCATTTCTGGTTGTATTACTAAAAAGAATTTAAAGCAGGGAACGCGAAAGACATTTGTACAACCATATTCATGGAGGATATAAATACAAGGTAACATTATTCTTAAAAAGAAGGAAATCTGACACATCCAACAACGTGAATGAAATTTGAGGTCATTATACTAAGTGAAATAAGCCAGACATAGAAAGGCAAGATATGATTCTACTTAGCCTAGGTCTCTAAAATAATCAAACTCAGAAGTAGAAAGTAGCATGGTGGCTGCCTGGGGGTGGGATAAGAGGATGGGGAGATTAATGGGTGCAGAGTTTCAGTTTTGCAAAATGAAAAAGTTCTGGACATTTGTGGCACAAGTGAATATATTGGGTTGGCCCAAAAGTCCATGTAGTTTTTCCTGTAAAATAAAAGACACATTTTCCATTTCACCAATCACTTTATCGATGTGGATGTTTTGAGTATGTCAGCTATCTCCGGCTATTGGCTTCTAGTGGGCAGAGGCCGGGGGCGCTGCTGAACACCTTCCAGTGCATAGACAGCCCCACAGCAAAGAATTACTTGGCCAAAACGTCAATAGAACCAAGAAACTTCTCAAACCACTTTTGACACATTCGATCAATCACAGCACCATCTCCATACACTGCACAAATCTTTTTCTGAGTTTCAGGTGCATTTTTACCTTTTTGAAATAATAAAGCATAATGTGACAAAAACGTTGCATGTCTTCTTCCACCTTCAGTATTAAAGCTGCACTAAATTCCCTAACTTTGATTTTTTTTTAAATGCACGCTGATATGACAGCTGTAATAATACAATCTAACAAAATCGTTTCAAATAATGTTAAAGACAACTAAGCCCTACTAGCACCATTGTATGGAAAAAACTAAACAAACTTTTTGGCCAAGCCAATACTTAATACTATTGAACTGTATGTTCAAAAATGGGTAAGACAGTAAATTTTGTGATACTTACACTACGCAATTTTAAAGAAACAAAAATAAATTTTAAAAATTTAATATATTAAAATATGATTAGAATGCAGAACTCAATGTACATCTTTATCAAATTTAACAGAAAATGGTGTTCTTACCTAAAATAATTTAGAGCAAATCAATAAAGTCAGTTCATAAGATTAAAAATAAAATGTTCTTCAACAGAGAAAATATTTTATTCAAATATCTACAGAATATTTGTGAAAATAAACCATACACTTACATATAAAAATCATAGTGATTTAAAAATTAGAATGTTTTACAAGTTACGGTCTCTGAATATAAATTGAAATTTAAATGTAAATACAAAATTAAAGTCCCAAAATAGTTAACACTTAGAAATTTAAAAATGTATTACTAGAAATCCTTGACTTAAAGACAACAATAAGAAAGTTACAAACTAGCCCGGCTGGTGTGGCTCAGTGGATTGAGCGCGGGCTGGGAACCAGAGGGTCCCGATTCGATTCCCAGTCGGGGCACATGCCTGGGTTGCGGGCCAGGTCCCCAATGAGGACCATGTGAGAGGCAACCATACATTGCTCTTTCTCCCTCCCTTCTCCTCTCTCTGAAAATAAATAAATAAAATCTTAAAAAAAAAAAGTTACAAACTAAATTATGATAATATATTAAAGTAAAATTATAAAAATTAGAAACAATGAAAAGGAGAATAATTCCTCCACAAAAACATACAGAATACAGAAAAGAACATATTCAGAACAATACTTCGACTTTCAATGTCTTCATAGTCAAAGATTTTTTTTTAAAGAACTAAGAAAAAAAGAGGACAGAGAACTGACAAAATATAACCAAAAAGTCATGAAACAGAAATAAGGAAACCACAAGAAGTAATTTTAAAATTCTAAAATTTTACAAAAAAATAATAAAATGAATAAAACAGCCAAATGACTTATAGAACATAAGAAAAATAGTAAAAATATAGTATCAACTAAGAAAGAAGTTTTACATGGGTTATACCAGAAATATACTTACACAGGAGAGAATGTGACAGGTTATCCTGAGATGACAAATTTAAAACTATAAAGCCAATGGGGAGATACAGAGGTTCAGAGCTACAGATGCCTGGTGGTTGCCATGGCGGGGTGGGGAGTGGGGGGCAAAGAACTTCCAATTTTAAGATTAAGTCCTGGGCATGCAACACACAGCACTGTGACTGCAGTTAACAATATTGTATCATATTTTTGAAAGATGCTGAGCTAATAAATACTTTTCTTAAAAATTTTATGTTATTTATTTTTAGACAGAGGGGAAGGGAGGGAGAAAGAAAGAGAAACAGCCATGTGCGGTTGCTTCTCACATATCCCCTACTGGGGATCTGGCCCACAACCCAGGCATGTGCCCTGACTGGGAACCAAACCAGTGACTTTTTTGTTTGTGGGATGAAGGCCAATGCACTGAGCTACACCAGTCAGGGCAAGAGAGTAAATCTTGAAAGTTCTCATCACAAGAAAAAGAAGCAACCATAATTAAGTGTGGTAATGCGTGATAACTAAACTCATTATGGTAATCATTTTGTAATATATACATATATCAAATCATTATGTTATACATCTAAAACCAATACAATGTTGTATTTCAATTCTATCTCAATAAATTTATTTTTTTAATTTCAAAGCAAATGGGTAATTTGTCAGACCAAACTTGCTACAAAAAAATAAAAACTTGAATAGACAGATATACGGAAGAAAGTGTGAAAAACATTATATATCAACCGGGGATGGGGGTGAGGTGGGGCATGGAGCCACGATCCAATGGCTGACACCTGAGTATTCACCTTTGAGGAAGAGCTCCAATTAAGCTCATGAAAAGACACGACTATTTTCTTAATTTATGCACCCCCTAACATGTTTAATAAAAACTGATTCAACACCAAGAAAAATATTATAGCCGAATTCCACTTGTCACTATAGATGTATATATTCTAAATTTTCTTCCAATGTATCAAATAGAATCAAGCAAAGCTATGCAGTAATAATACATTATGAAAAAGCAAGCATTCTTCCCTAATGCAAGGATAGTTCAATATTAACAAATCCTCCAAAACAGTGTTTTATAAAACTCACCTAAAGTAGAGAAAGATTAACAGTGGATAATTAAAAAAAAATTCAACTGTATTAAAAAAAAAGAAGTCTAAGCACATTGAAGCTAAACAGGTACAGAAAGAAAATACTTACATAAACTAAATACCCTACAAAATCTTATATATATATAAATAAATATATATATAATAAATATATATATATATATATATTTTTTTTTAGACCAAAGAGTTGAAGATGTCACCAGACAATCAGGTGATCCAGGTTCCTGTGGGTAAACAGCCTCTTCACAGAGAAATAGGACATTGCTTTTGGCCATGACCATGGAAAAAGAGTGGAGAGTCATTAAAGCAGGTAAGAAACAGAAAGCGGAATGGTGGCAATTGCCAGAGGCTCCCGCGAGGGAGACGGGGAGAGTTGTTCTTCCAAGAGCAGAGGGTTTCATTTTTGTGGATGGAAAGGGTTGAGATCTGCTGCACAGCATGGATATAGTTGGCATTACTGAGCTGCAGGTTTAAACGTAACTGAGACAGTACGTTTGTGTTAGGTGGTTTCTACTGCAATGAAATGTTTTAAATTTCAGATTTTTAAAAACACTAAAATTTTAACAAATTCTTAAAAGCTGAGTGTCACTTAGTATCCCAGGAGGGCACTCTACAGCCACTCACCTGCTCTTTGGCACAAGGGTCCTCCAAGGGCCAAGACAAAGACTGCAGATAGAACAGGAAACCTAAGAGAGCCTCCCTTGGAAGTGCTGACATACAGCTAGGGATCAGCTAACATCCCCGACTCCACTATCAAATGAAGCACAAGCTATCTGCCCCGGGGACAGGGGCAGCACATACTCCTGCCCCATCCAGGTAAAGGTGGACGGCTGCTGGAGAGAAAAAAGATATCTGCACTTACAAATGAGGGAGGGAGCGAAAGAGGCAGAGACTGGGGGAGATAGAGACCCTGTGCCTATGCCTCTTCTGAGCTTCAAGTAATAGCAGCTGCTGGGTGGGCACCAGGAATCACACATCTGGCCCTGCACAGAGCACTAAGAACTTCACTCATCTGGCTCTGGGATAAGGCAAGAAACTCACTCAGGCCCAGAATTCTGTAGCGACACAAAAGAGAATGGCCACACTGATGGAGGGACAGGAAGCTCACAGGAACAAAAGCCTGCCAGGGATACAAGGCAGAGGTTTAGCTACCACAAGGGACAGGCATTCCGACAGAGTCCCTATAGAGGTTTAAGTGCACCAGGCCTGCCTAAGACTGCAGCTGATGTGGAGAGCTAAAACTCCGCCCACCCTCCCTGGACAACTCCTCCCAGACTGGGATACACACAAAAGCACAGAAAGAGGTCCTTTGCGTCCGCAGAGTTGAAGGCTGGCTGGATGTTGAGGGTATAACAAGAACACTGAGAAGAAAAATTCTGTAGCACTCCAAGTCTCATGGAAGTCCCACAGTAAAAGCAATGCATTCCTGAGGGAATTTGAAGCCACTAGTGATGGTGACAGTTCAAGAGAAATCAGTAACTCAGCACATCTTCTGCCCAGATCGATCTACCCCTCCCTCCAAAGACACTCACACCATGCAGAATAAGAAGCACGTCCATTTCTTACATAATTATTATTTACTGAAGCTCCACTGTTGTTTTATATATAATCTCATACACTCAATAAAAAGCCACCAAAACAAGGCAAAAAGTTACCCACTGTCAAGGGATAAAGCTATTAACATAAGCAGACTCTGAGACGGCAGAAATATTGAAACTATCAAATTAAGGCTTAAAAATTATTGTGATTAAAATGTAAAAGAATCTAAAAAAATAGATAACATTCATCAACAGAAATTCAGAAAAGAGGTAGACATTTTTTAAAAGTTATGAAAATGCAAGATAGATTAATTCTTTCACTGAACTTACAAAAGACTGGACACATTATAGAGAATTAGTAAACTTGAGGACAGATGAATAGAATTATTTAAACTGAGAACTGAACAGGGTGTGGGAGGGTTTACCTAGGACCCAGGACCTACAGGACACCATCAAGCAGACTAATGTACTTGTCCTCATAGTCCAAAAGGAAAAGAGAGAAATGGGGGCAGAAGATGGACGCAAGCTTATGAAAAGCTGGAAGAACAATAAACTACAAATCACAGCAGCTTAGAGAAGCCCTAGCAGAATAATCACAGATGAAAACACCCTTATGCATATCATAGCCAAATTGTTGAAAACCCAAGTTAAAGAAAAAATCCTGAAGGCAGCCAGAGAAAGGGAGATACATTGCAAATGAAGAACAAAAAATCAGAATGCCAAAAGACATCTCACATCTCTTCAGGAACTATTTAAGCTAAAGGATAATATAGCAACATCTTTATGTGGGGAGACAACTGTCAACCTAGAATTCAAAATTCAGACAAAACATTTCAGAAACAAAGACAAGTAGACTTTTTCAGACAAGCAAGAGCTGGAAAAAGACACTGCCCTCGGACCTGCACTACCAAAAATATTAAAGAAATGTCTTTAGGCAAAAGTAATATGATACTAGATGGAAATTTAGAACAATGAAAGAGAACCCTGCAACTAGAAAAAAAAAAACAATACCAAAAAAAGGATTATTTTTTATATGTAATCCTTATTAAAGGTAATTCTCTCTTTAAAGCAAAAACAGTAAGTAGGAAATGCATGGCTTATAACATGTGCAAGTAAAATATATTAAGAAAATAGCACAAACAATGGAATAGAAAAAAAGCATTACACTGTTGTAAGATTCTAACATCATAAAATGGTATAATAGCATTTGAAGATGGACTCTGAAAAGTTAATGATGTATATTGCAAACCCTAGAGTAACTACTAAAAATATAAAACAAAGAGATGTGATTTATAAGGCAATAGTGGAGATATAATTGAATACTGAAAAATAATCAATCCCAGCACTGGCTAGTGTGGCTCAGCAGACTGAGCACCGGCTTGCGAACCAAAGTGTCTTCGGTTCGATTCCCAGTCTAGAGCACATGCCTGGGTTGCAGACCAGGTCCCCAGTAGGGGGCGTACAAGAGAAAACCCACACATTGATGTTTCTCTCCCTCTCTTTCTCCCTCCCTTCCCCTCTCTAAAAATAAATAAAATCTATTTAATAAAAAAAGAAAAGAAAAATAATCAAGCACAAAGAGCATAAGAAATAGGAAAATAAGAGCAAAGAACACATGAGTCAAATAGAAAACAAATGGCAAGTTAACAGACACAAACCCAATCATATACAAATGTTAAATATAAATGATCAAATCATTCCAAATAGAAGTTAGAGACAACAGATTGGATTAAAAAAAATAACAACCAATTATATGTTGTCTAATAGAGAAAAAGGGATATTATATGATTAAAAAGGAGTCAGTTCATCAAGGAAACATAACAATCCTAAATGAGTATGTACCTATTAACAGAACTTCAAAATATGTAAAGCAAAAACTGATAAAACTGAAAAGAGAATTAGACTAATTCACAATTGAATTTAAATGCTTAAACTCTTACCTCCCTAATTGTGACTGAACAAGGAGACAAAAAAAATCAATTATCAATACAGATGACTTAAAGAACATTATTAACCAACTTAGTTAATTGACACATAATATAGACCAAACTGGCATTTATAGAATGTTCCATTCACCAATGGCAGACTACACTGTTTTCAAATGTACATGTAACATTCACTAATACAGACCATATTCTGAGCAATAAAAAAATCTCAGTAAGTTTTTTGAAAATCAGAGTAATGCATCCTTGGAAAACCATGGAATTGAACTGGAAAATAATATAGGAAAGATATGCAAAATCCCCAAGTCTCTGAATATTAAACAACATAATTCTAAATAATTCAAACTCAAGAATAAATACAATAGAAATCAGAAAATATTTTCAATTGAATAAAAATATAAAAGAGCACTACTCAAAGTAAACTTTATAGTAAAAAATTACATCCTTACACAGGAAAGGTTTCAAATCAGTATTCTAAGCTTCCATCTTAAGAAACCAGAAGAAGAACAAATTAAACCTGTGACAAGCAGGAGGAAGGTTATAATAAATATCACAAACCAATGAATTATTTAAAAGTAAAATATTAGAGAAAAGAAATTAATGAAACCAAAAGCTGGTTCTTTCAAAACTCTGATACAATTGATGAACCTCTAGTCAGAGTGATCAACACAAAAACAGAAAAGTTACAAGTCACCAACATCAGAAATTATCAGCACAGATCTATAAACATTAAAAGAACAGAAGAACTTGACAACTTTATGCCAATAAATTTTATAATTTAGATTAAAATTCCAATTCCTTCAAAAACACAAACTAAGAAGTCTCATTCAAAAATTAACATGTAATCTGCCCTGGCTGCTGTAGCTCAATAGATTGAGTGCGGGCTGCGAACCAAAGGGTCGCCAGTTCAATTCCCAGTCAGGACATATGCCTAGGTTGCAGGCCAGGTCCCCAGGAGGGCCACGTGAGATGCAACCACACACTGATGTTTCTCCCCATCTCTTTCTCCCTCCATTCCCTTCTGTCTAAAAATAAATAAATAAAATCTTTAAAAAAAAATTAACATGTAATCTGAATAGCCTTATGGGCATTAAATAAATTAAATTCATAGTTCAAAACCTTCCCACAAGGAAAAAAATCAGCCTCTAAACACAGATGTATTCTCTGGTAAATTCTTCCAAACTTTTAAAGAAGAAATAGTATCAATTCTACACAAATTATTCCAAAACAAGAGGAGAATTTAACACCTCCCAAGTCATTTTAGAAGGTCTGGAATACCTTGAAAGCAAAATCAGATAAAGACATTAAAAGTAAAAAATAAAAAACTACAGACCAGACTTCCAGTCAAGATGGCCGCATAGGCAGATATGGCTCACCTCCTCACACAACCACATCAAAATTACAACTAAAATCTAGAACAACCATCACTCAGAACCATCAGAAAGCTAATTGAATGGAAGTCTGACAACTACAGAATAATGAAAACCACATCCATCCAGACTGGTAGGAGTGGAGGAGATATAGAACGTGCTGGTCCCACTTCCATGTGTGGTTGATAAAAATTTGGGGGGGGATACATTGGGAGCAAAGAGTCACAGCCGCACACCAGGCCCCCCAACTCAGGATTCCAGTGCCAGAAAGATAAGCCCCAATAACTTCTGGCTTCAAAAACCTGCAGGGATCAAGTCAGTAGAAGAAACTTCAGGAATCCTAAGCCGTTCCCCTTAAAGAACACACACACGGACTTAATCAGATTCACTCCCTCTGAGCTCTAGCACCACGGTAACAGCTTGAAAGGCACCAGTGGCATACAGGGAGGAACTGAAGTGTCTGGCATCAAGGTAAGAGCTGGGGGACAGTTTTATTTCAGAGAGAAAGGCCACTGTCCCTTTCTGAATCCTCCCCTCACAAAGCAACAGAACCAGCAGCAGGCAGGTGCCATACCTGAGACTCCATCGACCTGGCTAACACTGTTTGATCCACCCTGAAGATCCCCTGAGACTCTATCCCACCCAACTTACGGGCCCACCCAAAATGTTAACCAACACTTTTCCATGTAAATGGCTGGTCTTGGCTAAAGCTTCACTACCTCCTCAATCCTAAATCCAAACAAGTAACAGCCAGCCTCAGTGAGCCCCCAATTCCCGTACCTCTTGCTAAGTGGCCCCAGGCAAGGCACTAGCAGCAACCAGCCTAGATTCACAGTTTGGCGTCACCTACAAATCTCCAAGCCCAACTCAAGTAGCAGAAATCTCATACTGCTTTATAGCTAATGCAGCATGGCTTGGGCAGAACAGAAGTAGGGGAAGTAGGAAGTAGAAATCCTAGAGCCTGCACACCCTGTGGACAGCTCTAGACCACATTGGAACACCACCACCAAGCCCCTGTACAGCTGATCCTCCACAGAAGGCCAAGGTTGGTGGTCAGTGGTCACAGCCAGTCCCTGCACCTGACTGGCTTGGATAAATCCCTCCCATTTACCTACAAAGAGCAACCAAATCTCAACTACAACAGGAGTTTGCACTCAGGGAACACAAAGGATGCTCTTCTGTTGGGAACCACCCTGTCAGGTTTCAGAAGCTGTAACCTCCTATGGCTAAGGCCAAAACAGGAAGTCACAGCAGCTCTACTTAATACAGAGAAGCAAACACAAGGAAGCTGCCAAAATGAGGAGATAAAGAAACATGGCCCAAATGAAAGAACAGAACAAAACTCCAGAAAAAGAGCTAGATGAAATGGAGATAAACAATCTATCAGATGCAGAGTTCAAAACACTGGTTACAAGGATGTTCAAAGGACTTAGTGAGGACCTCAACAGCATAAAAAGGATCCAGTCAGAAATTAAGGATACACTAATTGAAGTAAAGAACAATTCACAGGGAAACAACAGTAGAGTGAATGAAGCCAAGAATCAAATCAGTGATTTGGAATGTAAGGGAGCAAAAACGATCAATCAGAAAAAGAAAAAAGAATGCAAAATAAACAAGGATAGTGTAAGCACTCCAACGTTTATATCATAGGGGTTTCAGAAGGAGAATAGAAAGAACAAGAAATTGGAAATATATTTGAAAAAATAATGAAAGAAAATTTCCCTAATTTGGTGAAGGAAATAGACTTGCAAGTCCAGGAAGCACAAGGTTCAAAACAAGATGGACGCAAAGAGGCCCACGCCAAGACACATCATAATTAAAATGCCAAGGTTAAAGATAAAGAGAGAATCATAAAAACAGCAAGAGAAAAGCAGTTAGTTACCTACAGGGTCATCTCCAAAGAAACTTTGCAGGCTAGAAGGGATTAGCAAGAAATATTCAAAGTCATGAAAAGCAGGGACCTACAACCAAGATTGCTCTAGGCAGCAAAGCTATCATTTAGAACCGAAGGGCAAATAAAGTGCTTCCCACACAAGAAAAAAGCTAAAGAACTTCATCATCACGAGGCCATTATTATATGAAATGTTAAAGGGACTTATTTAAGAAAAAGAAGATCAAAACTAGGAAAAAGAAAATGGCAATAATACATTTCTATCAACAACTGAATCTAAAGAACAAACTAAACAAACAAAAGGAGCAGAGACAATCATGGATACAGAGAGTGTTTTGATGGGTACCTGTTGGGAGGGGGTGTCAGGGAGTGGGTGAAGAGGTGAGGGATTAAGCACAAACTGATAGTTACAGAATAGCCATAGGGATGTAAAGCACAGTACAGGCAATGGAGTAGGCAGAGAACGTACACGCATGACCCATGAACATTAACAATGGTGTGGGGATTGCCTGAAGGAGTGGGGGATGCTGGATGAAGGGAGACAAAGGGAGAAAAATTGAAACAACGTATCAGCATAATCAATAAAATATAATTAAAAAAAGAAACTACAGACCACTATCCTACATGAACACAGATATAATTTTTAATTCTTAACAAAATATTAGAAAATCAAAGAGATAAACATAGTAACAATATATCAAGACCAAGTAAAACTTATACAATGAATGGAAGTCTAATATGACATTCAAAAATCAAACAATGCAATTAATTCAGTATTATCAACAAACTATACACGAAAATCATGTTATCTCAATAGATATAAAATAGCCAAAAACCTATAAAGTATTTACAACTACATTAGAGAGAAAACAAACAATAAAATTAAAGTATTAACATATTTTTAAGCATAGTCTGGGAGGGTGGGTCAGTTGGTAGGAGCATCACACCATACACTGAAAGGTCATGGTTGCATCTCAGGTTAGGGCAGGTACCGCAGGTTGCAGGCTGATCCCTGGTCTGTGCAGGTAGAGGCAACAACCAATCAAAATTTTTCTTTATCTTGTTCTCTCTCCCTCTCTCTCCCCGCACCTCCCTTCCTCTCTCTCTCTTTCTTTCTCTCTTTAAAATCAATGAAAGACGTATCCTCTGGTGAGGATTAATAATAATAATAATAACAAACAATCAAATAGAAAGACGTTTCTATTTGAAGACAGACAATTCAGGAACTTGAACTGGGATGCTATAAGGCACTGAAAACAACATTAAAAAGTTCATTTTCCCCAGATCATATATAACAATGCAATTCCAATTAAAACCACAACAGGGTTTTCATGTATTTGGGGGCCAGGAAAGATGATATAATGGATAAAAAGTATTCATTAAAATTGAAGTTTATTTACCTGTCTGAAAGTGTCTAAGAAAATTATTTTAAAAAGAAAAAAATTGGTACTACCATAGAATATAAAGGAATGTAAGATATGACAACTGTGGAATTGTATTTACTGGGAAAACAATGGTACTTAGTTAAAAATGGTACTGACATTAATGGATTAGTTATGCAACTGAAAGTAAATAAAAGCAGAACCCCTGCCTTACTCCACATGCAACTAATTATTCCAAATGGACCAAAGACCAAAATGGAAAGAGAAATTAAATCTAAGTGTAGGAGATTACATGTCTATTTTATCAATGGAGAAAACCTTTAAAAAAAAACCAGACAGCCCGGTTGGTGTAGCTCATTGGAATGAGTGCGGACTGGGAACCAAAAGGTCCCGGTTCGATTCCCAGTCGGGGCACATGCCTGGGTTGCGGGCCAGGTCCCCAGTGAGGGCCATGTGAGAGGCAACCACACGTTGCTGTTTCTCCCTCCCTTCTCCTCTCTCTAAAAATAAATAAATAAAATCTTAAAAAAAAAAAGACAGACAAAGAAAAAGAATCGATAATATAAAAACTAAAAATGTTCTATGTCAAAAGCTACTCTTTAAACAGATATGAGAGAAAAGAGCAGTTTTGGAAAAATTATTTGCAATACAGATATCAGTCAAATGATTAATAGCTATAATATATAAAGAATTTCCACAAAAGGATAACAACCAAACAGAAAAATGGACAAAAAATATGAAGGGCAATTCTTAAGAAGAACAATTCCAATTAAACTACAAACACAGAAAAAGATGTTCAAGGTCACTAGCAGTCGGGAAATACTAATTTATAGTAACAATGAGATAACACTACACACAATAATCAGACTGGAAAAGTGTCAACTATTGATGATGGACTTTCAAGGAAAGGGTTATTGCCCACATTACTGGTAAAAACATAAACTGCTGTAGACTTTTTTTTTTTAAGCCATGCGGGAACCATTTGAAATGATAATTGCACCCTAGGAATCTATTCCATAGGTCCTCAGGGTACAGATATAAATATATTTATTACAATACTGGTTTTAGTGGCAAAAACTGGATACAAAGAATTACCCACCAATCAATTAATGGTTAAATAGACTAGGAAATAACTATACCTTGGAATATTATGCAACCGCTTTTTTTTTTTAATGGATTAGAGCTATAGCAGCCGGGTGTAAAGATTTCCCGTAGGCAGTATTGAATGAAAACACTAAGTTGAAAATAGTTTCCGAAAAATAATGAACACACGGAACTAACAAGCAAAACCGAGACAGAGAGAGCAGGCTGGCAGCTTTTGGGGTGGGGGTGGGGAGCGGTGCAGGGATCAAGACAAAAAGCAATAAAAGAAAACTCATGGGCACGAACCACAGTGTGGTGATGGGGGAGTAAAGATGGAAGGGGTTTGGGGGGAAACGGTAATGGAAAACATACAGTATAATAAATAAACAAATACACACAGAGAGAAAGAAAACTAGGGTGAAAATACTTCCCCCAAAAAATTCAATTTTTATAAGCGGTGGTCAGAAAACCTTGTGTGAATGTGTGTGTACACTTAAGACACAGAGAAAACGTACAGTTCTGCTGGCCTGGGCCACAGGGGCGCAGGATGCTACTGTTGGCTGCGGGAGAAGGGGAGCCAAGTAAAAAGGAGAAAAATGAGTTTCCTAAAGAATAAAGTTTAAAGTCTGCAAGCATGTACACCTACTTTTATCAGAGAAATATATTTGCCAATTCTACCCAGTGAGTTTCCAGAACACAAAGCTTATCTCCCACAGATTGTAAATTGTTCATTCAAAACACTGAGACATAAAAGTAATAATAAAGTCACATTTAAATACCATCAGGAGAAGCACCCTTGTAGTTGAGAGCTTCAAAAAAATCAAAATAAAAAATAAACACCATAAATGCCTAGAGCTTTGAGCCAGCTGTAAACATTAAAAGAGTTATTGCCTTTAAAATGTATCATACTCACTCTAAATACAATAAATGTGCAATATACATTTTTTGAAAGAGGAAGAAACTATAAAAAATTACATGCTTACATGGGAAAAGTTTTTCTGGTAAGAAAAAAGTACTTAAAAGAGACATAAATCTGAAAATATCTAGGATATTATCTTTAGGTACATTAAAGATCTAAATGAAGAAAATATACTAATCCAGAATACCCTTCCTTAGGACTTAGCCACTGCTTTTCCCGTGATCTGCCTATACCTCAGGACAAAGTGCAGGTTCTACTCACCTTTTTGTATTGTCAGCACAAGCCCTGGCATATGGTAAGAGATGAACCATCTCCCTTATTTTCCTCAAAGAATTATGGATGCCTCTAATTGCCCAGTCTGTTCCAGGATTGATCAGCTTGATATCTCTGGGCTGATAAAAATGAGGGTTTTTTAAATGTCTTTTTCAAGTGCATTTTGGAAGGGGATACAAATTCACTCAGTAATATTCTCTGAACATCTATCTCATGTGAGCTGGACACTAGATGGTGGCCCCTCTTTTGTGCAATGTGGGTTTTGAAAATTTTGGCTTATTAAGACTAAGTAGAAGTTAGAAAGAAGGCAGTGGAATGAAATGAAAAAAATTATTTGATTGGTGTTGGAAATCAAGACTCCAGTTTTGACTCAGCCATCTTCTAGTTATTTTACCTTCACTTGACCTTAATTTCCTCATTAATAAAATGGTAAGATGTCCACTCTACCTTGCGGGACTGTCAAGAAGAAACTAACACCACTCTGTAAACCACCAGGCACTATGCAATTTTTTTACAAGCCCACACTTCTCAAGTATCCTAAACTGTCTTAATTGCCACATTTTTTATAAATAAAACAACTCCTTCACCCTCGAGCCCTGGCATAGTCTCATATACCCAATAGAGGGCTCAGTATACCATAATTTCATCAATGCTCTTTGTAAACTCATTAAGAGTTCTCTCCTTTCTCATTATATACTCTTTCAAAATATTTTGTTTAAGTGTCCTGTATTTATACCTAAAGTAGAAAAGTTGATGCACATTCCAGAGAATTTCACTCTATAAATATCTAACCAACTTTATGTATAGTTTCTTTCTAAATATCACCAAGATATGGAAGCAATCCAAGTGCCCACCCATAGATGAGTGGATAAAACAACTATAGGACATTTACACAATGGAATACTAATCAGTCATAAAAAAAGAAGAAAATTTTACCATTTGTAACAGCATGGATGGACCTGGAGAACATTATGCTAAGTGAAACAAGGCAGTTAGAGATAGACAAATACCAAATGATTTCACTCATATGTGGAATCGAATGAACAAACTGAACTAACAAGCAAAACAGAGACAGACTCACAGATGGGGAGCAGGATGACAGCTGCGGCGGGTGGAGGAGTCACGGGGTGGAAGGACTGAGCAAAAAAGAGAAAGGACTCCTGGACATGGACAACAGGGTGGTGATCGTGGGGAGGGTTAGGTATAAGAGGAACAAATGGTAACGGGAATAAAATACAATAAAAAAGTAATGAATAAAAATAAATATCCCTTCAAGAAATAACTCTGATAAACTACAATGGAGTCTGACCTCCTATAAAACCAATTTTAAGTTTTTCCTTTCATGGTTCTTCTGTAAAAAAAAAAAAAAGTTCCTATTCCTATATTCGAAGATTTTTGATCAAGGCTAAAATTCACATCATTTATAAATAATATGTTATACCTCAAATCTGTTCAGCAATATAAAAAATTTCATTAGATAATATCACATTAAAGTACATTTTATTTTTCTTAAAGATTTTATTTATTTATTTTTATACAGGGGCAAGAGAGGGAGAGAGGAAGAGAAACATCAATGTGTGGTTGCCTCTCATACACCCCCTACTGGGGACCCGGCCCACAACCCAGGCATGTGCCCTGATCGGGGATCAAACCGGCAACCCTTCGTTTCGCAGGCCCCGTGCTCAATCCACTGTGCCACACCACCCAGGCAAAAGAATATTTTTAAAATTTTATTAACGATTCACTATTATTTTTGTTTTGCCCAAATAAACTTTCCCTAAACTCATTATAACACTGCATGCTCTACTGGCCAAGTATATCCTAGGATTTATTTTTGGAAAAGAACATTTTTTCATGATAGGACAAATGACAGAAGTTTAACCAAAACACCATAAAGTCATCAGCTCTAAAAGATAACAGAAAAGGAGGTGTGAAATCACCACAGTTGCCAGAATACCTTTTTAATCTGCTTTCTTCCACTTGCAGGTTTGCTTTGCTTTTCTATAAAAAGTAAACTATCTCCATGAAGGAGTTTTGCCAATCCCTGAAATTTTGGTCTCTCAGACAGAAGCAATATCTTCCCCATGCATTTTGTTTAAAGGAACTTACAGCACTTGGTCCATTTATCACAAATTACTTTGTATTTTAATTATCTACATAAGTCTTGTCTCCCCTACTTGATTTTCAGCTCATTAATGATGATGTCCTAACCATTTTGGATTCCAGATACATGGTAGAAGCTATAGTTCAAATGGATAAGTAGGCATTTTTATAAAGATAAGATTTTTTTTATTACTTTTATTATGCCTCTGACTTAATAGCTTTATTAAATAGCAAAGTGCATACTGACCAGAATTTACTGGTGTATTACCACTATGGAACATCCCATAGAAGTTGCCTATTAAATTCTTTTTTAATTAGGTCTCACACTGTGTTTTAGTATTGGGTTGGCAAAAAATTCCGTATGTTTTTTTCTGTAAAATAAAGGATACATTTTTCATTTTCACCAATAACTTTATTGATTTGGATATTTTGAGTATGTTGACTATCTCCCGAGTGGTATGATGTTAATTGTTCTCAGGGTCTCCATTTGCTCGCTATGAACCTCGACTGGTCTACCCAACCACGGAGCAATGTCCAGCAAGAAATGTCAAGCCCGAAACTTTGCAAACCACTTTGACAAGTTCAATCAGTCACAGCACCTTCCCCACACACTGCATGAATCTTTTTATGTGTTTCAGTTGCATTTTTACCTTTCTTGAAATAATAAAACATAATATGCTGAAAATGTTGTATGTTTTCTTCCATCTTCAATATTAAAATGGCTATACAAAAATTCACTGATTTTGATAAAGTTTTTTAATGCACACTGATATGAGAGCTGTCACAATACAATCTAACAAAATTGTTTTGAATGAAGTTAAAGACAACTAAACATGACTAGAGCCATCTTATGGAAAAAAATCGAATGAACTTTTTGGCCAACCCAATACATACATTAGCAAACACAGAAATGGCTTCTGTATGAAAGTAAATATTCTAGTCAATGTATTCTAGTAAATGTACTATGTCAGTATAATTTACAATAAAATAATGCCCTTAATGCAATACTTATTTGCATATACTCTCAATTTTTGCTCTATAATAAGACTAACTGGAAAAATCTACTTAACCACGGAGGAAGTAAGAGCAATACAAGGGAAGTTCAAAGGCTTTTTTCCAGTGTTCATATCTCTGCTTTGAAGCTAACTAGCTATTGACCATGATGGCATTATTTTGGTGAAAATCAATTTTTACATCTATAAAATAGTTGCCAAAACATCCCACACATGTACTCAGTAAGTATTCTTTAATAAAGATGAGAATCTCTTTTTTTTTTTCATCCTCACCCAGGGGCATTTTTTCATTGCTTATTAGAGAGAGAGGAAGAGAGAGAGGATGGGAGAAAGAGGAATATCAATGTGAGAGAGAAACATCAACTGGCTGCCTCCCATACACACCCGGACCAGGGATGGAACCGCCCAGACCGGGGATGGAACCGGCAACCTAAGGAATGCACCCTGACAGGGAGCTAACTGAACCTGCAACCTTTCGGTTATGGGACAATGCTCAAACCAGCTGAGCCACGCCGGCCAGGGTGGGAATCTCCTTTTATGTATGTATACAATGCACTTCTGAAAACTTGTTCAAACTCAAATGTGTATAAGTCGAGGGACCAGACATGTTTTTAGAAGACCCATTCCCAGAGACAGAGGAAAAATTATAAAATTTGTAATTACACACAATCTATTAAATACAGTCATTGAAAATTGTTGTATAGCATTTTGTGTTCTATACTATTATTTTTCACAATTTATCAGCTGAACTCTATTAAGTATTTTCAGTAAAGACTCACTTTCCAGCACAGCTAATCATTTGTCTCAACTGTGTATCGGGGTAGTTAATACACCCTGTTTCTCATAACTAAAAGCAACAATACTTCCATTTTTCCCCTTTTCCTATTCATTTTGTGAATGAAAGACAAAAAGTAAAATTTTCAAATACTTTTTCAAATGTGGCAAAGTCACAAGTGGGTGGCGTGAGAATGTCACTTGGCAGAAGCATCATCACCCAATAGCTTAAAAAATGCATTCATAAACTGCTGCTCACAAGCCAAAATTTGTATGTAAAAGGTACTTTGGGGCACCAACGTATTATAGCCACAGTCTCAATTATCTGAAAGTCAACTACACATACCTGTTTACTAAAGAGCACCTATAAAAATGCTAACACATGCCCCGGCCTGTGTGGCTCAGTTGGTTGGCCTGGGTGTCTTCCCACAAACCAAAAGGTTGCTGATTGATTTCGGGTAAGGGTGCATTGCCTGGGTTGCAGGTCCAGTCCCCAGTTGGGGTGCCTGCAAGAGGCAACCAATCAATGTTTCTCTCTCACACTGATGTTTCTCTTCCTCTCCTTCTTTCTCCCTTCCTCTCTCTCTAAAATCAAAACTAAAAATAAAATTAAAAAAATAACCTAACATATGAAAAACACAGTGCCTAACCTCTGTATTACAGTAGCTGTACAATAAAGAGTAGCTATTTTGCCCTGGCTGGTGTAGCTCAGTGGATTGAGCATTGGCCTGCGAACCAAAGGGTCGCCAGTTCAATTCCCACTCAAGGCACATGCCTGTGTTGTGGGCCAGTCCCCAGCAGAGGGTGCATGAGAGGCAACCACACATTGATGGTTCTCTCCCTCTCTTTCCCCTCTCTCTAAAAATAAATAAATAAAATCTTTAAAAAAGAAGACTAGATATTTCATTTTGTGCTACTGTTCATTCTGAATGGCTGCTTTTAAAAGGGGCATCAATATATTGGAGCAGGCTATTATCATCGAGCACTAAATATGGACAAGGTTCTATATACTAGATGCCTTCCAAACACTACCATAATTTGAATCCTCAAAAAATTCTGCAATGTTGACATTATTTGTTTTTTTTGTTTTTATTTACCAATGAGTAAACTATGACTTGGAGAATTAATTTGCTCAGTTAGCTAACAACTGGTTAGAGGTTTCAAATCCAGCCTTGACTCCACTGCAAGGTTTCATTTTGCAAGAAGAAAACAAATTTAAAAAAAATGTAGTGAATTGTGGAATGGTTGATAGGGTTGAATATATTTACGGTAGCTAGCGATAAAAAGACTTAGGTAGGAAATGACCAGGATATTGGCATTCAGCTACTGAAGGGTTATCATATGGACTCCATTTCTCAACTTGTTCTTTCAATAAGTATTTTAGCACTCTATAATCAGTCACTATATTAAGCACTGTGCTGGAAGCCAGTAAAGTAACTATGAAGAAGATTCATTTTCTGCTCTCATGGGGCCTATTGGGGGGGACAAGGCAAATCAAGAAGCAGTTGACATCAGAAATTGTGCTATGGTGCCAAAGAATACAGACTGGAACCCAGCATATTCTTCAAGCAAGGGATGACAAATCAGAGTCACACAAAAAGTGATGTTTAACGGTGATTGTTATAACACGAATAGGAGTCAGGCAAAGTACCCGTGTGACATGTTGGGTCTGAAGTGAGTTATACTGAAGAGCTAGTTTGTGTTTGTTCTTTGCTCTTGTAAGAAAAGGGAGTTTAGGCAAAGTCTGAAAAAATACTTTTTTGTTTCTTAACTGCAGAAAATGTAGCTAGGAAGAAATTATGTAAATTAATGTTGTTCTTAATTTTCCCAAATTTTAGAGAACATTGAGAAATGTACATGGCAGAAAACTGGGCATATAAGTAAAATGCGTTCAATAATTTTTCAAATACCCATTTAAAGTCATCATCTGCCTTCCTGTATGGCGCATATGCTGTGTTACAGCAATGTCCTAGTCCAACCGAGGGACACTGAGTCATAAATCAGGCACAGCTTCATCAACAGAATCTTGGCTTAACTAGGCACTTGCAGTTCAATAGATTGTTCTAAATTATAGTACACCAGCACAAATTTAATGATTCTATAAAAAACAATTAAGAGCGTTTTTAATGACCTGTTGATAGAAGTTTGAGTTGACTCATTAAAGAAGCAGCCTAGAGGTCTATAATCTCCAAATAATCATTGTTGATCTTTATTTTCAATTTTCTGTAACTGATCATGGGAACTGTAATTTCATCTATTTCTTTTCTTTTAAAAAGCTCAGCTACTTCACCTGCTTTACATAATGTTAATAGCAACTTTTATACCAGCTACATAGGAACTTTTTAAGAGTGACCTTCTCAAGGTCATGGAGCAAATCTCTGGTTAGACAGGAATGGAATTCATGACCTTTGACTGCCAGAAGTTTTCTACCCACACTCGGAAATTCCTTCTCCATAAGTGTAATTTATAAGCTCACTTTTAGAGGCTGGAAAGTTCAAGTCTTTTAGAGCAGGGTTGGCAAGGGGGAGGGAGTGGGGAGGGAGTGGTTTTCCTGTCAAATCAGTTGCCACACCAGTACTTTATATTTTTACACACATTATTTCATTTTGCCCTCGCCACTGCCAAATGCATTAATCTTCCCATTTTACAGACTCAGAGAGGCTAAGAAATTTAACCAAGGTCACCCAGAGTTAGTAGGCAAGAGAATTCGATTCAAACTGATATTTCTGCCACTTAAATCAGTCTTGATTCCAGGGCATATAATCTTGGCAGAAACCTAATTATGAAATAAATGAAGGTTTTCTTAAAGTGGTTTATTTCATTTTTTCATTTTTTTATAATACTCCATCTTGTTGCCATTAGGTTTATTGGTTTGTTGGGGTTTTTTTCGGGGGGCAGTGCTGTTTCCATGTTTTGTAATGAGTTAGCCTGTTAATCGGAAAAAAAAAGCAGCAGTAGTCTTACTAAAGATAGAATTTGAAAAAACAAACCGTTTTCCCCATTTTTTGTTAGTAAGGGGGGGCTTTTCACTGTAATTCTTGGCCATAATGTATATGGTACGGGGGTATGTACAAATATAGATAAAGAATATAAAAATACATTCACAAAATATATATATACACACACATACATATACACATACATAAAACGGTGAATACATGTATACATAGCATATACATACACACTATGCCAGAAATTATTTTGAAAAGCCATATACAGTGGCCCTCTTTACCTACGGTTTTGCTTCCCGGGTTTCAGTACTCTTGGTTAAAAATCATTGCACGAACATTCCAGAAATAATTAATGTTTCAAATCACGTGCTGTTCTGAATAGCATGATGAAATCTCAACACCCGACTCAGTCCCGCCCAGGATGTGACCCAGCCCCTCGCCCACAGTGGATGTGCTCCCCGCCCCTTCCTCACTTAGTGGCCTTCTAGGTCATCAGATGGACTCCTGTGGTGTCTCAGGGCTCGTGTTCAAGTCACCCTGGTTTTTAATAACGGCCCCAAAGTGCAAGAGCAGTGATGACAGTAATTTGGATATGCCAAAGGGAAGCCATATATTGCTTCCATTTAAGTGATAAGACACGTATTGACAGGAGAGAACAGTGTACCTGCTATTCCATACAATCTACCCTTCAGGCATCCATGGGGGTCTTGAAACATAACCCCCACAGGTACGGGGGGGGGTACTACTGTATGCCGATAAGCATGGTGAATGTAGCACCTGGAGCACAATACCTGGGTATCTAGGCCAGCAGCTAGTTCATACTGGCAGCTTCCACAGCCTCTGATGGAGGTAGGAACACTCCCAAAGTTCTCCCATTTCCCCCTCATCTTTCCTGCAGCAATACAGCAAAGAACGGGGGCTTTCTGCTAGTCCACTTGTACCTAAATGGTAATACTGCTTGGATCAGTCCAATTATTATACTAAAAAACATTTAAAAATATATACCATGAAATTAACAACAACAAAAAAAAGTATGACTTTAAGTAGGGGAGGGGGAGTACGAAAAGAAAGACCACACCAGGGCAGAATTCTTTCGAGTGAATATCCTGTAATCTACTGCCAGACCAAAACAAATTTTTATGGAACAATATGACTACTCAAGTAGCCACTTTTATGACAATAAACACCCAAAACCGAAAAATCCTTTTGTAACATAATTACCGAGAATATATAGAGAAAGTAACCATTTAATCCACAGCATGTGTTCTCCACCACAGAACTCAAAAGCTGACATCAGATGGGGTGTGGCTGGTCTAGCCCTGGAAATGAATTCTGGCCCGCTGAAGTCAGACAGTCCTCGGACAGGCTTGGGACCTACAAAGCACCAAGCAGGTCTCATAGAACCTACGGCCGTTGACCTTCCGGGCACAGGGCAAGGTCCATCTGTTTACATGCATTTTGATTTTGGGAGGAGTAGTTGTGGTGGATGAGTTAAGGCTGTGGTTATAGGGTGTTGCCAGTATTTAATTTTAATATTTTTACCCTAACATTTTGTACATACTTAAGACTGAAAACTGCATAACTTGTAGACTGAAAACAAATAAATAAGAATTTTAAAATGGAAAATAAACGAATATTGGGCAAGATATAGATATTTCCACTCGACTATCAAAACATAAGTGATTGAGACAAGCTACTAAAACCTATTTTAGGAATTATTTACAAAAATGAAAGCTGTTTTCTAAAAGAAAAAGATAACCATGGTGTCCATTCTGAACGAAACTATTTGGGGATTTTTTTTTTTAATCTCTAATTCATTAATCAATATGGAAGCAAAGTTTGGGAAACTTATCTAAAAAAAAAAACTTCTCAAGTAAGTTTGTGCCATTTCTAGTTTTGTAGAATGAACGAACTACTTTGTATTAATATATAAATCAACTACATCAAGATTTATGAATGTGACACTCTAGGACTGTTTCACAATATAAAGAAAAGCATTTGACACCCTCATTTTAATGTGATTATTCTAATGTTAATTTGCATAACTATGAAATTCCACACTCCGCATTTTGCCAGATGGTGAAAATGTCCAGGACTTTTATATATTCAACCATTTAACAACATCACCTCACTGATAAGGTTACTCAATACTAGATTAACCAACACTGGCTTGAGTTCCAAATGCCCTCAGTTATAGGCCTGGAGGCCTAAGCTTGAAGACCTTTGAAGAGATTTTTTTAAAATAAATTTAAAAAACCCTATATTTAAGAGCAAATTATTTCATTAAGCTGGCAACAGCCTACTTCTTGATATGGTATCTAAAACTCACTCTGAGTCCATTAAAATCCACATGTACCTTTCCCAGGAGGCGAGCATGTAATCCCTGAGGAACATACTGTATATATTCCTAAATGACCACAGCACTATCACTGTTGCACACATGATGTGTGCTCTTAGGAGTGACGGTCAAGCATCCTCCTTTGTTTTTCCCTTGGCCGGGGAGAGTGAGCACTTCAGGGCTTGCAGTCCCTTCCCTTTCTGCGCACACACAGGCTGCAGCTGTAGTAAACAACCACCAGCCAAGAGTTGCTAAGGTCAAGGTCTCAAGTGCTATCCCAGGACCAGTTTTCTCCCAAATGACAACCAGTTGTTAAAAAAGACTTGGTGGAGAAAAAAATATTAAGGGCTCATCAGCACAAAAAGTTTCATTCAATAAGTAGTAATGCAGAGCATTCCAAAGTAAAGTTTCACTGACCGAAGGGTCTTTTAAATATGCATTAATAAATAAGTGACGCACTTTGCAAATAAACAGAAACTCCTCAGGAATGTTTTGTTTACCAGGCACAGCTATATAAGTTACACAGTTTTAGTTCACGAATTATGAAAATTTTACGTGAAAACATTCCAAATTTTACCAGCTTACGTATATTTCATAATTGTTAGGAATTAGAAGGTAGAATAATAAACATCTTTCCTAAATACATTACAAATTTCTGCCAATTCTTATATCCTCACATTGCTCTCTCTCAGCTCAAAGCAGCTTAATACACTCCTGGTAGCCTCCAGATTGAGCAGGCTGCAGCGATAAAGAATAACTTATGCAACCGAAATGTTTGTCCTTCAACATCCTATTTCTACTCAGCTTCTCCAGTTAAACATTTTCTGGCCTAAAAGTACACCCCTTTATCATAACCAATTCCTATGTGATTTTTTCAAAATGTAAACAACATCTGAATGAGGTTTGCAAAAAAAAAAAATCTTTTTGGGGGGTGGGGGAGGGGGGCTGGGGGGGGACGTTACTGTTTTTATTAAATGCCAATTCCAAAGAGCATTTCTTAGAAGATGGTATACACCCACTCTCCAAAGTGACCACTCCTATCCCCATCACAAGCTGCTGCCTGTAAAAAGCCACCGAATTTATTTCAAAGCATTTACTCATCTAAACAACTCTATCCTCCAGTAAGAAAAGGGCATGGGGCGGCTAGGTGGATTTGCAGAATGACGTGGATTTGATTGGCAGATGTCTACCGAAGCCACTAGATGCACATGCACTAAATGTAAATAGAGCTGCTCATCTCCCTGGTGTTACAGGGGAACAGAGAATACTAAAGCTGATTTAAAATAAAATATCCGAGTGCTCCGCGGAGAATTCTATTAGCCGGTGGAATTGCTTAAAACAATCCATATAGAACCATACTTAACCCATCTGTACAGTTAAATTAGAGAGCTGACAATATTAACCACACGAACTGTTTATCCAGATTACACATTCCGTCGTACTAATACCCTTTAACTCAACATAGTCAGCTTTCATCAACTGAATTAAGGCTATTACTATTAAAGTATGCAAAACTCGAAACGCAGGGTGAAGGGGGCTGGGAAGCTGCAGGGCATATAACAAAGGAATTGGTACTTTTTCCCAAACATTTGCCTCAAATACACTCCGAAAGAGAACTGTTGAGTGCACCCCACCCTTTTCCCCAAAGATAAAAGTTTTGAAAGTTCTAATAGGCGGTTCTCTAACCAACAAAAACAGGATTGCTTCTCCCTGTAGGGAAGCATCTAACTAGAACACCAACTAATGTCGCTAAGGTCAAGTCCGAGTCCTCGGAGCGAGCTTCTAAGGCAAGAAGTGGCTCCTAGGCCGGCTGGGCGGGCTTCCGGGCCAGGGTGGACGTGCAAAGTTGCCCCTTGTCAACTCCGGCCGGGTCCCCAGTAATTGAAAATAACAGCCACGGGGCAGCCCCTGGCTCCTTCCATGGACGAGACACTGTAGCAAGTGACAGTTACACATCATTACGACCAGAGACAATAATGAATGTAGCACCAGGACCACTATTCATGCCAGCAGTGTCATCCCCGCCTTAACCCCTTCCCCTCCACTCTCCCAGCGCACACCCACAGCCCGCACGGCCCCGGGGCCGCAGCTATTCGCCGGACTCGCTCTATTCTTGGGGACAAACTATCGATACTTCCACGAGCCCCCTCCCCTCCCCAATTCAGCCCTGGTGTTTTATTTCTCATCCTTGGCAACTGTCAGGCAAACACTGCAACCAACAATTCCACTAGGGATAGAAAAACATTTGCTTAATTCACGTTACTTGATAAGTTCTTTTAGAAAAAAATACATATTAGTGAGGGGGGCCCCTTCTTTCTTCTCCACGAATCCAACGGACGCTACTTGCTTTGCAATAGCATCGCCCTCCCTGGGCCCCCTCCCGCTTCCCAACACTTTCCCCCTTTAAGAACACAGACCAACCAAAATGATTTAACTTGAGCAGATGACAGAAGGAAAATAAAACATGTTAAGAGAATACGGTCTGATTTGGGATGGCAAAAAAAAAAAGGAGGAGGGGGTTGTTTATTTTGATAAGAAACGGAATCGGCACAGACCTGAACAGAAGCTGCAGAGCAGGAGAAATTGTTTTCTTTCCCTTACACAGAGTCCCCCTCTCTCCCTTTCTCTCTCTCACACACGCGCGCGCACACACACTCACTCTCGCACACACGGCGTCACCCGCGCACACTCACACGCACACTCGCACACGCACAGGCAGAGCCTCTCAGCTGCTCTCTGCAGTTCTCAGGAAATGAATGGGGGGCAACCCAGGGAACTGTTGTACTTGCAAATGACTTACCCGGATCACATGATGCGCTAAATGTAGGGTGGGCCGGTGGGTGGAGGCTGCCGAGACGCGAGCCCGGGTCTAGCGTGGGGAGCCTCGCCAGGCCCGCATCGAATTACCCCGGGGCCCAGCCGAGGGGGTTGCAAGACGCCGCTTCTCCTCCCTTGCAGCCCGCAGCTCAGGAAACCGGAGAGGCGCGGGTGGGGGGGCTGTGGAGCGGGGTGAGGTGGGGGGGTGAAAACACCAAACCCCCAAACAAAAGAGCTCCGGGTCTTCCTCCCCAGAAACAAAGCCCCGCCGCTGCGGGCGAGCCCCGGGGTGGGGCCGAGGGCGGGGGCGGCGGCGGGGAGGGGCTCGCTCAGCAGGCGCTAAGTCGCTTTATTGCCATAAAATGGGGCCCCCGAGCCGCTCCGCCCGAGGATTAGGAGGCGGGCTTTGAGTGTGATGGTTGAAATCCCCTGTGGGAAACTAACCCCTCCCAGCTCGCAGAGGTAGAAGGCAACACCCACTGCCCGGCCCTCGCCTGGCTGCCCGGGCCGCCGGGCTGGGGGGCGGGTCGGCGGAGCCTCCACCCCGCCCCACCCCGCCCCACCCTTGCCCCGCCCCCGGCCTCCGGCCTCGCCGCGCTTCCCTTTCACCTGCACCACCTTGCTGCGGCACCCAAAATAGCCTGCACATGGCCCCTGAGCTTTGGGAGCCGCCGGCCCGCGGGAGCCAGCGGGGCCTCGCGGCGGGAGGAAACCCCGGATTTCAACTCGCCGGGCGCGGGGACTCGCACTGAGCCGCGAGAAAGTCCCCTCTTTTGTGTCACAGCGTGCGAGGCAGCGTTAGGAAGAGAATTCGGTGACACAAAAAGCGCGGAGCCGGTCGCCCCCCACTCCGCCCCCTCTCGGCGGGGGCGTGCAGGGAGGGGCCCGGGAGCCCGAACTGTCCCCGCGGCTCACCCGCCGGCGAACTTGGAAAGGTGTGGGCGGAGCCGGTGGGGCGGCCGGCCGAGGCTGCGGGGCTGGCGGCGCGGCCTCTCCCGGGACCGCCCCGGGGTTCGGGCATCGCCCGCGCGGGGCAACAATGAGGTCCGGGTACGGGCTGCCCGCAGGGGTGCGCTCGAGGGTGGGGCGGGCGGAGGGCTGGGCGCAGAAGGAAGGGGAATCATTGTTTGGGTTTGGGAGCGATACACTTTGCGAGCGAAGCGCGGGCGTCCTCCCTCCATGCGCTTCACCTTGGAGGGATGAATGGGGGCGAGGCTGAGCCGCTCGCCTCGCTTCGGCGCCCCGGGAGTAGGGGTGCCCACTCGCGCTAGTTATTTAGGAAAGCTAGCGAACTTGCGCGAGGAAAGGGAAGCAGGCGCTGCAGATCCCTGCCGAGGCCATGGGGCTGCGGGGGCGGAGTGGAGTCTAGCCCCCCGCCCTGCGCCCCAGAAGGGTGCGCGCAGATCTGGGCGGCCCGGAGCCGAGTCCTTGACGCCTTCGCGGGCGGCCCCTCCCGCCCCGCCTCCGAGCCCAGGGGAGCGATCCGCGGGATTCTGGGGCAGCGGCGAGGAGGTAGCGGCGCGGCCCGGCCGTCCCCGCGGCTGCCCGGGGGGCGCGGGGTCAGCGGCTCGCCCGGGGTAGGCGGGGAGGAGACGAGGCGGAGGCGGACGAGTGGAGGCGTGGGGGGGCGCTGGCAGTACGCGGCGGTCCTCGGTCGAGATTCGTGCGGTGGGTCCTTGCAAACCTAGGTGAGCGCGCTGGGGCTCCTAGCCGGGCCGAACGCCCCTGCCCGGTTCCCCTGAGCCCGCCCTGCGTGGGAAACCGCCCAGTTGCTGGGAAGGCCGCTAAGGGAAAGTTTATGTTGAGAGAAAAAGATCTGCAGTAATGTAACCTGAAGTGGGATGAGAAGAGAAACAAGGGAGAGGCCGAGAAACAGGAAATGAGAGCGAAGGATCGAATTCTAGCCAGGAAAAAGCCGCATGCTGCATTTCGTGTGGCATTTTCCCAGCACTTCTGAAGGCCCTGTGTGCGTTACCAATAAAAACAAAGGCGGCCTGGCGCTTCCTCCGCCTCCCGCCACAGCTGCAGGCGAGGAAGGGGAGAAAGGTGGCCCGCCGTGCAAGGTGATTCCGCAGCTCACTTCCAGTCCCGATGGGATGAATCAGTTGGTCTGTGCCTTAAATAAAACAGAATTGAGAGAAAGTGTCTCTGACCTGATCCTAGGGTTTCCAAGAACAAATGGCACACGTGTGAAAGTGCTGAAAACTGTGGACCACTGTTTACGCGAAGTATCCCTGGAGGAGGAACGCAGCGGGAGCGGAAAGGCGATGGAAGCCCACACTGAAGACGTGGGTGCGGCAAGAGAATAGGAAACTGGGAAGAAAAGTGGAACGTGTAGGCTAAGGGGGTGTGTCTCTGGGGTGTGTTCGGGGGAAAGCAGCTCGGGACTGCACCCCCTGGGCTCACACTGGGCACTGGGTAAGCAGTCCTTTAAGCCCCAGCACAGCGAGATGGAAACAACATGAAAAGACAAGTTTGAAAACGGTAGAATATCAACAAATGCACCAATATTTAAACGAAAAACTTGCCTCTACTAGGAGGAACCCTGTGCTGCTTCCCTCTAGGCGGGGCAAGGAGAGGCAGGGAGTGACGGAAGTGAGCTTAACTGTAAGAGCGGAAAGATGCTATGAGAAATTATGTCATTGTGGCAGCTCTTGTACTAACAGCTCTTTTTCAGAGAGAGAGCAGAGTGGCGGACTGACCACAGATACATTCTATAGCAAGGGCTTCTCTGCACGTGGAAAAACAATCCAAATTGCGCTCCCTGCCTCTGGCAGCAGCCATGGGTATGTAAATGGAATGTTGAAAGAAAATAAAGTATAAGAATCCATCCCAGAGGGCTAGGAAATTAGGGGGTGGTTCAAAGTTAATATCTAGGATCTGAATAAGGTGGTTAAAAGAAGGAAATGCATCAATATAAGAAAAAAACACTTGTGGATATTTAAAAAATATAACTTAGATTAAGGGCAACTGCCCAGTATGAAGAATAGGAGAAAGAAGAAAGATGCGTATTTAAAAGTGAGAACCACTTCACTGTGTCAACTGGTGGTGGGTGTGGAAGGGCAAAAATCGTGAAAGAATAAAGCATGCATGTATGGGGAATTGGTGCCCTGGAGGAAATTGGGGGGCGGTGCACAGGCACACATTTCCAGTTCAGTTCATAAAATTCTCTCTCTACAGAACTTAGATTTCAACAAGCTAAGGTGTGAACAAAAGGGGAGAAGGTAGGAAAAGTACACAAATACCCTGGCAAAAATAAGTGCATAACTTTGTGTTTAATTCTTTGTCCTCTCTTTGCATGTATGTGCAGGCATGTGAAAAAATCAGATATTGGTAGTTATTTTACCAAGAATATATCATTCTAACCACATAAAAATGAGTTGAAATTACAGAATCAAAATTTTAGTGTTGAAAGTAGCTGTTGGATCCAGGTCTATATGATACTTCCCTTTACTTACTTAAAGCCAAGTTGATTCGGGTTAAAGATGACCAGTTTCATTACATTATATACTTCATTTACTTAGTCATTATTATTGCAAATACCAAAAGAATGAATTAGCAAAGAGGGCAAAGGTTGGTATTCCGAGTTTCTTGCAAATAGTACATTTATTGAACTTCTTTTACCTAACATAATTGTAGGAAAAGAGAAGAGCACACACAAACACCCCCAAAGCCAATGTCTAATCCAATATAAATGATATAGCAGAACTTTAAAACCAGTAATAGTAAGTATCACTAAAAAACTTTTTGCCATATCTTTCAATACTTTACCGTGTTCATACTCTTATTGAAAAATTAGTGTCGGTGGTAGAAACACCAGTTACAGTAGTAAAGAGTTATTACCTGTACCACACCCTGATTTCTCTAAGGTAAAGACTCTCTTCAATATCTGTACATTTAATGTTCTTAAGCCTTTGGGTTAGTGATATTTAAAATGGCATGGGTTATTTAACACTACTATAATTCTGGGCAGGGGTGGGGGAAATAGAGCCCTTTTTCAGAAATAAAAGATATGTTGAAAGATTAGAATGGACTAGAAGTGAATATATTGAATAAAGTGATTCCCAGAGCTCTAAATAAATTTAAAAATATAATCCTGATTTTTTTCCCTAGGGCCAGAAATGAATATGTACTATTAGGTTTTCAGTGTCTATTTTTTTCATGTGTCATATTTTGGCAATAATGTGCAGCAAATGGGGAATTTTCCTATTTGAGTATAAGAAAAGCATGTAGAAGCCTTACTGCAAATGCTAACAGCTGGTGATATTACATGATTACATAGGAAACAACATGTTTTGATCTGATTGGAGAGCTGTCTGGAAATTAGGGGAAAATGATATTTCATAACTTTGTTTTGTGGCATCAATACAGTTTTTGATCCTTCTAGCTCAAATATCTTCATCACATCCACATATGTGTGTCTTCTCCAAGTTCCTGCATAGTCACTTTCATTACAGTCTCCTCCAGAATCCACCACCGCATCTCCTCCCCACTGCTGAGCACTGAGCGCCCTGGGCCCTCCTCTCGCGCGTATTCCACCTCTCCTATCGCAAAACTTTAATTATAGCAAATCCACATTTAAAAACCCAAAATGAAACAAATTAGTTAGAATACAATAAGCATGACATTAAGGGACCCACTCAGAATTACACATCTCATACTTCCCTTACAGCACACGTGGACGCCTGGCCATGCCCCGTCCATCCTGGGTGCCTTTACTCGGTGGTCCTCTTCCATTTCCTCCTTTGGAATCTTCCCAATACGATTCCATAATACTCAGACATATGTATACATAGTCCTCCCCCCACCAAAAAATGTCTTTCCCTTCTTAGAGCTGCTTTTGGTATAATGGAAAGAGTGCCTTAACCGTTGACCATCTGGTTTTCATCTTTTCTTCTGATTCCCAATTTTTTGCACCTATTAAAATAATATTTCCCTCAGAGTGAAGGATTAACATGTATTGCGTGTACTTACTTGAGCCAATGTGAGGTATATGTTAATTCCGTCACTTATTTTTAAGGTACTTAACACCTTTCTGCTTTCATTATATATTATTGGCTCCCCAATCACAGGTGACCCTTTGAGAACAAGAGCTGCACCTTAATCATTTATTTAGCCTACCTTTTACCCATCATACCATTCTGCACATTGTATGTGATGGATACATTCTCATTGAATGATTAAATTATTATATAAAGTTTGAATGACATACATGCAAGGACAATGAAGCAGAGAACCTGTTTCTTCTTTTTGGGTGCATATATTGAAAAGCAGCAAAACCAAATGTGTCAAGAATTACCTTTTGAACACTGATTTTGGTAACATTCTTCAAGCAACTTTTTTTTTACATTAGAAGTTTTTACATATAAGAGAGCATTCTGCTAAGTGAAATGAGCCAGGCAGTGAAAGACAAATGCCATATGATCTCATCTGTAAGTGTAACCTAACCAACAAAACAAACAAGCAACCAAAATATAACGAGTCACTGAAATAAAGAACAAACTGACAGTAACCAGAGGGGAGGGGATAAGTGGAAAACGGGGGAAAAAGTAGAAGGGTTGTCAAGGAACATGTATAAAGGACCCATGGACAAAGCCAAAGGGGGGCAGGATCAAGGATGGGAGGTGGTGATGGGTGTGGGGGGGGGAGTTGTGGGGGCAAGTAGAGACAACTGTATTTGAACAACAGTAAAAAAAAAAAAAAGAAAAAATAATTGACTTTTAAATAACAAAATGTGAATGCATGCAACTTTAATATTTTTTACATAAAATATTTTAAAAGCATTATATAAAAGATGTTTGTGAATGTATGATCATCTAGAAGGACAATCAATTTTAAATTTCCTGTAATTTCAAAGCTGAATTTTTGAAAGAAAATATGTATATCATAAAATTTGTATTAGATACTTTTATTAAATCAGCTTTGGAGAATTTTTATCTAATTTAATTTTTCCTATCATATTTAATCATCAAAAGTCATGCAATCAACAGTGTGAAGGTTCCTCAAAAAATTAAAAATGGAACTGCCTTTTGACCTAACAATTCTACTCCTGGGAATATATCCTAAGAACCCAGAAACATGGACTCAAAAGAATATAAGCACTTCTATGGTCATAGTAACATTGTTTACAATAGCCAAGATCTGGAAACAGCCTAAGTGCCCATTAGCACATGAGTGGACTAAAAAAGGCTGTGGCACATTTACATAATGGAATACTATGCAGCAGTAAAAAAGAAATTATCTTTTGTGACAGCTCAGATGGACCTTGAGATTATGCTAAGGGATATAAGCCAGTCAGAGAAAGACAAATACCATATGATCTCACTTGTATGTGGAATCTAATGAACAAAATAAACTAACGAGCAAAATGGAAGCAGAGGCACAGAAACATGAACAGACGGACGGCAATAAGAGGGGAGAGCAGAGGTGGGGGCTGACTGAAGGGCGGTAGAGGGAGTAGCCAAGGACTTTACATGTGCAACCCATGGATGTGGACAGTACTGTGAGGATTACCTGAGGGAGTGTGTGTGTGTGTGTGTGTGTGTGTGTGTGTGTGTGTGTAGGGGGGGGTGCTGTGTAGAAGGGGGCAAAAGGGGAGAACCTGAGACAACTGTAATAGCACAAACAATAAAATATATATATTTTTAAATTATAAATGGAATGTGTTATGACCAAGCAATTCTACTTCTGGGAACATACCCAGAGAATTCCGAAACACTAATTTGAAAGAATACAGGGTGGGACAAAAGTAGGGAGCAGGTGTACAGTTGCTTACATGGAATGTAATACAATAATTAATAAATAACAATGCAAGAATAAACTCTGTGGTTCAGGCATTCATAGCTATAAATCTACTTTTGCACCACCCTGTATATGCACCGCTATGTTCATTGCGGCATTATTTACAATAGCCAAGACTTGGAATCAACTCAAGTGCCTATCAGTAGATGAGTGATAAAAAAACTGTGGTATATTTACAAGGAAATCTTACCATGCAACAGTATGGATAGACCTAGAGGGTATTATGCTAAGTGAAATAAGCCAGTCAGAGAAAGAACAATACCACATGGTTTCACGTAAATGTGGAATGTAAGGAATACAATAAACACAATAGAAACAGACTCATAGACAATAGACTAACAGCTGTCAGAGGGGAGGGAGGTTGAGGGGCTGGGTGAAAAAGGTGGAGGGATTAAGCAGTAGATTAGTAGCTGCAGAACAGCCAGAGATGAAGATTGCAGCACAGGGAATATAGTCAACAATGCTGAGATTACAGGGTTTGGGGCCAGGTGGGTGCTGGGGCCGCAGGGGGTCCACTCTATAGAGCGCATGGTTTTCTGACCACTTTGCTATACATCTGAAACTGGTGCGGAGTGGTATTGAATGTAACATGTAATTGAAAACTAAAAGGAAAACTATTTCAATTATTCAGTCAACTACAATATGTTGCTTTCCATTCTTTTAAGTTAGAATTACATTGTACTAAATAAAAAATTTGAATATCAGAGAGAAAAGTCAGCAAATTTGTTTTTTAAAATGCTACTTTGCTGGTGTGGCTCAGTTGGTTGAAGTATCATCCCATGCATCAAAAGGCTGCAGGTTCGATCCCTGGTCAGGGCACCTACCTAGGTTGCAGGTTCAATCCCCAGTCCAGGCGCTTATGGGAGGCAACCATTTGATATTTCTCTCTCTCTCTTTGTTGGCTCTCCCTCCCTACCCACCCCCACTTCCTCTGTCTTTAAAAGCAACAAAAAAATGTCCTCAGATGAAAAAAAAAATGGTACTTTCCAAACTTTTAGATTGCAAACATTGGACTTATAATGTAATAAATAGAGATAATCTTCACTTTAAATGGAACAAATTGAGACATCTGATTTCAACTATAGCTAGTCTAGCCTTTTTTAATTTTATTTTTTAAATTACAGTTTACATTTAATATTATTTTGTATTAGTTGCAGGCCTACAGCATAGTGTTTAGACAATCACACAGTTTACAGACTGTTCCCCTGTGATGCTTCTAGGGCACACCTGGCACATTACAGTACTGTTGGCAACGTTCCCTGTGGTGTGCCCTACAGCCCCGGGCCTGTTCTGTCACTGCCAGTCTGTACTTCTCAACCCCTTCACCTTTTCCACCCAGTCCCCCAACCCTCTCCCTCTCTAGCAACCCTCCATCTGTTCTCTGCGTCGATGAGTGTTTCGATTTTGTTTCTTAATTTTGTTATTTAAATTCCACATTAAGTGAAATCATATGGTATTTGTCTTTCTCTGACTCGCTACTCCACTTAGGACAATTCTCTCTAGGTCTATCCATATTGTCGAAAATTGTACAATTACATTCTTTTTCTGGCCAAGTAACAGTCCATTGTATAAACATACCCCAGCTTTTTTCATCCACTCATCTTTTGATGAGTACTTGGGTTGCTTCCCTGTCTCGGCTATTATAAATAATGCTGGCACATTACACAAATAATGAACACAGGGTGCGTATATTGTTTTGAATTAGTGTTTCAGGTTTCTTTGGATATATATCCAGAAGTGGAATTAATGGGTCCTAAAGCAGTTCCATTATTCATTTTCTGAGGAAACTCCATACTGTTTTCCACAGCAGCTACACCAGGCTGCATTCCCACCAAAAAGGCTCGGACTTTCCCCGTTCTCCACATCCTCGCCAGCACTTGTTGTTTGTTGATTTACTGATGACAGCCATTCTGCCAGGTGTGCGATAATGTCTCATTATGGTTTTAATTTGCATTTCTCTGATGATTAGTGACGTTGAGCATCTTTCCATATGTGTATTGGTCATCTGTATGTCCTCTTTAGAGAAGTTTCTGTTTCAATCCTCTGTTCATTTTAAAAATAAGTTGTTTGTCTTTTTGGCGTTGAGTTTATCTTTTAAATATTACAAATGAAAAATTATACCCCCATGGAAATAATGTAATTCAGCTCAAGTGTACGTAGTTCAAAGAATATGACTTTAATTTCATGCTTATACAAGGTACAAGTCTTAGTATTAAAAGCATATGAAGATGAGTTTACATAAAGCTGTTGAGTAACTACAACATGAGGTGCAGTTAAAGGACTCTGGATGAAATTATATCTGTTTGAAAACATTAAGAAAGACTTTGTGAAGAAGGTTGCCCTTGAAAGTTTTTTCAAAAGAGGGATATTTTTATTTTTCATTAAACCAATTTAATGAAATACTTTGGTGAAATACGTCATGCGTGTAAAATGACATCGATCATGTACATGTCGAGGTCTGCCTCTGTGACCTGCCGCTGGCGTAAGAAACAGGATGCCCCCGCTGCTCGCTACGCCGCACACGGCAGCCATGCCAGTCGCGTCGCTGTGCTGTCCCTCAAGGGGCAACCACGTTCTGACTTGGGGTTTATCATCTTATTTCCATTTTTATTAATATTTCTGATCATCAGATAAAGTCTTCACAATCACTTTTCCTGATAGGGAATTGCCATTATTAATTTAATTTATTATCCCCACGTTAGAGTTTTCCCAAATTTCTGCAAGTGTATCCATGTTATAGTGAACGTCTTAGCTTCTTTCTTTTAAAAAATATTTCTTTTAGATAACATCCCCTAAGTTGCGTCACTAAAACAAAGATTATGAAATTTTTACTGCTTCAGAATCATACTGCAGGACTATTTTTCAGAAGTACTTCACCAGGTTACCACGACACCAGCAGACAGGACAGAGCCCTTTCTGGGTGTTCTTGCTAAAGTCGGGTGGTGCTTTGAAATTAAAAAACAAAATAAAACTTTCAATTGGTAAACAAGAATGCTTGGATTTTAATTCTTTTATTAGTAGGGCTGAACTGTAGGAACACGAACGTGACATGAGTCAAGCTGATCTTGCCCTAGCCTGGCCGAGAGGATGAGATTCTGGCCAGTAAGAAGTAAACACTGGAACAGCTATGAAAGACATTACAAATTCAGACTCCACAGTTCAACAACTTATTTTCTGACGGAAGAGGTACAGGAGAGAAAAAATGAAAAATTCTTTTTCTTGTATTTCAAGCCTTGGTAATAAGAGAAAAGAAGGGTCTTAAAAGTATGAAATTCAGGGCCCTGGCCAGTGTGGCTCAGTTGGTTGGAGCATCATTTCATCACCAAAGGCTTGCGGGTTTGATTCCCTGTCAGGGCACATACCTAGTTTGTGGGTTCAGTACCCGGTCCGGGTGATTGCCGGAGGCAATCAATCAATGTTTCTCACATCGATGTTTCTCTCTCACACTGATGTTTCTCTCTCTCCCTTCCTGTCTCTCTAAAAGCAATGAAAAAATTCCCTCAGGTGAGGATTTTTAAAAAAAGTATGAAAGTCAGAAATGCTAGCTTGTTTTTACTTCTGATAAATTTGGAAGTGTTCTAAATAGGTAATTAGTTCTACCATATTGGAAGTTAAAATAACAAATTAGACAGCTGATAGAGAATAGACAGAATGAAAATGCAGTCAGAAACCTAGGAATAAAGCAACATGAAATGAAAATAGGGGGAGAGACAGGAAAGGGGAAAGGAAGGGAGAAAGGAAGATCACAGTACTGACTGGGATTTCTTTGCTTTCGTCTGCAAACAGAAAACATAATGTCTGCTTAAGATGCATTTTTTCTGTGCACCCCTCCCTCCAGTGAAACAAGAAATCCAAAGGTAGGCAACCACAGATCAAGACTGCGCAGCTGCTCCCTGCTGCCCTAGGGCCCCAAGCTCATTTTCTTTGCTCCCCTTCTTACAGTGT
Organism: Micronycteris hirsuta; assembly: GCA_004026765.1. Classification (NCBI taxonomy): domain Eukaryota; kingdom Metazoa; phylum Chordata; class Mammalia; order Chiroptera; family Phyllostomidae; genus Micronycteris; species Micronycteris hirsuta. The sequence continues at coordinate 91,264 of PVJI01000598.1, forward strand.
AACTTTTCCCCCTCCACATTAGGAAGAAGGAAAAAAGACTAAAGGTAAATTAGGTCAAGTTTATTCCCTTTAGAAAGGTTTCCTGAAGCCGCACCCACATCATCTGCTTATATCTCATTGGCCAGAACTGGATCACATGCCTTCCTGAGGACCAATCACAGGAAAATGTACATAGAGAAGGGCATCATAGGTGGAATCTGCGACAGACAACTGAGAGTTTCTGCCTTTTTGCCATGTAATTTTTAATAATGTTTTAGTCCTAAATTGCAAACCATTATATTAGAGGCTCTCCATTGAATACTTGCTGGCAGGCAGCTAGGAAAAAAAACATACTGTAGGCTTACAAGTTACTGACACCATTATTGTAAGGACATCCATTCATAAACTACCACAAAAAGATTTTGTAATTTTTTTTTAAAAAATTATTTATTTACTTTTAGACAGAGGGGAAGGGAGGGATAAAGAGAGGGAGAGAAGTATCGATGTGAGAGAGCAAAATCTCGCATGCACCCTGAGCGGGGACTGAAGCCACAACCCAGGCACATGTCCTGACCAGGAATTGGACTGGTGGCATTTTGCTTTGCAGGCCAATATCCAACCAACTGAGCCACACAGGTCAGGGCAACATTTTGTAATGTTTCTTAACATGCACTTTTCTGCACAATGTGGAAAAAAAATTCATCTAAGTATACAAACCATAATGTGATCAGTTTTAGATTAATCCATGGGAGATTCAGCGAACTCAGTGTGTGAACCTAAGCTAAGCTTCACCCAGTTACATAGTCTGGTTATGGCTCATCTTTCCACTCCATCAATTTTCATGTCTTTGAGAAACGAACATTAATTTTTAAAACCTGGATAAGCATATCACAATCAGAAAGTAAATATAAATAGCATTTGCATTTTATATTCAGATATTAGTGAGCCAACAGGGTAAGAGCTTGCATTTGTGAAACGAAGGTCCCAAAGTGACTTCAGGTTCCATCATTTGATGGTGTGACCTTTGACAGCCTGCTTTATTTTTCTTGGTTTGAGTTTTCCTCCCTCTAAATGGGAATAGCACCCGCTTTATAAGGACGTGAAAAACTAATGAGATCTTATACTGAAGTGCTCTGTGAGACTTAGCAAGACTGTGTCTAACCACTTCTCAGTTCTCCTACCAGTATCTACATCAGCGCCCAACTCACAGGTCCTCAGAACATTTTGATGGAAAATGAAAACTTCCAAATTGCCCAGCATATTGTATGTGCCTGATAATTATTTTTATTTTGTGTTAGCTAGAACCATTAGCGTCTCTAATACAAATAACTTATTATTTGTTCACTACAGTCACTTAATAAAATATTAGAGCTGTTTTACAAGAAAAATAATCTAATGAAATACGTAAAATTTTTAGAGTAGCTAAATAAAATGTTTGGACCCCATTAATGCAATTAGTAAAGATTAGTGTTTTCCTAGATTTGGCACGCATCCGCTTTAACTTACCTATCTCCCAAGTTAGAATATATATGACGTTAAAATAACAAACTATATGACTTAAAGCAACTTTATACTTAAACGACTCTTATTAAAACTATTTTTCGCCCGGCTGGTGTAGCTCAGTGGATTGAGCGCGGGCTGGAAACCAGAGGTTCCTGGTTCGATTCCCAGTCGGGGCACATGCCTGGGTTGCGGGCCAGGTCCCCAGTGAGGGCCATGTGAGAGGCAACCATACATTACTCTTTCTCCCTCCCTTCTCCTCTCTCTGAAAATAAATAAATAAAATCTTAAAAAAAATTTTTTTAAACAATTTTTCTTTCTTTTTTCCTCCTTTCCTCCCTCCTTCCTATCCTTCTTCTCCTCTTCATTTTCATCCTTATCCTTTTTCTTTTCTTTTTCTCTTTTAAAGACAGGGACAAGTTATAGATAACTTACCCATGAAGACTAAGGTTTGCGATTTTAAAATTTTTTATCCAATTCACAGATTAGCTTTTTGAACATTTTATGCAGAATTTAAATACAATTTCATTCTCAATTCCAAGTAAACATAGCCTGGCTAATAAGGGAAAGTCACTGCAGGGCAAACAAAAACCTTTCTCAAAACAACCCTAAAATTTATAAACTGACATTCTACGCCCTCTTTTATAAAGTGACACTTTTTAACCCATTACTGTGAGCCACACAGTTCAAGGTATTTCTCACATAACTCATTTAATCTTCACAAGAATCCTATGAATCTATATCATTGTTTTCACCTTCTCAGTGTGAGTCTTGCCCAACTATTACAAGTTGTAAGCTCCACAAGCACCTCTGAGGCTCCTTCACTGTAATCTTTTTCCATGTAACACTTATTACTGTGAACCCTGAGGAAAAAAAAGATAACTACTAAGAAGGGCTCCTGGTAGTTAACTGGGCTCAATTTTTTTTTTTGAAAAGATACTAACTGCCATTTCTGCACAGGAGCTTCTCACACAAGCTGGCTCTGACCCGCTCCTTGCACTGGTTTCTGCTGTCTGAGCCAGTCCTTTTAAAGGAGTTCTTGGAATCCTTTTCAACCAATAAAACTGAGGCTTTCCCTGTTCAATAGAGCTGCACAGCTCTGCCGATCAGACCAGCTCTATTCTGACTAATCAGGACAGTGCCTTTTGGACCAATCAAGCTTCAAAAATCTGGAGTCCTTATTTGCATGAGGACAGACCAATCAGGAACCAGGGGCAGGGACTCCTGTCCCTACAAGCAAGCTCCCCTCTGGTTCCAGAAGCACACTTTGCCTTTCCACTGAAGAATGAAGACTGCAGGCCCTGGCTTACCTGAAAGTTGGAAAATTTCTCGCCAAAGCAGAGTGGAGCAGATCATTGAGGAGTAAAGCACAGCAGTCTAGCTGGAGAGGTTCCTGGTTGCAGGGCTATTCTATCTGCAGCCTACCTCCACTAAAGGAGGATTTCCACAAGAACAGAAGATTTTTCTCTCATGTTCACGGCTGCAACCCAGTGTGTAGAAAAGTGCCTAGCACGTAGCCGGCACTCAGTAAATATTTGGGACTGAGCACAGATCCCATTGCATGCATGAGGACACTGAGGCATAATGTCACTTCATCTTCAGAACTACAACTCTAAGGATTTTGTACAATGTGCCATTCATTGTTATGCTACTAATGTCACTTCATCTTCAGAACTACAACTCTAAGGATTTTGTACAATGTGCCATTCATTGTTATGCTATACATCATTTCCATACATTTCTTATTGATGAGGAAGTGCTGAATAACCTCAACGGACCCAGTAAATGAATATGGACTCAGAAACTCAACAAGTTATCACAAGATCATGAGTAGAGAGATGATACTTTCAAAAATGAGAACGAAACTAGAACAAGAAAAATCAAATACACGGCCATTAGCTATCACTACAACTGTAAGTCCTTACTTGATGTTGATGATAGGTTTGCAACTTTAGGCAAAACAATGTGTAATGAAACCAATATTACCATCAGTTAATTGATATAAATAAGAGTTAAATTCCTGTGAAATCTCATTAACATTATAACTAAATGACATTGAACAAAATGATGTTATTTGAAGACCTGCTGTATATCTGCTTAGTTGTATTTAAATAAACTACTGACTTATTTTTTAATTAAAATAGGGTCTCACCTTCATATTTCTTTCAAACCAACCACTACATATTTATTGTACATACTGCGCATGCTTTAGTCCCAGCAACTAAGCAGTGTAACATAGGGGAATAAATGTATATCTGAACACTGTCTATATTTTAGCTCACTGAGAGAGAAAATTAGATGGAATCATTATCTTTTCATCCTCATATTGTGTCTGGTATTTTTACGCCTATGCATTAAGATGATAGGTGCTGTAGAAAGGGTAAGTAAATACAACGGAGAAAGTCTATTTAGTTATTTTAGAGCTGTTGTATTGAAATACTGTCTTGCTTACAATTTCCAGCTCCACAAATCCTCATCAATTATTAAATATTTTTTTTCTCATTGAATTAAACAGAGTGACTGTATTTTCTCAGGAGAAAATGTCAGGTGAAACGCAAGGCTTACTTTTAACACATAAAATTTTTCTTCTATAAATGGAATTCTATAGCTTTATTAAGCTACCCACCCTACACCCACACTAAGCAGAAAGTATATTTCTATTTATTTCATAAAGGGAAAAAGAGTTTAAGTCCCATTCTTTATTTCTTTGAAGCTGGAAGCAGTTCTCTCCTATTGCGATGACAACATAAACACAATTTTTCATAGACTTTCACCACTGTTTATTAGGCGCAGTGCTTGGTAGTGTCCTGGCTGACTCCGGCGAGGCTCCAATAAGATGAGTGTGGACCAGAGTCAGGGAGAGGGTGTGACTGTCACATCTCTCATAGTGCAAAGTGCTGTGCCATCCTTCATGATAAAACTAGCTTGTCTTTACACTGGGATGATTACATTAATACATCATTTATGAATTTATCAGAATTACTCATTTAAAAAAGTTGGGTTGAGTAGTGTTTTATATGGATACAAGTTGTTATTAGCGTGCCTCTTTGTTTCGTTACGAGTTATGCTGATTGTTTGTATGACTTCCTGCCTGGAGAACTGTTATCCACATGCATGAGTTCCCTGGGCAGCCGCCTAGACAAGAAACATATGGCTGGTTCCGCTGCGAAAATCTAGACGCGCACCACGCGTAATTCTATCTCTTTCTTGCACGTGTGCTGACTTGTGTCCATTCATGCACACCCACGTTTGGGAATCTGTATCTGCTACAATCATGTGCTAATAAAAATATTTAGATAATTTAACCCCTACAACACTTACAAATAGTACTTTTATTTAGTAACGTAATCAAGGAGCAAAGAAATATTTTGCCATTTTATCCAAAAGCATCAAAGTTAGAGAGGAGATACACAATCTCTATGGATTTGGCAATAAACTCTAGACTTCAGGTTTTTAGTTTCTGCTTCTGAGACTAGTCTTGGATCGGCTCTGAGGTTACCAGCAGACGTACTCAAAGGCCGTTTAAGCCTGCTTGCCAAATGTAGTATATTTCTTAATCTTAACATCAAAAAGTGTAAGAATCATCTTCTTATAGTAAGCAAGCAAACTTAATTCTTTAAAATTTCAAATCTAAGGGGAGGTTTTATTTTTAACTTGAACATGTTTTTTTTTAAAAAAAATTGCAGTAATTATCTTGGAATTTTTTCAAAGTAGAGCTGTTTGAAAATTGGTAGGTTCAGACCTTAAAGTGAGCATAAAACAAGTACTTAAAAGATATTAATAGCTAGCAAAAACACATCTAAGTTAAAGGGAGAATGGTTTAAATGGTCGGAGGCCTTTGAATGAGAAAGAACATTAAGCAAGCATCTTAACCATTGAGCTATGAGTCAGAAATACAGACTCGCCTGCTGCTCTGAGCAGAGTGACTGTGCCACGTTGCTGACCTTCACTGAGTCAGTTAACCCTTCTTAACCCTCTATTTCCCCACCAGGAGTAATACCTGCTTGTAAGGGAAATGCTAGACCAAAGATATAAAATAATATTATTTTATCACGATTATTATCCCCAGCAGAAAAGCCATTTCTTTCTGCAATAATGCAATACAAGTTTGGTAAGCCTCTGACGTAGGCTGTCATCAAAATACTGGGGATAAAACAGATTAGGGATAATGTTAAGGAGCAATAGGTCAGCTCCTTACTTTTAAGAGTCAAGTTTATCTGTGTCATATGTTTGTGTTTAAAAACATTTTAAATTGAATTGCCTTTGCCTTATTGTTAATAAAGAATACTGCCTTATAATTTCACAGGACTTTTAATTTAGAGAAGTGCTGCTCCCTATGCATTATTGCTTTTTCGTGTTACAATATACATGTAAAATTCAATGTGCTAAGTGTTCGACGTGTTTTTCTTTCTTATTTAATCATCCCAGTAGCCAGTGAGATAGGTGAGGTCTTCTATTTTTCACAAAGTAAAACACTGGGATCCATGGACTTTGACTTGTTTCCAAGGTAACACAGCTAGCAGGAGGTGGAGCTGAGATGTGCTCTTGGGTTGATGGACTTCAGGCAAGGACCCTCAGTCACTGAGTATTCTGTACCCACATCTGGTGGAGGGGACGTGTTCATGAACACTTAGATGCATGAGTGTGGAAGACTCACCAAAATCTCCTGCCTGGTCTGCGTCTGGTTTGAGTTCTTGGATCCTAGCACACTGTTCTTCCCTTTAGACTTAACTATCATGGAAGGCTTTTTATATCCTCATTATAGCTCATGAATGAGTAACGCTGAGAAAAGATTGGTGAGCAATTCTATAATTGTTTACCTAAAGTTTTGCATCTGGTTCCGAGGTCGCCCTGGTAGGTGGGATAGGGGCCAAGGCAGAGCCTCTCCTGGGGAACAAATGGGCATCTTTGGCGATGCTGCAGTTGCGGCGGTGACTTTCCAGACTGCCGTCCATGGAACATTGTTCTGGAGGAGCCAGCGGGTGATGCTACACAGAGAATTCTTAGCTCTCAAAAGTTTGGGAAGAAATTGGTTACCACATGATACACACCTTTCTTTGAAAGGATTCTGAAGTAGCTGTTAACCTGTTATTTGGCATTGTTATTCTGGAAAGCAGGCCAATGTAGTATAAATGGTTCCCCAAAATATTTAGTCACCCAGGTTTTCCAAGACACTTTTTCAGAGTCTGGAAATATTTTCCTAAGCAACCAGAATTCCAAAATGCTGATTTGGGATGTGAGTACTGCCCAACAATCTTAGGACATTTCCTGGCCCAAGGCATGGTCTTCCATCATCATTTTCCAGAGAGCCTGAATTCTTATTCTTCTGAGCAAACGGAAGCCCCCGGGATTAAAGTTTCACATACATGTTTCACATCCCAGCTGCACAGCTCCTCATAGTTCTGCCCTCCCTCCTGACACGACGGATAAACCATAAGGCCACTATCTAAAGCCAGCTCCTCCACCTGTGCCGTAGAATTCCTTATTTTCTCACTCCCTGACGTACACTGCTCCAGTCAGTTTCCTCACTCTGGCAGAACCAGTTTTTCCTTCTGTACTGAACCATCCTTTTAGCACATAATATGCTATAACGTACGGTCTTAGAAAATAAAATTTAAAACCTTTCTCCTGACCACCCATTCTCTCTGCTCCAGCTCCTATCCCACTTCTCTATTCTTTGCTGTAACAAAAGTCTGCCAAGAAGTGCTCTATTTTTCTCTGTACTCAATTTCTCCTCTCCTCTCTTGAAACCAATTCAGTAAGACGTTTATCCCCACCACTCTACTAAAACTGCATTTGTTAAGGTCAACAACAATTACATCTAGTGTTTAAATCTATTGGTATATGCTCAGTTTCCATCATCTTGACCTATCAGCAGTACTTGGCACAGATAGGAAGATGAAGCTTAACACTAAGACTGACTGATAGTTAAAGAGATAGTTTAACTGGCTCCTCCTTGAAACATTTTCTTCCTTTGCCTTCCGCAACACCACATTCTCTCATCCTTTCTTTTCTCCCCCCACGTTACCCCACCCTGATTTTTCCAGTATTGAGTGCCCACATTCACTGTTGGATTTCTTAACTACCTCCACCGACTCCCTTAGTGATCTCATGCAGTCTTGATGGCCTGAAATGCCATTTATATGCTAATGATTCTCACATGTGTATCTTATGGTGCCCTTAACTCCAGACTTATATATTCCATTATGCACTCCATAGCTGCACTTGCATGTGTAAAGGGCACCTAAAATTAATTTGTCTGAAACTGAACTCCAGATCTCATCCACACCCACCCTGCCCCTCCATCTGCTCCTTGTTGTCTTCTTCATCTCAGTAAATCTCAATTCCTTCTTTTTCCAACTGTTTGGGTGAAAACCTTAGTGTCATCTTGACTCACTCTCTCATACTTCACATATGGTCAATCAACACATCCTGTGGACTCTGCTTACAAATTATATCCAGAACCTGCTATTCTCCCACCGCCTCCATGGCTAACAACCTTTGTCTTTCACCTGAATTGTTGCAGAAGTCTCTTTAATTGACCCACTGCTTCCATCCTCCCCTCCTTACAGATACTTCTCAGGACATTATCCAGGGAGAACCTTTTAAAACCCAAGGCAGATCTTATCTCTCCTTGGTTCAATGCCCTCACAATCATGCCACTTCTCACTCTTTATAAGTAAAGTCCTTATAAAGACTTCCAAAGCAGCTATGTCAGGGATCCCTGCCACCTCTCCAAAGCCCACCCCTCAGCTTTCCCAATAACAGTCTTCTACCCACTCAGGCCTCCTGGTCGTCCCTCAGCACGCCAAGTCACACTGCCCCAGGGCCGTGCATTTGCTCCTCCCTCTGCCTCGTAGGCTCTGCCTAGATCTGCACCTGTTACACTTCCTCACCTTTTGGGGTCTGTTCGCCTAGTCAGTTAGGCCTTCCCAGGCAATGTGACTTTTTAAAAAGTAGCAACCGCTTCTCCACTTCATCTATCTCCATTTCCTGCTTTGTTTTTCTTCATTTATCAACATCAACAGTAAACACAATTTATTTGTTTATATTAATTTTCTATATTCCACCACTAGGTTGTAATCTCAGTAACAACATATTTTTTGTCTGTTTTCTTTAGTAATATATCCACATTACCTAACAGTGTGCCTGGAACATAGTGGGCAGTCATTAAATATCTTCTGAATTAATGATTTCATGGATTAATGAATAACTCTCTAATATAGGTTGAAGGAAGTCTTCCTGCCCAAATATCGTGTATGAAAAAGCTTACACTCAAATATGTAGCATTAATATTTTAAATAAGATGGCTTTGTTTTCTTGAATTAAAAAACAAAACTCTATCATTATCAGAAAGTTATATAAATATAAAAATAATAGTGATTAGTCCCTTATTACTAATATTAGGATTTCAAACAGCTGAAGGGTTTATTTACAATTAGTTATATGACTATAAACTCATCCAAGTAATTACAAGCATGGGTAGAGAATTTGCTTTAGGGTCTGAGAGAAGACTGAAGACAAGATTAATAGTTCTGACAAATTGTCTTAAGACAGAATGAAAAGAATGATATTTTGGGGGCACTTTCATATCACCATTTACTTTTAAAATGGTAATTCCAACTAGATAAAAAGAAAATGTGATTAGGCATTTACAGTCAATAGACAAAGCTCTACAAGCCCAAACTAAGAAAACCCCACATCTAGGAGAAAGCCAAAGGAAACAGTAAAACAACTTGACTAGGAAATGACTGAAGCTTATAAACATGTGAATCAGGCAACAGACCTGACAGATGTGACCTGCCTGCCATGTGGTTTGGAATCAGGACAGTAATGACACGAAGCATAAAGATGCTCCTTAAGTACTGGTAAAAGTAACCAACAAAAAATGTTACAACTAAAAATGATCTATAATTACTCTTCAGTGTGTTAAAAACGCGTGTGGAACAGGATGGGGAGAACAAACACAAAGCAGAACGGTGGCGCTCCTGGAGAATAAAGAAGGAAATTAACACGGGGAGGAAGTTTCATATTTGGCAGTACTTTCCATGGAAGTTGGTGGCCTGACTTCAGAATGTAAACAGATGCTCTGGTGCAGTCCTGTAATGGAGAGAAAAGCAGTCCAGTGGGCTCCTATAACGTGATGAAAATAGTCTGCAAGACCACGCAAAGCATTTACCCTGATCCCAGATTTACCAAGACCATTTTAAAAAATTGGTTTCTCAGTACAGTCTGGTTGGCAAGAATATTAAGCTAAGTTGCTCATTATCAATTATTTAAATGTCATCCTGGTACAAATAATTCATGTGTGACTGGGGGCCAGATGAGCTTGTTTTCCTTTCCAGGCAAAATTACAAATGAGATCAATTTTTCTCGAATGCTTCCCTCTCAAACACTAGTCTTTACGTTCACCCTTTTTGCTCCACCAAATTCCCATAATTACTGTGTATCACTTCCCTAAGAGCCACAGATTTTATTTGCCAGTATTTTGTGCCACCTGATAAACAAGACATTTTAAAAGTGTTCGCTTTTATGGAGGGCTCTTAAGATCTAACAGTTGATGGAACCAAAGCATAAAGTTCAAATAAAAGTGGACAGATATATTAATACTTACTAAAAATAGTCTGTTAAATGTTTGCTCTTTACCTGTCACTCTCTCTATGTGTGTGTGTGTGTGTTGGGGGGGGTTTAATTTTCATAGTCACAATATCTGGATGTAAAAATTAAAATGTTTTCTTTTTCCCATTATAACTAAAACTACTTGAACTTAAGAAATACCAATATCTCTGATGGTGGAAATTTTTGTATAGCCAATTCAAGTTTACTCAGTAATCTTCTGAATTGGATGTGGTCAGTTTAAGATTTTTAAATCAGTCAGTTCATGATACTACTCCTTCATATTCTCTTTAAAGCCAGGGATTGAACTAAAACTTAGGTCAGGAAGGGGTTCAAGGAGGGACTGCTGAAAACATTGTTCTAGCCAAGGGATGGGTCATCTGACCCGAGTGCTATCCTCTGTGCTCCTTTGGTCCAGCAAATTGTATTTGGCCCCGCCCGGACTTGCGCAACTTGTGTTTCCACGAATGAGTCTGTACCCTACAGCCTCCAGTTGTGAGATCACACTTTCTTTATCCTCCTTGTTGTTCTAAGTATGAGGGTTCCTTTAATCCACCTGTTCTCTCAGCAAAAGCCCCCAGTGGCTGTCCCCACACCAAAATTGGGTGAGGGACCTCAAAAGTCCAAAGACTTATTCAGCCATTGTTAGTTAACAACATTTTATTCTATGTTGGATTGAAACTGTGGGCTTCACTTGGGGAGCCCAAACTATTGCTTTTCTGTTCTGGGACCCCCCCTGAAACTACCGCCCACCATCTTGGGTTTCTAGACATGACCCTTGTGAATTTCAACCTTTCTGCTTGCCTGCTCTGGATTTTTAGACTTCTCCTTTCAAACTTAAAATGAAATGGTGACTTTTCATTCTAAATTGGATCTGGCCCTCTCTTAAAGCAATGAATACTGTTTATTCAGTAAATAGAGTCTTGAGACCATTAAGATCTTAAGAATGACTGCAAACATAAATTGCATTGGTTAAATTTTCAAGATTATCCTCTTTCTCTTATCCTCCTAGTAAGTATGTGCATCCCCAGGGGAAACATATTTTGCCAAGAGCACCACAGCGAGTTCCTTGTTCAAATTTTGTCTATCCAAATTTACTTCTCAGGATCTCTGACCTTATAGAGTTATTTACGGATCACAGGCGAAGTTGTCACTTGTTTCCACTGTAGAATCATCACTGCTTTCCTCAGAATGTCTCTCTTCTAGCTTCCCCACTAAATGGTCAGTACGACAGAGGGCCTTTCCTAAAGCTGGGATAACGAAGGGTGGTCTCCTCTTACGGTTGTAGGACATGAAGCAAAGGGCCCCAATCTAAATCTCCTACGATGTCCACTGGTTCCCAGGAGTTGTGATGGTCCCATCACTATGTCGCGGAAGTCTGGCTAAGAAGCTGATGGATATTTACCAGTTCCTGGCTCTTGCATTGTGACGGTGTCTCCACTCTCCAGGGCCTTCCTCTCAGTTTGCACGGAAGATCTTCTTTCTTCTTCCAAAGTCAAACCCTTCAAATATAGGGCCATCATTACATTTATGGTCTAAGTCAGAACCCCTAGAATCAGCCTTCCCTTTATGAGTATTTCTTTGGCATTTCAGAGTAGAGCTGATGACCTGAACCATAACCCTATGTCACTCTCTTTCTTCCCTCTGCCGACTGCCAATATCTGCTCAGTGAAATTAATTTCACAGCTCTGGGTTCCACACTTTTGCTTCCTGTATACAGTTCCCTCACAGCATAGTGGTTTTGACTTCCTCCAATTCTTGTCTAAGGTTTGAATTAGTTCATGGTGCAAGTATGTTTTGCATGAACGTTCCTGAGAATTTCAGGCAAGCCTTCACATGTAGCAGATATAAAGTTTTACAATAGCTAACCTATGTGTGCACATTCTAATAGTGTTTATTTCTCTGTAAATGAAATTAACTCCATTCTGCAGCTCTCATTTTGGATATGGCAGAAAGATAGTATGAGCAATTCAAGATTTTTCAGTCATTTACAACTTATGTGTGGCCAAATCAAGTTAATTATTCAGTTAGTTGACTGTTCCCTTCCTCTTCTTCCTCCTCTTCTGCAATAATCTCTGTAGGGAGGAATGCTGTTGCTTTGGTGTCATCCTGGCATTGGGTAGACATGTTTGGTCCAAGTGATGTCTTCTGAACTTGTTGACATCCAAGAAGGTGTAGCTCATCTGTCTGATCCCTGTTGTAATGCTTTGACATCTGTTACTGATGCTTATGGTTCACGCATGCCCTCTGGGCTCAGAGTCTGCACATTTTGCATCTCTGTTGCTTATACCACTTCTCTTGCATGTCTATGGGTATTTTTTATATATATACATAAAAGCTTCCTTGGCTCTTCTTTCCCATTCTTCAGGTGCTGTGTTGGATACTTGCTCTAAAACTCACTTTGCCAAGTTACATCTTGGGAAGCTAAGTTATAGATCTTTCTGCTCTGAGATCGCCCCCAAATGCAGGGTTGATGCTGAAATCTTTACTAATGTTTGTTTTAATTTTTGAATTTTTAAAAACCTTTTCATGCTTTACTCATAATTTAGATTCCAAACTAGAACAGAGTTCTGGACACTTCTCAGAGGCCCGTGTATGATATAGTCATGTTTCCTTCAAATTAATTCATCCAAGCCATCTGATTCTTCCCTTTTCTCCTTTGGGTTGAGGAAAACTGCTCTGTAGCCATCATGCAGCTATTTCTACAATAAAGTCTACAGTGCAAAGTCTATGCTCTGAGTGAGACAAGGTCTGGGTCTTTGGAACACGTAAGTCCTTTTCTTTCTCATTAAGTTCAGTTCTTGTGAACAGAAAGTGCCTTGAAATATTTGACCTGAAAAAGGCTTGCATAACTCAGTTTTCTGCCTCTTTTCCTTAGAACAAGACAAAAGCCCAAAGAAGAAAACAATGAACATTACAAACTTTATTTCTTTGTGAGATTACATATAAATAATCTACCAGCTTCAAAACCATGTACCCATAGCCAAAAGCCATTGAAGCAGGTGGAGAGAAGCAGCAGCCCAGAAGAGGTCAGAGCTCAGACGGAGCAACCTCTTGATAAGGGGTTCTCCCTAAAGTGCAAACACTGTATCGCTTGTTTACAGGAAAAGGTCAGGAGCTGGGGCAAGCAGGGCTGTAACAGATGCCCTCTAGATCTATAGGGTTCAGATAAACAGAAGCAGTAGGGAGAAAGAGGCACACAGAGGAGCCCTAACTGCAGAAAATACCCGACTTCTGTGCTTGCACAGGAGGAGAAAAGTCGCCCTAGGTAGCCTTCCAGACTGGCTGATCTCCAGCCAAAAGTCCAACTGCTACAGCATCATAAAAAGATATTCTAAGCAATAAAAATATGTAAAAGGACAGCAAATTTTCCCAGCACATAAAGAGCATGCACCAAACTGTTGATATTTTGAACACTTGTACAATACTCAAAGAGGGAAGTGTGAACCAAAGATTAAATATCCACCAAACTATCCTTCACACGTAAAGACTGAAGTCTGTGCGGGCTGTTTGCAGCAGGCGGGAGCACAGGGAACACGGCCCCAACCACCTCTTCCCGGGGACTGCGGAGACTACAGCTGAAGCACAGGAAGAGAGCCCTGAGTCTGTTTAACTGTAGGCAAAGATTAAACCAAATGTGAGGGAATGTGGTGACAGAACAGATATATGTGTATGTGTCCTAACAGTTTAGGAAGCATGTAACCAGTGAAAGTTTCGAGAGGTAGAGGAAAATGGGACTTAGGGTAAGTTTGTTGATTGCTTCATCTATAATAGTTGAAAAGCAGGAGATACCATTTAAAGTCGACACTGATCAAGTAATAGAAATATCAGCAAATGTAACTATACTATTAAACATTAAAAAAGAGAATAAAGACAGAGAGTGAGGGAGAAGAGGAAATAAGAAACATGCTAATTTTATCATTGTTCATGATAGAAAGTTAATAGGTACTGTCTAAAGAAATGGAAAACTAAGGAATATAATTACTAATTATACTGTTGTAATTATAAAGATTCTACTAGCATAGGAATACAAAATTACTAAATAATAGAACTGCACAAACCCACAGACATGAAAAATACAGACCACAGAGTTAAGGGCCTAAATAAATAAGCTATAAAACTGAAAACGTATATTTAGTTTCTCTCCTCCCATTAGATTGCAAGCTACACAAAAGTGGAAATATGGAAGTGATGATACATGACAGACAGACAGACAGACAGGTAGAGATAGCTAGCTACCACCCTCACTCAATTTTCTGGTGCCTGGGACGGTGCCTCTATCTATCTATCTCTAATCATCTACCTATATATCTATCATAACTTCTGTGTTTCCAATTATAATGCCTTGAGTAGAAGACACTCAATAAATACTGACTAAATAAATGGCAGAACTAAGATATCACTCATTAATAGATATAAATATGTTCACTATCTGTGAAAGGAGAAAGATTTCAGACTGAGCTCAGAGAAACCCAAAGCTAAGCTACGTGTGAGATGTACCTGAAACTTTCTGATTTTAGAAGACCGTAAATCAGACAACGGTCAAACTTAGAAGAAACCATCAAAAATTAAAGAAAGCAAGGGCCATGATCTTAGTATAAGGTATAGTGGGTTTCAGGTCAAAAAGCATTACATAAAGCAAAGAAAGTTTATAATTCACAGTAAAGATACAGGTATGAATATTTGTGCTCCCCCTAAAATGAGCAAAATAGTAATAGAGCAGAAATTTCAAAGATTACCAAAAAAATAGGTAGAAATATACAAGCAGTACAAGTTCTTAACTCATCTTTCTCACAGATCAAAACTAAGTGTTTAGAAGATTTGAATATTATAATTAGTAGAGTAGATCTGACATATACATACAAAGGCATATATCAAATATTATATCTTGAAAAGAGCAAATGCACATTCAAGTGCTCAAGTCACGTTCACAAATATTGATCACCTACTATGCTAAACAGAAAACTTTAATGAATTTTGAAAGGTAGCAATTATTCTGAGTCTAGTGCAATAAAAGCAGAAACTAATATCAAAATTTTAAAAATATTGTATGTATCTTTTTTAATTTTAAAGCATTGTTATTACGTTTCTCTTCTTTATGAGCACTGAGAAAGTGATATTATACAATAGGAACTTCCCTAGGATTTGTTCTGTTTTCACCCCATGTCCTCGTCCCAGTCCTTCTTTGTGTCGCTCCAAACTCAGGGGCTTAAAACAACAACCGTCATTCACAGCTAACAGATGTCAAACAGACACCTCACGGTATCTCTGGGACCAGGAGCTGAAGAGAAGCATGGTTGGGATATCCTGGCTCAAGGTCTTTCGTGTGTTTGGAGTCACATGGCATCTGGAGCTGGAGTCTTCGCTGACATCATCACTCCCGTTCCTGGTGCCGGGACTGGTCAGACTAGAGAGCCGCTGCCGACTGGAGCAAGCAGAGCTTCTCAGGACACCTGTCCTATCTCCATGTGTTCTTTCCATGGGGTTCCTCTAGCTCAGTAGCTTTAAGGTCCTCAGCATCCTTATACGGCAGCTCAGGGCTTCAGAGGCCGGCAGAAAGCAAGTTGCCTTTAATTACCAGCTCTCAGAACTCACATAGCTTCTGTCCTGTGTGAGCTGGGGCAGTCCCAAAGACCCACCCAAGTTCAAAGGGAGGATCCATGGTCTCCACCTCTTGATGTGGGAGGTTCTGGGAAGGGCAGTGGTAGAAGGTTTAGAGAGAACATTTGCAACTGAAAATACTATTGTGGTCATTTCTGGAAAAAAACCATCTGCCACAATTACCTCACAAAGATTTATCCATATTATTGTATGTAGTTGTAGTTTATATGTTTTTATCATTGTGTGAAAATACTTCCTTTTATTAATCCATTCTTCTGTTCATGGACATTTGGGTTGCTTTTCATTTTTTGTTCTTGTGAGCATCCATGCTATAGTTGTGTAGGTCTCCTGATACATGTGTGTAAGTTATGTGCCTTGGCCATGTACCTAGGACTGGGGTCGCTGTGTCACTGGGTACCCAGACGGTAAACTTTGCAGCCGAACATCAAACAGCTTCCACAGGAGTTGAATTCATTTAGAATGTGCACCAGCATCACATTAGTTCCGGTCACTTCACATCTCCATGCCTCCCCCTCTATGAATGGATATATGATAAGAATGCATTCCCTATTTTATGAAGTAAATTTTTAAAATTAAGTAAGAATCTTTATTTGTTTTCACACTGGTACATTCCCAGGAACTACGAAAATAAAACGTGTTGACTGAATAAATGAAGTGTTGTCCTATGACAAGTAATTGAGAACTTGGTTTATTTAGAGATTTGTTGGCAAGTTTAAGGCTCAACTACTTTGTTTTAAAATTAAAAGTATTTTATTTCAAGAGTAACACATCATGTGAAAACATAAAAAATCATGATAGGAAATTTTTATAATAAAACTTTGGTTTTTAAGTTTTAAATATTTTAATAAATATTTGGTTCTAAATATTTTAATAAAATGTTTTATAATTGCAAAGCAAATGTGACTGCCAATTCCACTACATTCTTCTAACAATTTTCTTCTGACCTCTTTTTCCTGAGGTGATAAGCCTCAGCTTTTATCACCCCGTTCTTGTGGAGGAAGACCTGTAGTACAAATAAGGAGTCAATAGAAAGATACATTGGAAACTATTTCAAAACAGTTTGCCACTACTATCTCACATTGTCCTGAAACAACCCTTCTGGTAGGCAGGCGGTAATTATAAAGGTAAATAAAGCACACAAGGCTCAGCCGAGTTAAATGGCTTGTCCAGGGTCACATGACTAGTACGAGAGTGTCAGGATTTGAACCTACCACTGTCTGATTCTAAAGCCCATACACTTTCCTTTTCCTATTCTCAAAATAAAGATAGCTAATTAAGTTTCTTCCCCAAATCTTAAAAAACATTTTTTTTTACTGTAGAAAATTCAAAGAATACAGAAAAACAGAAAGAAGAAATTTGAACTCATCTGAAACTTCACTTTGGACATTTGACAGGGAGAGGTCAATATTTTGGTTAACATCTTGTATATCGGGGGGCAGATATGCTAGTACAAACTGATAAATGAAATGATATATGTTGTTTTTTGTTTTCTTTTTGCATTTTATAGTGACTCACAACTTTATCACGAATAAAGATGTACACTTTTCCTAACTGCCTACTGTCTTATTATATGTATGCACAATAATTTATTTTGTCAACAAATTGACATATGGTTCACTCATCAAACCTTGCAAATATACGAAATGCTGCAGGAAGTACTCATGTACATGTATCTTTATCCTCCCACTGCAATGATCTCTTTGTGACCTATTTCTGAAATGGAACTTGCAGAGCTCATAGGGTCAAACACTAGTTTGCCTGATCCTGCCGCGGAGAGCCTCATGGCAGAGCTGAAGGCGTCTGTGAACTCACATCATTTCACTGATTAGGGGCTGATTAGATAGAGAAATAACTGTTATATTTTAAAAAACATGTTTTCATGTAGCTGTGATTTAACTTTGGTGGGGGAAGGGATGGAGCTTGATTGTGCCCACCCACCCTGAGATGGAGCAGCAGCAGGGAACACGCACACAGTAACTACTTACTACAGGGCAAAAGGGGGGAGCTCGCGGTGATCGTTGGAGATCATCAACTCATGGCTGTATTTGCCTGATTCCTTGGACTTCCTATGGATTCATTACAAAATCTTGAACTGCACCCCAGAGTTGTCATTAATCTTCACTCTGTCTCTAAAATGCTGGACAGATAATGTTCATATGCTGGGACAGGCAAATGGTTTGGATCAGAGAAAACTGTTAAGCACAGCAATGTAGTGAGCTGAGGTCCTCGTTCTCGTGGGTCTTGGTGATGTGACCAGGGAACACAGTGCGTCTGCAGGCGCTCTGCTGTCTGATCAGACAGACTCACAACCAACCCACTGCCTTGCAATGGTTACAGTCCCCTTTCAGTTTTTAAAAAATATTTATTTACTTTTAGAGAGAAGGGAAGGGAGGGAGAAAGAAATGGGGAGAAACATGGATGCGAGATGAGAGAGAGAAACATCAATCAGTTTCCTCTCCCATGCCCCAACTGGGACTAAACCTTCAACCTAGGCATGTGCCCTGACTGGGAATCAAACCAGCAACCCGTTGCTTTGCTGGACGATGCCCAAGCAACTGAGCCACACCAGTCAGGGCAGTTACAGCCCCCTCTTCCAGTCTCCCGTGCCTCTGTCTTCTTCATTCTCATATTCATTACTGTGTGAATTGCTGCCGCATCCGCTGTACTTTGTTGGTTCTTACTCAAACTAAAAATGTTATAACATTTACCTGGCTGGTGTAGCTCAGTGGATTGAGTGCAGGCTGGGAACCAAAGGGTCCCGGTTCAATTCCCAGTCAGGGCACATGCCTGGGTTGCGGGCCAGCTCCTCAGTGAGGGCCACAAGAGAGGCAACCATACATTCTGTTTCTCTCCCTCTCTTTCTCCCTCCCTTCCCCTCTCTCTAAAAATAAATAAATAAAATCTTTTAAAAAATTGTTTAAGAGTACTTAACACAAAAAAATGTTATAACATTTATAATCACATTTCTCTGTAAAGTCTCCTTCGCACTGACATTGATGGAAATAAGTGGAGCACAGATTGCACACGTTTGGGCATGACTGAGAGATGAGGGAGCAAGGGAGGCATGTCCAGGACTTCAGGGAAGACAGGGCGCTGTGGGTGGTCTGGGAGGTCTGTGTGAGGGGAGTGACCAGTGAAGGCTGCGGGGGCTGGAGTAGGAGTGAACACACACGTGTGGCTGCAGGGTATTTGGCTGGATTCCTCCCCGGCCACCCTGTGGGGGACTTGCAGAGGGTGTAAGATAGAGGAGATCTGGGAGCTACTCTGAATCCTTGGAGTAATCTACCACTAGGTTAAAAAAACCCAGAGTGTTGCAGATGTGAGCGATTCACATTCTAGCACTAGGGAAGTAGAGGGCCGCTGCGCTTTCCCCCTCAGACTTGCTTTCCTCTTAGAATCGGCTTTTCCTGAACTTCTGAACTTGGATTACAAAGCAGTAGACAGACTTCTTGAGGAAAAACAGCTCAAAACAAGTGAGTCCTAGAGAGAAATAAATCTTGGGGCAATCATGGGAAAAAGAAATGTTGAGGCAGTTGGTTACAGAGAGATTATTAGATTACTAGAATAGAAAGAAGGCTATGTGTGAATAGAGTGTTGAGTAGGGAAAAGAAGGACATAGGAGGAAAAAGCTTGAAATTATTAACTGCAATAAGTTCTTCACAGTCAGGGACCATGCCTGATACTACATTGTCAGTTGGCAATGAATGTTCACTGAATGAATAAGTGAAAATCTGTCATTAGAGAAAAAGACAAAGGAGTAAAATGTCATTCACCAATGTGGATTTTAATTCAACAAGATTTTGTAAAAATTTTTAGAGTTAAAGGAGCTATTGGAGATGATTCGTTGATTCAACAAGCATGAATACCTACTATGTGCTAGTCAGAGGGATCAAAAAACAAGCTACCCCAGTTCTCTATAGCTAAACAGGAGGAAATAGGCACGAGCATTCTACGCCTCGGGTACCTTGAGGCAGAGCTGAGACCAGAACCCAGATATCCTGAATCTTCGTGATTAGCACATCCCACTCGGCCATGTTCCTTCTAAGAATTAGTGCAATGGAGACTATTGTCTCTGCATGTGTCCTTGAGACCTTACGTGTTTCTTACACAGGATGCAGACACCAAAAAGGGTATAGCCTTCAGTTTGACTAAAATTCTGATAATTCGAAGAAATTAATGAGTATCACCTTTTGGAAAAGATGTTTTTTCCAAAATCATAGTGTCATACTAAGATGAGTCATATGAGTTTGTCACAGGCAAGGTAGCAATACCTTCTTGAATTCCCATCAGGGAAACCCAAATCTAAAAATGTACTGGGAATCAAGAAGGGAGGTGTGTAATAATTCTGAAAATTCTGACACTATCTAGATTATTTGTCACCAAAACTTCTGTACAATAAAGAACACTGAAAATTGATGCACATACTCTATTATTACTTTAGCCCACTCTGGAGCAACTAAGAAATATTTTATTCTGTGTGGCAAGTGTAACTCCTAAATAGAGAAGTTGCTGTATGTCGTAAGGTCATTTATTTTTTCTTTAAATCTCATTCAGTAATCACATTACCCTCTAATTCTGATTTTACTTCTCAAGGAAACATTTCTATTGAGAAGGTACTATTCCCACTAGTCAAAGTGAGCAGTACAATTCACCTGCCAGTTATATTTTCTCAGTAAATTAATAAATTGGCATTTTGGCTTATCACTGCTTTCCAATTTGGTTAATGTCAATAAGTTTCCAGAGAGAGAATGAAAATCCAATCTCAGAACTTAAAATTATAAGAAACATAATGTCTCTTTTAATGTTAAGACCATGGCATGATGGTACGGGTCTCCATCCCTTTGCATGCATCATATGTATCTTCCACACACTGAGACAAGACTGCGGACCCACAGAGACCTCACTGACACACAAACACCTACGGAACTCAGTCCACGAGCCAGCCAGCAGGTTTCTCGCACCCGTCTTACTTACACCACCTTGTAACTAGATACTCACTAAATATAAACAAGTGATATATGTTCTTATATATTCTTTGTCGTGGAGAGAAGGGAAGGAAGAAACTTATCTACAATGAAATTTCTGTGTTTATACAGAAGTCCTCAGCCCAATCTGTGTACATATTCAGGCATTTCTCGAGGGCAGAGGGTACAGAACTGATAAAATGTCTTTAAGTATGTGCCAAATGAGACTGAGGGAGAGAAAACAGTGATGAGGGGCACTCAGAGTTTTGGCTAACTTCCGCGCAGCCCACCTTCAGAAATCAGGACACAGCGCTCACTCCTTAGAGTCTTAGAAGCATATATACTGGAAAGGAAAAAACTTAGTGAGATTCGGGGAGAGACAGAGCGGGGACACACTGGACAAATTTGAGTCAAGTTTTGCTCTGCTCTGAGTAACCTGAAGTGGAAGTATACAAGGCTCACTGTTAGGTGAACATTTAAAAGTTCTGAAAGACACGAGGAAGGAACCGCTCCTTCTTACCCTCTTCACTGAGGAATTCATTAGAGCAGAGCAGGCAGAGCCGCCACCAGGGTGGAGCCATGGGTGGCATTGTAACTGGGAGGCCACCACTCGTGTGGGAGTGGTCTGTAGGACAGACTGCGGGTGTCAGTTTGGAATAGTCAGGAATTCTGGATGTATTTTGGTGAGGCTTCATTAATCTGGACTAGCAGGATTTGGAAAAGGTAGTTTAATTAGAGTTTTTTTAAAGTTTACTAGCCTGTGTTGAGCTATATTATTTAAAAAAAAATTGTTGTTATTGTCTATGGTGGGTTGTCTAGTATCTCCCCCTCCCTCTCAATTCACATACACCTGTAGCCTCAGAATTTGGAAATAAGGTCTTTGCAGATGTAATTAGTTAACATCCTAAGACTAAATCATCCTGGATGTTGGGTGGGCCCTAACTCCATTATTGGTGTCTTTATAAGAGAAAGGGGAGGGAGATTTATTAATTTATTTTTATTTAAGTTGTTGGTCTGAAGGTTGTGGGTTATTGTTAAGCTAATTTATTTTTATTTAATCATTACTGTATTTTTTTCATTACCATTTAGTCCCCTAATACCCTTCTCCCTGCAGCAATCACTACATGCTCATGTCCGTAAGTTCTTTTTCTTTTTGCTCAATCCCTCCACCCTCTAACTTCATCCCCCGACCCCAGCTGCTTTCCTGCTCTCCATCCATGATCCGTCCCTATTTTTCTTCTTAGCTGAGTTTGTTCAACAGATTCCACATGCAAGTGGAATTGTATGTTATTTGTCTTTCTCTGACTGGCTTATTTCACTTAGCATAATACTCTCCAGGTCTATCCATGCTGTCACAAAGGGTGACTTTTTTTTTTTACGGCTGAGTAGTATTCCATTGTGTAAATGTCCCATAGTTGTTTTATCCATTTATCTACTGATGGACACTTAGGCTGCTTCCATACCTAGGCAATTGTAAATAACACTGCAATGAACATAGGGGTGCTTATGTTCTTACAAAACAGTGTTTTGGGTTTCTTTGGATATATTCCCAGAACTGGGATAGCTTGGTAGAAAGGCAGATCCATTTTTAATTTTTTGAGGTATCTTCCACAGTGGCTGTACCAATCTGCATTCATTCCCACTAACAGTGCTAAAGGGTCCCATTTCTCCACATCCTTGATGGTCCTTGTTGTTTGTTGATTTATTGATGGTAACGATTCCGAAAGGTATGAGGTGATATCTCATTGTGGTTTTAATTTGCATTTCTCTGATGATTGGTGACACTGAGCATCTTTTCATATGTCTATTGGCCATCTTTGGAGAACTGTCTATTCAGGTCCTTTGCCCATTTTTTAAATTGGGCTTTTTTGTTGTTGTTTTTGTTGTTATTGGTGTTGAGTTTTGCAGTTCTTTATAAATTGTGGATATTAGCCCCTTGTCAGATGTACTGGCAAATATGTTCTCCCATTCTGAGGATTGTCTTTTTATTTTGATGATGATTTCCTTTCCTGTGCAAAAACTTTTTAGTTTGATGTAGTTCCATTTTTTTCTTTTTTCTTTCGTTTCCCTTGCTTGGGGAAATATATCCAATAAACTATTGCTACAAGCAATGTCCAAGATTTTGCTGCCAATGTTTCTTCTATGATTTTTATGGTTTTGGGTCTAATATTTAAGTCTTAGATTCATCTTGAATTTATTCTTCTGTGTGGTATAAGGCGGTGGTCTAGTTTCATTTTTCTACATTCATCTTTCCAATTTTCCCAACTCCATTTATTAAAGATAATTGAGTAAATTACCTTTAGTCCATTCTATCTTTAGTCCATTTAGTCCATTGTAAAGATAACTGAATAAATTATCTTTAGTGCACTATAAAGGTGTGGGTTTATTTCTGGGCTTCTATTCTGTTCCATTGATCTATGTGTCTGTTTTTATGCCAGTACCATGCTGTTTTGATTACCATGGATTTATTAGTATAGTTTGATATTATATAGTGTGATTAATCTAACTTTGTTCTTTGGATTGCTGTTGCTATGCAGGGCCTTTTGGAGTTCCATATAAATTTTTGAAATATTTGTTCTAGTTCTATGAAATACGTCATTGAAATCTAGATAGGAATTGGGTCGAATCTATAGAATACTTTGTGTAGTATGGACATTTTAATGTTAATTCTTTCTATTCGTGAATATGGTATACGCTTCCACTTATTTGTGTCTTCTTCTATTTCTTTCTTCACTGTCTTATAATTTTCCAAGTATAGGTCTTTTACTTCCTTGGTTAGGTTATTCCTAGGTATTATATTTTTTTGTAGCAACTGTGAATGGGATTGTTTTCTTAATTTCCCTTTCTGTTAGTTATTGGCATATAAAAATACAACTAATTTCTGGATATTAATTTTGCATTCTGCTACTTTACTGAGTTCATTAACCAGTTCTAGTAGTTTCTTGGTGGAATCTTTAGGGTTCTCTATGTACAGTATCATGTCATCTATAAGTAATGACATTTTACTTCTTCCTTTCCAATTTGGATGCCTTTTATTTCTTCTTCTTGTCTGATTGCTGTGGCATGACTTCCAGTACTATGTTGAATAAGAGAGGTGAAAGTGGATATCCCTGTCTTGTTTCTGATCTTAATGGGAAAGCTTGTAGTTTTTTCGCATTGAGTATGATGCTGGCAGGGTGTGTGTCATATATGACCTTTATTATAAGTATGTTCCCTCTAATCTCACTTTGCTGAGAGTTTTGATTACAAATTGGTACTGGATTTTATCAAATGCTTTTTCTGCATCTATTGATATGATCATGAGGTTTTTAGCCTTCCTTTTATTTATGTGTGAATCACATTTATTGATTTGCAAATGTTGTACTAATCTTGCATTCCCAGAATAAATCCCACTTAATCATGGAGTATGATCTTTTTTATGCATTGCTGTATTTGGTTTGCTAATATTTTGTTGAGGAATTTAGCATGTATATTCAGGGATATTGGCCTATAATTTTCTTTCTTTGTAGTGTCTTCATCTGGTTTTAAAATTAAGATAATGCTGGCCTTGTAAAATGAGCGTAGAAGCCTTCTCTCCTCTTGAATTTTATGAAACAGTTTCAGAAGGAGAGGTGTTAGTTCTCAGAATGGTTGGTAAAATTCACCCATGAAGCCATCTGGTACAGGGCTTTTGTTTGTTGGGAGTTTTTTGATTACTGCTTCAATTGCACTAGCTATAATCTGTCTATTCAGATTCTCTGATTCTTCCTGACTTGGCTTTGGAATATTGCATGTTTCTAGGAATTTGTCCATTTCATCCAGGTTGTCCGGTTTGTTGGCATGTAGTTGTTCATAATATTTTGTTTATAATCCTTTATATCTCTTTGGTGTCAGTTGTTAGATCTCCTCTTTTATTTCTGATTTTATATATTTGGGTCCTTTCTCTTTATTCCTGAATGAGTTTGGTTAAATGTTTGTCAATCTTATTTATCTTTTCAAAGACCAGCTCTTGGATTCATTGATCTTTTGTATCATTTTTTAGATTCTATTTTGTTTATTTCTGCTCATATCTTTATTAGTTCCTTCTTTGTACTCACTTTGAGCTTTGTTTCTTTGTTCGTTTTCAAGTTTTTTTTAAGTGTGAAGTTAGATTGTTTACCTGAGTTTTGTTTTTTTTGTTTGGATAGGCCCGTGATCCTATTAATTTCTCTCTTAGGGTGGCTTTCCCAGTGTACCGCAGATTTTGGATTGTTGTGTCCTCATTTTCATTTGTTTCAGGGTATTTTTTGTTTTCTTCCTTGATCTCATTGTTGAGCCATTCATTGTTTAACAGCACATCATTTAGCCTCCATGTCTGTGTGTTTTTCAGTTTTCTTCTTGTGATTGATTTCTAGTTTCACAGCACTGTGGTCAGAGAAGATGTCCGATACGATTTCAATCTTCTTAAATTTACTGAGACTTGTTTTGTGTCCTAATATGTGGTTTATCCTAGAAAACATTCCATGTGCATTTGCAAAGCATATATATTCTGCTGCTTTGGGATGAAATGCTCTGAAGATAACAGTTAAATCCATTTGATCTAATGTGTCATTTAAGGCTGCTCTGTTCTTGTTGATTTTCTGTCTGGAAGATCTATCCATTGAAGTCAATGGGGTGCTAAAATCCCCAACTGTGACAGTATTTCTGTTGATCTCTCCCTTTATGTCCATCAAGATTTACCTCACATATTTAGGTGCTCTTATGTTGGGTGTGTTAATGTTTCCTAAGGTTATATCCACTTGATGGATTATTCTCTTTATCATTATGTAGTGTCCTTCTTTGTCTCTTACTATAGCCTTGGTTTTAAAGTCTATTTTGTCAGTTATAAGTACTGCTACCCCACCTTTTTTCCCTTTCCATTTGCATGAAATATCTTTTTCCATCCCTTTACTTTTAGTCTGTGTGTATCTTTCAATTTGACATGAGTATCTTGGAGACAGCATCTATATGAATCTTGTTTTTTATCCATTCAACTACCCTATGTCTTTTGGTTGGGACATTTAAGGTGATTTAGTACCATTTTATTGTTTGTCTATTTTCCTCTGTTTGTTTTTTCTTTCTCTTTTTCTTCTTCTTAAAGCAAGCCCTTTAATATTTGTTGCAGTACTGGTTTGGTGTTAACAAACTCCTTTAGCTTTTTCTTGTCTGGGAAGCTACTTTTTTTCTCCTTCACTTTTAAATGATAGCCTTGCTAGGTAAAGTATCCTTGGTTTTAGGTCTTTGCTTTTCATCACCGTGAATATTTCATGCCACTCCCTTCTGGCCTGAAATGTTTCTGTTGAGTAAGCAGTTGACAGTCTAATTGATGCTCCCTTGTAGTTAACTACCTGTTTTTCTCTTGTGCCTTCTAGTGTTCTTTCCTTGTCTTTAGCCTTGTCATTTTAATTTTGAGGTGTCTTGCTTGTAGGCCTCTTTGGGTCAAACATCTTTGGGATTCTCTGAGCTTCCTGACTTGTATATCTTTTTCCTTCACCAGATTAGGGAAGTTTTCAGTCATTATTTCTTCGAAAAGGTTCTCAATCCCTTGCTTGCTCTCTTCTCCTTCTGGCATTCCTATGATGCAGATGTTGTTATATTTCATGATGTCCAAAATGTTTCTTAAACTCTAATTTTTTTTTAATTCTTTTTTTCTTTTTGCTGCTCTACCTATGTGTTTTTCTACTTTGTCTTCCAAATCACTGATGTAGTTCTCTGCTTCATGTAACCTAATGTTTATTCCTTCCAGTGTATTATTAATCTCTGATATTGCATTCTTTATTTCTGACTGGTTCTTTTTTATGGTTTTTATGTCTTTTTCCATGCTGTTAAGTATCCTTATAATCATTACTTTAAACTCTATTGATAAATTGCTTGCTTTTATTTCATCTAGCTCTTTTTCTGGAGAATTCTCTTGTTCTTTCTCTTGGGGTCTGTTTCTTTGTCTTCCAATTTTGGCTGCTGCTTTGCATTTGTTTCTATGTATCAGGTAGATCTACAAAGATTCTGGTGTAGGCCTTTGTTAGATGCTGTTTGTGACTGGCCATGGTCAACCTGTTTGGAGCTGTGAGTGATCCACAGTGTGTGGCTCCCTCTGCTGGGCCTACTTGTGTGCAGAAAGAACCTGGCTGTGCACCAAGGCCAGCTTTTCTCAGCCCCAGACCCTGGGGAGGGTCAGCTGAAGTCTCATAGAGTTCCCAGAGATCTTCCTTAGTTGTTAAACTAATCAATGATATAGCTTCAAGCTGCAATCAGCAGCCTGGGTTAGGCACCACAGGATGGGGCAGAGTAATTCCTGTGGGTGGGGCTACTGTTTCCCCTCATGGTGATGCCATTTGGAGAGGAGTGCTCTGCCACAGTAAGATGGATTCTGCAGTATGGAGAAACACTCAGCACAGGGATCCTGGTGGCAATTCCTTCAGTTCTTTCCCCAGAGCCACTAACCCCCGACTCCCAAGTGGCTCTAGTCCACTCTGCCTTCCCTCTGCTGGAGCCCAGGGTAAGTGGCTGCAAATGAAATTTTGTGTGTTGACCCTTTAAAAAGCTCTCTGCGTCTGCAGCCATTTCTTCCTGCCAGACAGAAACACTGCTAAATTTCATAACAGGATGTTATTTCAGTTCCTTTCTGGCTCTGGTGCTGTAGACTGGGGAGCCCAGCTTGGGGTTTAGACCTCATACTTTTCAGGGGAAATCCCCAGGTGCTGAAGTATCCCTCCAGGACTTCAGCTGCCACCCATGGAGCCCAGCCAGCCCTCTCATGCGTCCTTCGCACTCCCTCCCAGCTTGTTGTGGTAAAATGGTTTCTTCTGTTTGTTCTTGGATACAAGGCTTCTCTCCAGCTAGTGTTCAGTTGGTTATTCAGGATGATTTCTCTGCAATTTAGTTGTAATTCCAGATCGGTCCTGGGAAGTGGTTAGTGTAGCTTCCACTTACTCTTCTGCCATCTTGGATCTCTAAGAAAGGGGAGGGAGATTTAAACACACACAGATATGGGGAAGAAGGTCATGTGTAGATGGAGAAAGAGATTGGAGTGATGCAACTACAAGCTAAGAAATGCCAAGGGTTGCCAAGGGCTACCAGAAACTAGAAGAGAATCAACCAAAAGCAGGAGGCTCTAATTGTCCCTCAGAACCTCTAGAAGGAATCCTGTCAATACTGTGATTTCAGACTTCTGATCTCTAGACTGAGAGAGAATACATTTCTATCACTTTAAGTCACCAAATTTATGGCAATTGGTGATAGCATCACTAGGAAACTAACACATAAGCCATATTTCTAATTTTTAGATCAGCCAAGGGTGGCCCATTAAAATGTGGACTGCATAATTATTTATTTAGCTATTGAATAGAGATTAATTTTCATTCCTTCTCATTTCTTTCTTCTTAAGCACTCCATAGACATAAGTGAACCATATGCCAAAATGTACTCACAGATAAAGATTCAAGGGCTAGGTGGAGTCATAGGAAATATTTAAAATATTTACGTTTATTCCCTGATTAATCAAAGGAGAGGGTATTAAATTACTCTATTTTAAATAAATATTTTAAAAATTATATTATTTTAGTAAGTTATTTTATAAAAAATTACTTTGACTATCAGGTAAAGCTCATTTTAATAAAATATACAAATTCTCTGGTGGGATGGAACTCTGGAAACATGGAAGCAAAAGACATTGCTTCCATTTCCAAAAGAGAGAATCACAAAATGAAAAAACCTGTAAGTGTACCAAAATCAGGACCACTGAAACTTTCTTATAAAGGATGTAATTTATGTGTTCAAATCAGCTGTTAATCCCACAAAATTAATATTCTCCCTCTCGCTGCTATTTGCCCAGCATCCTCCCCCTTATCAGACAGAGCGGATGAGTGACATTACAAAGGAGCCCTGGCGTTGCCCTGCTTGGGCAGCACAGGTTGATCAAACACCGAGGAGACCTTGACCAACGTCTCTTTTATCTTTAACCTCTGACAGCGGTTCTTTCAGCCCCAGCACTGACCTCTTCGGGTTTGGTTCTTAAACTAAGCCACATGCTTTTGATTTTGGAGCTCCCTATGCCTTCCTCTTCAGGTTTCCTGTGCGTTCTTTCAGTAATCGATCCTAACAACTTGGAATCCTGCGCATTTCCTTTTGTCTGTGTGTGTGAAATAACGCAGTTCTGAAATAGTAGATAGAATGCTGTTTATGTTCTCTTCTCTTTTCTCTCTCGCCTTCCTTGCTCTCTTCTCTCTCTGGATTCTGCCTGGTTACCCTCTGGGCCGTACTCTCCACCCCCCGACCCTGAGCATTTGCATAGTCTTTATTTTCCGCCCCTGGCAGAGAAGTCTGCGGGTCAACTGTGGAATGCAGTGGTGTCAGCAAGAGCATCAGGCCCAGGTAATTATGAATATGAGTGCTCTACTAAGGCTGGAAAATGGCAGGACACACTGAATAAAATAACAAGTACAAAGTTACAGTGTGTTTTTACAAATGTGTAAGAGAAGGGGTTAAATGAAAATAGATTATATCAAAGAAAAAACACGTTTAAAAAACAATCAATGAAAGTAAATGAGTTGCTAAGCTCCTGTAAGTTTATATTTAGAAGAGAAAAAGGAGGAGCGGAATGGAGACTAGAAGATAGGATTCGGTGGGAGAATGAAGACAAGAGCAAAAGGAAGTCAGGACAATAAAAATGGGTAATAAGAAGAAGGAAGGGGAAGTTTAGGTAATTGGAATAGAGGAAGCAAATGAAATGCTGAGAAAATTAGAAATAAAAAATGAAAAAGAAAAATATTAGTATAATGCATAAGGAAAAGAACAAGAAATAACAGGGGAAGAACTGAAGACAAAAAAAGAGGTACATTTCAGCAAAGGCCACAGCTGGCCACTGCTTTCTAGTGAACAGATTTCAATAATTATGGTAGTGTTTTTATGCCTCCTTTTGGAAGTCAGTATGATAGAGTGGAAAAGCTTTGGCCTGAAAGAAAAATTATACTCTAGTCCTGCTTCTTATTGTCTAGTTGAATGATCATTGATAGGTCATTTAACCTCTCTATTTTGTTCCCAAGGTAAACTAAAAGCCTACTGATGGCCTTTTTGCTCTCTGAAAAGCTGTGACTTTACTTACTCTTAAATACATTTTAGTTAAAATGATTAATCAGTAGTCAATTGGGAATGTTAATTCTAAGTACCCGTATTTATTCATACACTTAAGTTTTTACTGCAATTTACTCACATTTTAATTTTCTTGTATATCCATTTTTATATCCCCAGATGAAAATGATAACACATGAAAATATTGGTGGAAAGACTTGTTATGCTTAAGCTGTCTAAATATGTGACAAGAGAATGTGCTAAATTATTTTTACAGTGTTAGGCTGAGATGGTTTATTTAAGCAGTTCCTTGAACTACTGAACAAATGTGTTCTTTTAAGGCCTGAAAGACACAGTGAAGGCTGTAGGTTGATTGCCCAGTTCAGATACAATTGAGTTCAGATACAATTTAGCAGAAAATCCAGCTAAATAGTGGCTTCCACATGTGGCATGTCTGATAGTTGGCAGTTGTTGAAATGTCCTCAGCTATAAAATGGGATCACCCGGGAGTCTGACTCTCTCCATCCTTCCACTTTGCCATCCTTTTGTACTTGTTGCCTAATGGTTGCAAGACAGCTGCCGCATCCCCAGGCATTATGCCTTTGCATCACTATCACAAGCAGGAAGGGGTAAGCTGCTATGTGTTCCTTTTATGGCTAGCAGGGAAATGCTAGGGGCCAAACCATTAATGGGATGGAATGAGATGATTAGGAATGACCCAGGCCAATCCCTGTGGCTAAGTCGGGATACTTCATTGGTGGAAATCAGAAAAACCTCTGCCCACTACAAAGTCATGTTTTTCTTAGTAGGGAGGATGACCATTAGGTGGGCAGATTTGCGAAATCTAAGAGACCTATATGGGCACAATCTAGAGAAGGTGTTTAATTGGAGTTAGTAGTTCGAGATGTATCATTTGGGTAGGATTTTGAATTAATGTATAAGCACTTTCTTTTTAAAAACTGAAAAACACTACAGATCACAGTTTGAATGCGCCATCTGAGAATGATTATGAGACTGGAAGGTGGGGTAGGATCATAGTATTGCAGCTAATAAGTAATTTGTACAAAGAGAAACTAAAGGTAGGGTGATCACTCTACTTAAGTAACACACTCCTGTTACAAAACAGTAGCAAAGTCCTCCTTATATCACTGTTTTACGTATTTCCCCCCTCTACATTTTCCCCAATATTTACTTTATCTTTAATCTTATTTCTGCACTGATTTTTCCCACCTTTCTTTGTCTACTAATTACCTTTCGGTTTTGTTTCACTGTTTAGATTTTCTGACTCACTATCTACTTTGTTTTAATATTAAGTATGCAGGGCTGCACATTTAATACTTGTAACAGCTTATTGGTATTCTCCCACGTCTTCTTTAACCTCTTTCCTATATACACTCAAGCAGCCGGCTCTTCTGCTGCTGAAGCCAGGTTTCCTCACTGACTTACATCACCCAGGCTTCCCCTCAACACACACTTCCGTGCTCCCCACTCTTTCTCTTTATAGATATTTGTGGCCAATATTGTACCTTAATTCAGAAGTAAGTACAGCAAACAAAACCATGTAGTTTTCTTTCATCAAACCTATGTGTCAATACTTCTCTCTGCTCACCTTGAACCCTTTCTTTTTATTAAATTCCAGTCTCTTCTTCCACATTCACACACTTAATCCTGTACCTTGGTGATTCTTTCCTCTCTATTCTTTGCCTCTTCAGCCGGCTAGCTACCACATAGAAGTGCTCAAGCAGAGAATGCATTAGAGCATAACTGAATTGGCTCCCTTGCCCACAGGATACCCTGTGGGGAGAGGCAAGCCTTGCAACATCTGGTGTACCTCCCTCCTCTGCACACAGAGACCAGAAGGGAGAGGACAGAAGGCTAGATGTTTAGTATTAGGCACATTGGAACCAGTATAGGGTCAAGTGGAAATAACTCCTTTTACCAGAGGCTGTTTCTCACTGGAGTTAAGGAAATAAAATAAATAGATAAACTAGAACCTCACAGATTTTAAAGAAGGTTATTTCTTTATCTACTCTCCTACCGGTCCATACCATAAAAACAAGACTGGTAGGATTGAACCTAAAATGAAAAGTTAGCTGGTGAGCCCAATGTGTATAAAATAGCAACCATGTCAATTTGGTGATGAAAATAAATTGCTCATTTCTCTAAAAGGAACTAGTATTAACTAGGTAGCTAACATATGCCAGGTACTGTGATTTTATACTTAATCTCATGTTTAATTTAATCCTCCATTGAATCGAATCCTCCATTGCCCTTCATTGTTCCTGACGTCTACATAATAAAATCATAACAGATCTTTTCTTTATTATCATCGAATAGCAAGGTCTCATTAAAAGGGAGCAAACACAGGGTATTTGTTAATCTACTTAATCAAATTATATAGTTTGTAGAAGTATTCATTAAAGAAAGCAAGACACAAAAAATGCATTAAATGAATTATCTGTAAAGTTACCATGAGCATGTTTAAAAAATATGAAATGAAAGTGAGAGTGCTTAGATAAATCGACTAAACAGCGTTAAATGGTTCAAAACTGGTACAATTTTAATGGTAACCTATTCAAATCTAAAATTTTCCGAAATTGGTTAGAATGGCTAAAACAAAGTTGGAATGAACTGGCCTTAACCTGATGAGTTGTAGGCGTATTTACCTGACAACATAGAAAGGCTTTAAAATAGGTGTTCAAATTCTTTGCATCCTGAGTCATCTCTGCTTGAAGTGCTATCTGTGAGACACTGCACGCCCCCGTGTACAGCGTGCAGGCGGGCCGGCAGGAGCAGCTTCAGCATGGGGGTGGCAGGTTAGCTGCCAGGCAGCCTGTCCCTGTCCTCCGACCCCTGCTCGACCCCGGTTCATGTCTTATCTTGCTGCCTGTGTTACAACTATCCTCTGCCACAGGTGTGCTTGGCTCTCAGTGCTGACTTATGTACACTCACCCTGACTCTGAGTTTTAACTCCTGCCCAGTCCTCATGCCAACACGGGTACCATAACTTGTGAAATAGTGCCAGTAGTGATATTTGACACAGAGACCACGTGCCTCTCGGTGAAAAGATCAAAGCACATCCCAAGTCGGACCTAGTGCCTGCTGGAAAGGCCGGGCCACATCGGCAAACAAGTGACCAGTTTATGCGCTTTCTCGAGGTTGTGACTGGCAATTTAAAAATAAGCTATGCTATTAGAAATTGAAATAGCTACTGACAAAGACTCACACATTAGGAGGCTGCTGAAAAACATTTGTGGCTTGTTTTCAGATAAATCACCTTTAAAGAATTTATCAGCCTGAAGAAGCTGGGCTATTTTCGCAATTACAATCTGGAAGACACCTACGGGCTAATTTGATGCCTCTGAGCTGAATCAAATAAGAAAAGGTTTTGTGCACTAACGGTCGAAATTCCAATAGCATGAGAATATCAGGGATTAAAATCTACAGTCCCGGAGTATTGTAGCTGCCTTGCATTTACCCAGTGAGTTCAGAGCCCTCAGTGGGTGGAGAGAGAAAGGCTTTTTACTGGTAGCTTCATAGAAAAAGTCTTAGATTTTATTGTTTATTCTGGAGAAATAGCTTTGTGTTTGGGGACTCTTTTTTTTAAACCAATATCCTTCACTAATTCAAATTACAAAGAAGTGTTACTGAGAAACTCATGTTACCTGAGAAAAGACTTTACTAGAACAACTGTGACTTTCAATGATTTGTAACATTTTAATCTACAATTGATATATTTTTTTGTGGCTTGCAAGAGTTGTGTTCAGGTAACATAATAATAGCCACCACTCTATGCCCGATATCATGCTATGTCTGATGTTGTGCAAGGGGCTTCACGGGCATCGTATCATTCAGTCTTTCACCACAAGCCAATAATGTAGTTCTTTTACTCCTTTTTTATAGGTGAGGTCATTGATTCATAAAAATATTAGAGTTTGCCTGAGCGCCCACAGCTAATAAGGAACAGAGGCTAGATTCAGATCCAGGTCTGTCTTATTCTGTCTGCAAAAGAAAATAATCACCAAGTCACCGTGTAATTGTGAAGTTTAAACAAAACTATAAGAAGGTGTTCTGTGAGCTTTTAAACTGATATGCAACTGTTAGGTATTGTTAATGTTGACAGGCTTTGGAATAAGCTACCACCCTTTGCCTTTGGACAACTTCTTAAAAGTGCTGAGGTACAGTCCTACACACCACGGCCTCAAACTGGGAGAAGTAGGAGAAGTACTGGAAGCCGACAGGAAGATGCCTCTGGACCATTGAGTTGTGATGCAGAAAGGAAAGACAATGCTTTGCATGGCATTGCGGGGGAAGAGACGTGGGACTGCGAAGATTGTCCAGGGGATACAAGCATCACTTGGGAGAAGGCTGCTTGGTTCAAGTTTAGGTTCACTAATTAGTTTTACAGAAAAGCAGCTGTGTTACACTGCCCAGGGGGTCCACAGCTTCACATTTTTCACTCCACCCTTATGACAGTCAAATTATTTAAAGGCAAATAAATATCAGTGACTTTTTCCTAGAAAGCAAGTGTAAGACCCGTTGGAGTAGTCCTTTCCAGTCACCTCCATGTGCCACGCTTTTTTCACATCTACATTTACAGCTATAGATACTGCAAACGACAATCACTGGTACTTGTAATCGCCAACGCTCAAATCCTTTCTAAAAGTGACATTATGCCCTGTGTGATCTGCTTTGAGATGACAGGAAAGCAGAGAGTTTATTGCAGAAATGCTTTCCACTGAACAGAATTAAGATGTTAAAACTCTGCTTTCAAACTCAGTTTCTGGAAATATATTTAATTAGTGTTAAACAATTGTTTGCAGTTAAGATTTTTATATATACTTCATGCACTTAACAACCCTGGGCATTATTACCTTTATAAGGTTTTGTTTTTTTTTTTTTTTTTTTGACACTGCAGTGCCAGGAAAATGCTATCTATCCTCAGAGGAACTGATATTCACTCTTCTTAATGAAAACCAAATATATGTTACTTCATTTTTCCCTTCATGCCCTGGC
The DNA here is from genome assembly GCA_004026765.1 of Micronycteris hirsuta. Classification (NCBI taxonomy): domain Eukaryota; kingdom Metazoa; phylum Chordata; class Mammalia; order Chiroptera; family Phyllostomidae; genus Micronycteris; species Micronycteris hirsuta. Next base: position 126,024 of record PVJI01000598.1, read on the forward strand.
TTCTAGGAACCTCAGATTTTAATATGATGAATATTTATGGCTATTATATCAACCTTTATAGTTAGCATGCTTTCTCTCTTTGTTCTAATTTTCAAGTTCTGTTTTATCAGCCTCCAGTGATTATAACATATTTTTATACTCTGTTTGAAATGTTTTGAAAGAGGGTATGAGAAAATAAATGAATGAATCGTTTGTCTATTATTATCTTTATTTTAGAGGTAGGTGAAGCTGCCTAAGCAAATTATAAAGCTCATGAGTGGCAAACTAAGGCTTCATCCCAAGCCTCTTGATTCTAAATCTTAGGTTGATTCCAGAATGATACACCTCTCGAGAATAAGGTGAGCTAAGATTTTACTGAATTAATGCCTTGCTTCAAGAAGTAAAACTATCACATCTTCTACCCAAAGTTCTGCAAATCCATATTGTTGCCTCCACTATCTCCTTGAGAATCCTGGCACTCTAAAAAAAGAACAAAAGGCAAAGGAAGACTACTCTTTGGCATTCCCGGATGCCTCACACATTCAGTTAGGAGACTGTCCACGTTAAAAAAGTGGGAGTGTGGTGGAATTGTGGAACATCAGTGTGGCTACTATACATATTCCCTCTCATTTCATCTCAATAGGAGGTAAAACTGTTTCTTTCTAAACAGTTCCTACATCTTTGTCTGTTGAGATATTGCAGCAGCTGCCACCTGGTTCTCCCTGCAGCTCAGCATCAATTTTTCTCTTTGTTGGAAAGAAGATATAAAAAGTCAATGTATTATTTATAGTAGTTATTTTCATCATTATATATTCACAATAATTGAAAGGTGGAAGTAGAGGATAATATAATGGAATGGGAAGAAAATCATCTGCAGTAACTTCAGAAGCATTCATAAGAAATGTTCAGCTACTAAAAAAAAACAAACAAACCACAAAACAAAAAACAAACGCTGGATCCTAAAATACCATGTAAGCCACCCACATCTGCAAAGCCTTATTTCTGCTATTTATTTGTCCAAAGCAATAGAGCAAGTGTAAAATAGAACCTGCAGGAGGCTCTCAATTCTCACCATGCTACAGGGCTTCCAATGATGTTATCTTCTCTCAGAGTGAGCGTAACTTCTGATGCTCAGCTCACCATCCCAATGAGGCCGAAACAACGTGTTCTACTCCGACATAACTTCAAGCCATTTCATACCCAAGTACTATACCACTAACCTCAGCCAACTGGCTCTCATGTAGACGTTTTTAGTTACAAGGAAAACTTGTTGAGAAAATGTAGGAAGATCAAGCTAAATGTATCACTGTCATGAAACATATGTGTGTATGCACGTACACATACACACACACATTCTTTACTGACATGTGCTCCTGGTACTGTCTTCATCTACCAAGGAAAGTCTACACTTATATATTTTATATGGCAAGACACTAACCCCTAGGTTCCCCAGGTGTGATATGAGATATTTGGACTGGGTAGCACAAAAGATCTTTATCAGTTAGGAGCCTTGCAGGTAAAAGTATCAGAAAACCTGACTCAACATGCCTTAAACACTAATAAAAATATATAAATCTATATAATAAGAAGTCTAGAGGCTCTTATTTGGTGGCCTGAAGGCCAGTTAATTTAGTGGCTCAACGATATGATGACTGTAACTGAGGTTCTTTCCATCTTTCGGCTCTGCTGTGCTCCTGCTGACTTAGCCTCTGCGCTCCCTTCGTGGCCAAGGAGTGCTGGCACAGTTCTGGATATTGTACGCATGCATAACAAAGTCAGATGGACACAAAGACTCTTTATTTCCTATGAATTTTTGATTGGTTGTAAAAAATCTTTTTCTGAAACTATCCAGCAGATTTCCCCTAATGTTTTATTGGCCAGAACTGCATCACATGCCGTTCCCTATGCCACAAGCCAAGGGAACGAGATGACTGGGGTTGACTAAATGAAGCCAAGAAGAGAATGGACTACCTGAACGAAATTGTAACCGTGTTAAAATGCAGGAAAAGGGGAATTGATGGCTGCTCAGGTCCACCTTTCACCCAACCAACATTTAAATATATACCCATTCACACTTGGTAAAAAGTGTTCACATCTATATAAAATATACCCACTACATCCCTAAAGGGAGACAGCCCAAAGTCTCATCAGTCAATGCACCCAATTCCAAACCCAGCATTTCTGGGCTTTATCTTATTATTATTATTTTTATTCTCACCTGAGGACACTTTTTTCATTGCTTTTTTTTTAGAGAGAGAGGAAGGAAGAGAGAGATATATTGATGTGAGAGAAAAATATCTATCGATTGCCTCCTGTCCACAACTGAACCAGGGATTGCATGCACCCGTGCTGGGGATTGCATGTGCCCAGACCAGGAATCGTATGCTCCTGGACCAGGGTAAACCCACAACCTAGGTATGTGCCCTGACCAGGAGTGAAACCCACAATCTTCAGGTTACTGGATGATGCTCCAAGCAACTGAGCCACATTGGCCGACTCTGGTCTTTTATTTTTAACTTCTTCCATCATAGTCTGTGCACATGTGGCTAAAAACAAATGTTCATCACTAGCATATCTAATATAAAATAGAATAAATTATCTATTTAACTCCAACCTCCCCTCCCCCATCAACTACAAGTCTGAAAAGGAAATAATATAAACACTGACAGCAGTCACTGGTCTGCTGCACTTACGTTCTATTAGATGAGAGTGGCAAGGACTCCTACACTGGAAGTAGGGACAGATATTTGGCCACCCGATTGAACAGCCCTAGTTCTGCTCTCAGAAATGGTCATTCTTTTCTTTGTTGTGCTAGATATGCTTAGCTGCTCTCCAGTACCTGTTTCTTCTTCCTCCTAGGCACACTGCTAGGCCACTTCTCCCGGCCTTCCTTGCACTTTATTGTAACCGTGTTAACTGAGTTCCAGCCCACAGAATATTAGCGGAAGGGCCACACAGCCCTCCCAGGCTGATGAAATAACCAGTATGTGTGTTTATAGGTCTTTGGTCCTTCTTCCAGCTCAATGAAGCAGAGATTCCTGATGATATAAGGCTTAAAATATTGTATCGAATATGGTCAAACCTCTTTCAGCCTGGATCCTTGCATTACTGCAGATAAAGGCTGTGCCATCTACCTCTTTACTTGCTCAGTCCTGTTTTGTAAATAAGAATAACAGTTCCATTTTGTTCAAGACATTTAAATATTGGGTCTATTTGTTATGGCAGTCATCCTATCCAGGCCAACATAATTCTCCTTTAGGGCAACACTGGAGATAAACATTGGGGAAAATGTTCTTTCTGAGGTTGGACAGCTTTCATATTCTATATCCTGTTGGTGGGAGGTTAGGAGCTCAGGGAATTGCCTTAGTGACCGAGTAGCCGCAGGCCATTGTTTATTAACCTTGGGCTTTCTTTGGTAATATAATTCCTGTAAGAACTCAGTAGGCTTCAGGTGCCTCCAGTCAACTCCATGGGCTAATAACACAGCCAATGATCTTTTCTAGAAATAGACTGTGAGCCTGAGAATTCCTGACTCCATGCCAGGGACTTCTACATGATGCCAGTCCTCCTAGACCTCAGATTAATGACCTCTGCCCTGAGGCAATTTAAAACAATAACCTTGGGTGGGAAGGCAATACCCGTAATCCAATCTTGGCCATCTGGGTTTTTCAATTTGTCAGGCAGAAACGACTTTATAAAAAATGTTTAAGAGGGGACTGGAAGATTAAGCTTGTCTTTTGGCTCAAATTTATCTCCTGCTGCTGAATCTCCTCTCTCCCTCTTTCAGATGGCCCATCCTTAGTCTTAACTTGTTTCTTTCCCAGGGACCCTCACTAAAAGCCATCCATTGATGTCGCTACCATTTCCTGCAATACCAAAGCCTCCCTAGGCCATGACCTGTGTTCAAGAGCAACAGATAGTTTAACCTATCGCTTCGCAACCTCATAAAGAGAGTCACTACTGCCCTAGTCAGGCCCTCACTACCACGCACAGCGCCTCCGCCTTTGCCCAACCCCTTATTTTAGGCTCTGCCACATTCAGCACCCCACTTCTGCAACAAACATCTATATCAGTAAGATTTTTATTTGCTAGAATAAGAATCCAAATCTATCAGAGTTAAGGAGAAATTGAATTTACCGAAAGGATATCGGGAGGGATTCATGTGGGGATGGAAAACCAGGACCAGAGGGTGTGCAGCCAGGAAGAGAGGCAAAAATAACACGTAGAGCTGGCTGGGTGAGAACACGACTCCCACTGCCTGCAAGCACAGTGGCCACTGCTCTGCAGCTGGACCTGCTGGTGCCACCAGCCCGGAGCACAGGGTGCTGCCACGGCCGCCTCCACCGATACTGCTCTGAGAAATCCTGCTGCCAAAGCCCCCGCCCCAAGAACTATTTTTATGCCATTCCATACTCCAGATCCCAGCGTCAATTTGGCTCTCATTGGCTGAATTTAGGGCTCACGCATGCTCCTGACCTGCAAGGGAGGCTGGAAGAAAGAAGAGCTAGCAGGAGTTTCTAACCTAACTCACAAAATGGGGACTCCCTCAGGTAGAGAAGCGGTTCAAACACAGGACAGCCAGAAAAACAATTATTCCCTGGAGTGCTTTTAAGCAATTTGAAAATGTTCTATCAAAACTTCTAACTGAAAGTTAAAACCTACAGTTCATATTAATTCTTCAACAAATATTTTTTGTTCTTCCCCTGTTTCAGACACAATGATGAGTGAATTTTCTGATCTTTCATGGCTTGGAGAGCGAGCCTCTATTCCCTGGATCCTCCCTCGGACCGGTGCTGCCAGGGGCATCCCCGAAGTGAGACTCAATCCAGGCCTATCCCTTCAAAAAGCTTAAGTCATCCCCCTTCCTGGGGCGTTTCCACCAGGAGCTAAGGACCTGGAAGCTTTGCAATTTTAGTTCCAATCCACCAGGGTTAGAATTTCTTTAAAGACACAACAACTTCTCAACAATGCTCACTTATGAGCTCAGAGCAAAGGCCACAGGAGGCTCACACGCCCTGTCCTAGGCGGACCTGAAACTCAGCCTGGGCCAGCCCTCAAAGCACTGGTCCCCACATTTCCTTAAAGTCTTGATACCTCACAACCCATCATCCTTGCTAAATGAGAGCACCTCCGGCAATCTACTTTCTTCATGTATTTTATGCCGATAGCTTTCTGTGTTTCCTCTCTGCCTGCCAGCCTCCTGCTGTTCAACTTACTTGCAATATTTTGCATTTTCAAGAAATCCTATTTCATAATGAAGAAAAATTCCATCATAATCATCTTCACAGAAGACTTATTACAGCTTCTTGATTCGATTCGAAGCTGGTTTTCTCCCAAGAACACAATTTCTTTTAGCCCTTTCAACAAAAACTAATCATTCCTCCTTTCAGTATTAGGCTCTGGTACCTGTGTATGAGCGATGTTGAGGGGGACAGAATCCTCAGTGATGTTCCAAAGCACTGTTCCCCCAACGTTGTATAAATACTGCTTGTCTTACGAGAGTTAAACTATTCAGCTTGACTACCCTCTATGCCTCCCCACAGATGATCTTCTACGAACACAGAGAATCCATCATTTGGCTCACATTCTTCGTCTTTACCCCTAAGCTCCACATGCTAGCCTCACGGTGCTTTGTCCTCCTCCCCTCAATAACTGGCAATCTCATTCCGCTCCATACCCCCGATGGCTCGGGGATGTTCTTCCCAGGGGTTGCTCTGCCACTGAACCCTTTGACGAAGATTTCCCGTTTCCTCCTCACAGTCTCCTTCTAGCACGTTTGCCCATCACATCTGCCACCCTGGCTCCTGACTGCACAGAGATAGTCACATGCTTAATCTCTTGATTTTTCTTCCAGCTTCGTCAGTCTCTTCCGGTTTTCATCTTTTCCGTATCTAATCTAAACTCAGGACTCTGATAACTTATCTTCTTGTCTCTACTCTCCATTCTCTTGCCTCATTTTATTTACACCATTTCTTCCCTCTCAGCTCCCCAGGAAAACCCATGCTTTGTATCAATCTATTTTGTGGGTAATTCCACCTACATTCAGACACAAGGTGCTTAGTAAATATGAATTAATTAAGTTTCATCGATGTGTTGCAAAGTTGCACTTGCTACGTTAGATGTTATTTTTACCTCAGATGACTGCAGAGCTGAATCTGTTATAATCAAGTTCCCATATAGCCACTTCTAAAGAATCTTCCTTGATCTCTCTCCAACAGCACATTAATACCAATGTTCAGCTACCAGAAACCTAATTTATTTGAGGTGAATTAAGTGCACTTATAAGTAATTCAACATTTTTAGAAACTTCTCTGTTCTAGGATGTGGAAAGAATGTACAAAGCATAATAATTGACTCTCCACAGGATCAGGGTTACCTAAAGAGCTCATAGAATTGAAGCTGAATCTTGAACTTTGAATAGATCTGGTAGGTGAAGTACACGGGGAATTTCAGGCAAAATTATATGCAAACTCAGAAGAGGTAGAAGTGGATGGTGTGTTTGAGGAAGGGCTGCGGAAAGCACACCACATTTTCTAAGTGCCTATTTTTGCCAGTCTTGCGTAACGCACTTTAAATACATTACCTACCAAGCAGTTCAGTGAACTTGAAAATAGGGAACCTGGGAGGAAAAAGGTGATGGAAGTTGGTAAGATGAGGCTGGAAAGTTAGCATATTGCAGGGTTCTGAAAGACCTTATGTAAAATAAAAAGTTTTTAGTTTTATCTATAGGTAATGGAAAGGTATCTTAGGATCTGAAGCAGGAAACAGGGTGACCACATGTGAATTTTCAGAGGATCGCTGATGACAGTAAGCAGAAATAATCCAAGATGTTTAATGACAGGAGCCACATCTATGAACATCATCACTCTTTCTCCAGCACCCGTTGTTGTACTTGACATTCGGGAGAGTTGCTGCGTGCATGAATAAATGAATGAGACTGAGAGTAGAGAGGGTAATGAGGAGGCTTTTGCAAATAGTTCAGGTGAGGGAAGTCTGATCTGAGGGCCGTAGAGGTGCAGGTTAAGAAAAGAAGAGAGGCTAGGAAGACTTGGGGGAAACGAAATTTACCCTTTAAAAGGGGGAGGAAAATTCAAGACATAAAAAGATCTGATGATGGGTAATTCACTTTGGTCTTGTAATAATAATTCCTACCCCAGAGAATTTTCTATTATCAAATGTTATGAGGTAATGTATGCAATACATTATATGAATGAATGAAATACACTTGAGGATTATGTTTGACTTCAAGTGACAAAAACTTCTAAAACTTAGGTTTAAATACATGAAGGCTGTTATTTTTGGCATAAAAAGTTAAAGAGTCAGGTGGTCCAGGACTGGTATAGGAACCCACAATGCCGGCAGGGTGCTAGCTCCTTCTAGCTTTCACTCTGCCATTTTTCTTAACATATGTGCTGTAGGCTGAATGTCAGTGTCTCCCAAATGTATATGTTGAATCCTAATGCCCAATGTAATAGTATTAGGATGCGGGGCCTTTGGGAAGTGATTAAGTCACAAGCACAGGGCACTCATGAATGGCACCAGTGCCACAGAGAGCTCCCTTGCCACTTCTAATATGTGAGAATACAGCAAGTTTGCTGTCTGCAACCTGGAAGTGGGCTCTCAGGAGACTCTGACCATGTTGGCACTCTGACTTTGGACTTCTAGCCCTCAGAACTGTGAGCAATAAATATCTGCTATTCATGAGCCACCCCATCTACAGTATTTCATAACAGCAGCCTGAAAGCACCAAGACAGTTTGGCTTCCACTTCACAGCCTGCAACTAGTGTTGGGCACGTATTCCATGAAGGACACAGGGGAGGACCAAAGGGTGGACACTGGCTGTGTCCCCCTGAGTGTTCTCTCCAAAGCCCTCTATCTAGTGGGCTGTTGCTTCATTACATTGTCCCCTGGTGCTACCATGGCTGGGAAAAAATAGTTTTTTCATTACACACATTGCAAGCCAGAGAACAACAATAATCCAGGCCTCTCTCAAGAGAAAAGAGGGCTGAGCATATCCAAGCAGGCAACTCTGAGCAGTGTCTGCCATTGCATGTCAAAAAGGGAGGTGGATACGCCTTGGTTGTTTCGACCATCTCTGCCTTAGAAAGACCAGATGTTTTCTTTGTGGTACTCCAAGAAGAGAGTATTCAAGTTGATATTATAGTTCAGAAAATTGAATGAGGATGTCACAGAAGAAAAGATAATCTACCTGTGAAATTGTTCATTTATTAATAGAAACTTGTTTTTGTTGCCTCATCTCCTTAGTTCTTGACAACACAATTTTCCTGTCCCTACACACAACTCCATCCACAGGCTGGAACGGAGCCGGGACGGCCCCGTTGCCTGTGACAGCTCTCCCATTTCTGACCCTCTCCGGTCCCAGAATTCTTCTCACAATACCTTGTTCCCTAGTAACCCAGTGGGAGTACTGATAGCACATTTTTGCGCCACCCCTAGTATTACTAAAATTTTGTAATTTGCTGCTCTTTAGGTACCCAGTTTCTTTCTGCCTTTTAAAAATACAACCTCTGCCTTACCATTAGAAGATGAGATTTTAGTTACTATATACAGTCAGTTGGTGGTCAATAAGCATTTACTGTGTCAACACATGCCTCCTGTGTTCCATGCACTATAAACTTCTGTAGCCCTTCGAGTCTTCCTTCCTTTGGGCACTGCCCAAACCTAGGCTTCCCGCCAAATCCATCCACTCAGGTCCCTCCTGCCAAGGCTTTAGATTTCATGACCCACAAGCCATTGGTTATGAAAAAGAGAAAGGCAAGAAAGCCTCGCGTATGCAGTGAGAGCCCATTTGGACAGAAGCCAGCACAGTTGCAGAGGGTGAGGTGTATGCCTGCCAGCAGAGATGAATAAAACCTGTGATGGCTCATGCATACATCCAACACGATTGGTTTTATCTGTCCTGCAGGAGAGATGGTTTCTTCTCTGAAAGTAGGTGTTAAGGAAGGTGCTCTTACCTATACGTAACGGCCCTTTTTGAGCACCAATGTCACTTCTTACCCGTCCTCCCTTTAGTATGAAGCAAAATGTAGAAATAAAATGATTTAAATGAATGTAGCCACACAATCTCGCCTGGAGATGTACTGAAAAAAATTAGGCTATATGTCAGGGCAAAGATTTTTACCCATTCGGTCAGTAATTTAACTTCTCCCTGACCTCCATTTAAAGACATACTGATGCCATGGTTCTTCTGCCAGCCAGTTAAATTCTAGTTTTTCAATGGCTTATGAAACACAGGTTCTTTATTAAGATCAGCACTGGAGAACAGCATATACCATGTGTCTAGAAAACTGACAGCTTTATCTCTCTTGCTTGTTTCAGTAAATGCATAGAGTTTTTAACTCAAAATTGCTTTAAGATGTTCTAAGCAACCAGATTGCAGGTATACAATCTCTCTTTTCCAAACAGACTCCCAATCAGCATCTGGTAATGGTGCATAATTACATAATTAACTTGTACTTAAAAGGAGGAGAAAATTTCTTACCGATGTTAGAAAGAAATGGCTTATAGGGAAACTATTCTATTAAAGGTCAGAGCATAAAGAAGTATCGCAGTTGTAATAAATCAGGAAGAAAATGACAGAGATATCTTTACAAATCATTTGTATGTCTATTTAAGACCGTCTGGCCCACCCCTTGGCTATTATAAGAGTTTTGATTAACTGGGCTGTGGAGTTATCATGCAATGTATAGATTTCTCTTTATAAAATAATTTCAACCTAAAAATCAAACCTAAACTTAGTCAGTGGCTGGTGTCCTTGATGAGGCCAAAAGCCTTAAGAAATTACATACAATATGGCAAAAGACACATTGAATTGGCTTGCTGAATGTAGGGAAATGCTTCATCTGATAGTTAATCAATTGAAATACCTGTAATTGAAAGATTGTGCTACTCATTCTCTTCACAATTTATCTTTTTGTCCTCATCTATCCTAAATAAAGGCTTAGAAATTACTGTCTTTGCTAATGGAGTGATGCATTTAACATGCAGCCTTTCTGACACAGAGAGGGCTAACTAGCAAAACTCTTAAGGCGGCTGGATCCTGCTTCTGCAAATCATCCTTAGATTTTGTTTTGTAAGTTTTTGCCCAGTCATGGCATATGAAAGATGAACCATATGTGGGTAATGTAATGTGAATGATATAAAATAAAGAAATCTAGATGGATATAGGCAAACCTTTTGAGAACATAAAGTTTTGACTCATTTAATGGAAAATAGTCACTGTTAAGTTCAGGAATCAGTAGATTTTTGGTGGAGTCCTATCTCACCTATAGGAATAATAAATTATAAATATAAAATTAGAAAATATAATTATTACTCAGAAACTATGCTTCTTTAGCTTATTTCATTTTTTTCTACAAAGAAATAGCAGTAGATAAATAAGTGACATGCAGAACATGAAGAAGAAACTATAAGTTCCATTTGACTTTGTGTATATTCTACCCAAATTTTTAAAGATGATCTATCTATTTGATTTTTTTCATGTCCTTTGGTTATATTAGAACAATAAGTCCTGAAAAATATCTTGAAGGAACATCTAGCCTAAAGGAAAAAAATGTAGAAATTAATGACAAGAGTGGAAAAGGGAAAATGACTAAAAATCGAGAATGGCACGTAAGAGATAACAACCACATACACGATCATCTTTTTGCTTCCTGATTTTCCTTGACTACACACACTGTGTAAATGTGTCTTTGAGAGAAGTGTGGAACTACGAATATGAACTATATTAGATGAGTAAGGAATCATTATTCATTCTGTTAGGTGTGATAGTGTCTATATATATTCCATTTGAACTGTAGATACTTGGGCACATATATATGAGGTCTGTCCAAAAGATATCCAGCCATATAATAGGAAAAATAGAGACAAATTTTGAAGACGATACAAGATACAAGAAACACTGTACCCAGGACAATGAAGTCTCAGTCCCCCTCAAAGTAGGCACCTTGGGACCTCACATAGTTCTCCAAATTGCCATCAGCTGCCCTGTTGTGTTTTCCTGAATCTCACTGATGGTCTGAAATCTCTTTCCTTTCAAAGGTGATTTTAGTTTTGGGAAAAACCGGAAGTCAAATGGCACCAAATCTGGGCTATAGCGGGGCTGAATCACCTGGGTAATTTGATGTTTCACCAAAATATCCTGCACGAGATGTGATGCATGAGTGGGTGCATTGTCGATATGAAGCTGCCAATCACCAGTTGCCCAAAGCTGCAACCTTCCGAATCACCTGAACAGTTTTTGTGGAGGAATGCTCAAGCTTAAGACAAAATTTGATGCAGATTCGCTGTTCTACTCACTCAGTCATTTTGAATGTGATGGCCACACAGCACACATGCTCACTCAACAGCATCTACCGCCCCCACTGACTAGTACAGTGAAGTCGTCATTGTTCACACACGCACATCCAGTCCACTCTCCTTGGCTGCCAGGTTACAAAGATGTCACTCAAACAGTTCTTGTTATATTAACAGTGGCTCAGCTTTTTCTGGATAGACCTTGTATGTTTTATTAGTTAGAGACGGATAGCTGAGTGAGGAGTACAAAGCTGTTTTCTTACACAATCCTTCCTGCTTCTTCGTGTTTGAAAATTTTCCACAGTAAAAATTATAATCTCAATTCATCATCTTAGAAAGCAGCAAAAACACAAATTGAAAACTGCCTTTTCTGTACGTTATTATTTTAGGCATTTGTAACAAAGAATCTATTTTAGAGTTATACACATAAAGCTAGAGTCACTTTTGTCTGGGAGTAATTTTTCCTCTGTCCAGAGTTGCAGAGAACTGCAGGGCAGGCTGACTGCAGCACTGCTGCACCGGGTTTCACGCAGCTCAAGCGGGCTACTGACCCCACGTAGCTGAGGCCTGCCCTGGGCTCAGTGCTCCTGGGGAAGTAGAAGGATTTACTCCACTTTCTGCTACCTCTGTGGGGGCAGGGCTGGGGCTAAGAATGCCTTTCAGTAACCTTTAGTGGGAGGGAATTTGGCGGCAGGAATGCCTGGGATCAGGAGCCCCTCCATGTCCTTACCGTTCCCTATGGAAACCAGGAATCCCCTCCAACTGCTTTGGACAGTGTGTGAAGGAAGCAAGAACAATCTTAGTTTAGCAAGGTAGAGGGAGAACTGTTTCTGGCATCTCATACTGACACAAGTGATGAATTTCCTTGTAGAAACCAAGACAACTCCTTCCAGAAAATGTAATAGATATTACATGGAGAAGCATGAGGAACAGGCATATGTCAGATAATTCTGAGAACTGTTTGGTTAAATATATTAAACAATTTTTTCCATGTCAAGTAATATGTGTACAACAGCTTAATACATATGACAAATTTTAGAAGCATGTGTGGGGGACTAAACGCAGCAATTCCCTGACTGTTTTGACCACTAACTCCTTTTTCCAAGAACACCGTATTAGACAAGCATTTCTTGGATCACACTTTGGAAAGTGCTGCCCTTGATCAAACCATTTTCAACTCAGGCTGCGAGTGTACAATGGGCTCTTAACTTCAGGATCTCTTTCTTTCTGTGCCTACCACAGCCATACTAAAGTTCTTTTGTACACTGACTTACTGAATAGCAGCGATTTATTGGGTGTTGACTACGTCCTTTCTCTGCTTGGAGCTGGAGATAGGAAGCTGAGTAAGACATGCTTCCTTGCCCTCGAAAAGTTCAGACTCTACCAGAGGAGCCAGACCCAATGCAAATGATCAAGTTAAGTGTTCACAAGTCATTTGAACGTGGCACTCAGCAATGATGGGACCAAGAAGGGTGACAATGTACCCCGAGGGCGGGAAACATCCTAAGCACAGGCTGGAATTGCCACTCACTGACTGCCTATCTGCTCTCCGTTCCCTGCCTCCCAACGGGCCTCTGATTTCTGCTTGGAAAATGCTTATGTTTCCTGAGAAGCTGAAACCAGTGTTAATCTAGTCAGAACCTTCCATCCTCTGAGCAAGGACAAGTTCAGAAGCAGCAAATAGCCTGAGCTGGTCCAGTGAGAATGACTCGCTGAAATTACTCCTGGGATCTTGTGACCCTTAATTCTTGCCTCCTGATATACTGTGGCCATTTCCGCTGCTTTGAGAAAAACCGGCCTGAACAACGCAGGATGCAGAGGAGGGCAGAGCTGAGAGAGCCACCCGGAAATGAGCCAAAGGCTTTGGATGGAGCACATTAAAGCCTACCCTGCCTGAACGCTCTTCAGTGCTCTGAGTGACAAGTTTCCTTTATTGCTTAAGCCAGTTTGTCTTAGGTTTTCTGTTTCTTGCACTTGAAATATCCTGTGATATAATCCCATGCCCGTGCATTTGCCTTGTCACTCTCTCCAGTGAAAATAGCCATCTTTCCACTGACCGAGGTCCGACTCCAGTTCTCCCATCACCCTGTAGCCTTCCTGGATCAGCCGAGCTCGTTCTGTGCTCTCCCCTGTTTACCACTTATTTGTACTATGTTCATCCAGCACTTAAATTGTTCTGTGTTAGCACACACACATATACACACACACTCATGTATATGTCATCTCATAAACTAGACTATAAACTTTGAAAATAGAGATTATGTAACTTGTTATATTACACAAAATAATGTCCTCTATAAACACTGTTGAATACTTATTAAACTCACACATTATACCTCATTTCTTGCCGTTCTTAGCACAATGCCAACCACACAGCACAATCACAACAGTCATCCCCATTTCAGTTCTCAGCTGCTGTGGCCTCTTGCGTTACCCTCGATCCCTCCCAAGCAGGAGCGTTCAGTCCCCCTCTTACTCACCCATAATGTGATCACAGCTAGCACACTGTTGCTTTCATTTATTTCTGAAGCTCTTCCCCTGCTCGATTGTAGAGAGGAAGACCATACTGTTCTGTCTCTGTTTCCTTAGCACCTTATCAGTTACAGAGTGGCCACTCAATAGATCTTATTAAATATAAGAGAGAGTGAATTTGTTTATTTCTACTTCTTACATTGGTAGCTAAAATATATATACAATTCCAATTGATATTATAGTCTTTATTAGTTCAGGCACTTTACAGACATATATATAGCAAGCTAAGTAGCTCAATGGGCTTAAGCAGCATGTTTCTTTCATTCATTCAAAGGCAAATCATTTAGTTCAAGAATAATCTTATCAGAAAAACTATGTCAAAGTTTAGTGCCTGATAGTAATCATTTTTATGTCTGGGTGACAACCTATACTAACACCACTTTCCTTACTGTGATAAAATGAATTGCACTAAATCAAAGAATCTATACACAAAGTAGAAGAAAAGCAAGTATTAAAAATTCTTTTTAAAGCACCATGACGCTTTGACAAATACTGAGTGCACCGAGTGTGAAAGCTGGCGTATCAAATGCCTTGAGTGATTTGCTCTAGGAGATAACGTTTCATTGAGGGAGCACAGGAGCAAAAAAGCCCAGCCTTCTGGCAAGCTTTGTACCTTCCCTCCGTTCCCAAGTCTTCCTGACTTGTCACGGATCTGCATCTATCCAGACCCTACTGGGTGGGCCTTTTTGTCTTTAAGGTTGCCCTCAAATCTCTGCCGCCTGATATGTTTCTTTTCTAAATGTTTCCATCTTCTGCAGCCATGTTACTTCTCACAAGTTTTCTTTGAACACTGCTCAGAAGAAACTTACGTGTTCTTTCCTGAATCAGAAAAGAATTTTCTTCTGCTTATCATAATCACCAAACAATGCATCAACCCCATTTTAGGGTAATTTTAAATAAAGAAAGAAAAAATTTCCACTAAAAATATATATGGAAAAGATTTTACAAGCATTTATACTGCACTTTAATGTAATGAAAGCATCAGGTATTAATATCGGGCATGATATTCAAGGTGTGGTGCGTGCACCGTCAGCCTCAGTATCACCTGGGAGTTTGACAGAAACACAGATTCTCAGGCCCTGCCTTAGACCTGTCCAATCAGAGCCTACATCGAAACCGATCTACAGGCGACTCGTCTGTGCGATAATGTTTGGAACACACTAAATATAAGCATAATAAGGCTTTTAGACACCAAAAATTTTTAGTGGAATTGCTGACAAATTTTTATTCTTTATGTTGTACTTTCTAAGTTTTCTGCAAAGAAAATCTTTAACAAATATTATTTCAAAAGATGATTAAAATATAGTCTCAGTCAGCTCAGAGCTCACAAACTGACGGGGATGACAAACTCCTATGAGAGCCCAGAAATGAGTGTGGCTAGCTCGACATGGTAAACCAGGAGAGGCTTTAGTTTTCCCACACTATATAAAAAAGAGTATAATATTCCGACTTGACTACCTCCCAGGGATGCTACAATATTTAACACTCTTATTTATGGAACACAGTAATATACTTTGAGGAAAAAAAAAACCTGGGTGAAGAACATTCTTACAAGTAATATTTTGATGAGCATTACTTCCAGCAAATAGTTTCTCCATTATAAAGTGTTAAAAAGCACGCAGAAATAAGCTGTAACTACTGGAGACTTGGCAACTCTGCACACAAACGTGATGCGACCCTCCACAGGCTCAGGGTTGCGTCCACAGAGGCCGCAGTTCACAGGGGCTGAGACACCCAGAGCTCAGTATCACAATAACCAGAAGAATTCTATTGCCCAGTCGTAGGCCCACGCAGAAATGGAAAACATTTTTACTGGTTCTGTTTTAAAACAATATTTAACTTTGCAATCAGTTTTTAATGTAAAAAAAATTATACGGTTCATCTAAAAATGGAATTTTTTACTTTGCTAAAAGGATTGAAGATTTTACTACTGAGTACAAAGTTGGCACTAATTTTACAGAATGATTTGATAAAAACACCTTACCACTAAAAAGTATGTATTAAGTGCCTCTTTAATCGACTACAAGCGCTGCAGATAAATACGGCCCGCTCACTAGGAGCGCGTCTGCCCTGCAGCGTTCCTCTGCCCGCTCTAGTCCAGGTCGAGTGAGACAGCGTCAGGCTGCCCAGGAAAGTCTGTATGTGTGCCCGTATTTTCTTTAAGCAATGTTGAGAAACAGACTGTAAAAAACAGGTTTTGTTATAAATGATATGAAATTACATTAAATTTTGTCAAAAACTACATTAAATTGTTATAAAATATAACACACTATAACAAAATAAATATTTGTTCCTGTTCCATCAATAATATACTAAGACATTCCTTATAGAGGTCATTCCTACCACCAAATGCTTTTAAATTGTCCCAGAATTTATGGCAATAAACTTTAGAAATTACAGAGTCCCCAACCCCCAAACAACAAAGGAGGTCAAGGCGGGGTGAGGCTGGCATACACAGAAACTAGCAAACCAGTAACCACGTCAGCCAGTTGACAACATTTATTTCTGAATCGATCAACAACTTGGAGCGTAGTAACCTCTCTGGCAGGTTATCATGCATTGTGCATTCACAGGCTTAGTGGAGGGCCAGAGAAGCCTGGGCTGTTGCATAGAACAGTGGGAAGAGGCAGCAAGGGTCAAATAACAGCCTTGGCACTTTCAGCTGGGGATGGCGCTCACACTGGGCAGACTAATGACCTTGACTTGTAAGACCTCGTAACTTCGCTGTAGGTCATCTGGAGTTCTGTAGCCAGAACAGTGATGAACTAAGATTGTTACTATACCCGAGACTAATGAAGTACTTTAAAGTAGTGAGGTTTTGATATTTTATCCTTTAACTATACAATCACTTAGCAATCATCAGACTCTTCCAGAAAAAGAACAGAATAACTCAGAAATACAATCTTAATGATCATCTTTTCAAAAAGTATTTTTTAAAATATATATAGAGGAAACTGCAATGTTTTAAGATTGGTAACAGCTTCTTTTGCTAGCATATGCCCATTTTAATTTGTGGCAATTGTAATATATTTCACTTAAAATGTTGTAAGCTTAATTCTCCTTACTTAGCCATCTTTGCTGTTCCCAAATGTTTATGTGAGACTATGAACCTCACCAAAGCCCTGTTTTCAGAAATAATGGAATGGTTAGGCAGGTCCTGGGCCAAAGTTCTCCCCAGAAGACCAAGCAATAGCCCTAGATTCTGAGACAGCTTGAGGCAAAGTGGCTGGAAATTCTCAGACAGATGAAGAATTGGAGACCAGAAGCATCCTGAGGCTCAGAGACACCCACCCCATCTAGGTAACGTTGAGAGCTGAGGACACAGGCTACGCAACATCTCATGGTGTGGGGCAGGCAAAGCAGTTAATTTTTGCTTTCCTCTAATCCTTCTGTTTACCACGATGATTTTTTAAAGTGTTATTAGTTGTTTTTTTAAACTATCTTTTACCTAAATTTAAAAAGAATAGTTATGACATGTAGTGCTTACTACATGCCAACCATGGTGTTTTGTTTCTATATCAACTGCTTTAATATCAACTGATTCTATAAGCTATGTACTTTCCCCTTTAACAGGTAAGGGAACTGTGGCACAGAGAAGCAAAATAAGTTGTTCAAGGAAACAGCTCGTAAGTAGCAGAGCTGGGATTTGAACCCAAGACCGATCTAGTGCTCCTAATTCCTGCCCTCTACTGCTTCACTCTGTAGCTCTATTGAATGAGGTATCATACAAGAAATATAAAAAATTGGACCTGTGCACAGAAGATGCTTAACAAATTTCCGCTCTCCTCATGTAAAAATGTTGAGGCATAGGCTTACTTTTAAGGAGGGTAGACTCCATTATCACTCAGAGATTAAAATTGTACCCTTAGCAGTTAGTCACCTTGGGTTCAAACCTGCCATCCTTTGCTAGCTGTGTGGCCATGGTCAAGCTACGTAACTTCTGTGTGCCTGGTGCCCTCATGTACAAAATGTGATAGCAAGATGAGGGAGGGTTCTCAGAGTTTGCTGTGAGGTTGAATGAGGTATCATGTAAAGTTCTTGCACAGCTCTCAGTACGTAGTAACCACTCATGAAATTCTGTTGTTGTTATTAGGGAGTCTATATGGACTGATTCAATACCCAGCATTCCATCGGGAACCTAGTAGACAGAAAGTAAATATTTCATGACTAAAATAGCCATATAACTTAATTTTCCCAGGTTTGATTTGCTCCAGGGATGACTGAGGGCCAGAGAGATTGTATAATATTTTCCTGAGCTCTGAAGGATGCCAGGATGATTCAGCAAACCCTCATACTGGCATCTGACAGTGACATGCTAAGCTGCTGGGGCACTGTCTGACTTTGATGTGATCCCAACTCTGACATGTTTCATGGTTTTAGATGCTGACAAACTCAAGCCAGGTCAGTCCCAAGGTGCTAAGCGTTGCTGCAGACTGGGGTGCAGCCGGAAGAAAATACAGTTACTTAACATTTGCTCACTAAATGCAATACATGTGACTTTTAATGTCTAGACCTTACTAAATGACATTTATCCCTTTAAATAAGTCTATATGACAAACATAATATTTACAACATTCTCCCTTTGAGGTAGCATAAATTCTGTGAATAGTTTTGAAGTTTCATGTACTTAGTTCTTAGATAATTTGTGTATTACTAAGCTTATTAGTGTAGTCTATTCATGCTGTCATTGATTCACCTAACAAATACTTATTAACAACCTACTGTATGCCAGGCACTGTTCTAGGAGTTGAGGACACAGTTGTAAACAAAATAAATAAAAATTATATCAATTAACAGAAAATTTACATTATAATTATATTCTTTCAATGTAACAATACTGTCCTAAAAATACCATGAAGTTCATAATCAATTTTAATAACCAGAACTTCTAAGTCCCACAGTCTTTACTAAGTTGTAAATATAATTGAAACATGCTATTGTTTGTTTTGAAAATATGTAGCTATGAAACTGTTGCTCAATTGTTATGCCTGTCAAAACATGATGGTAAAATCTGAGAAATTTAACAGAGGCCTGTTCCTCTAAACCAGCAGTTTTGAATAGTATTTTCCATGAACCATTAATAGGTATTCATCTTAAAAGCAAAAAGTGACTTTCTCACATAAATAACTCTGGAAATACGTCGGTGCATCATGAATATGCCAGCACAGACAATGATATTCAGGGCCTGTCAAACCTGTTTGATCACACAACGCTTTTTCTAGTGGACTTCTTTTGTTGGACAATTGTCTGACTAAACATATTTTGGAAAGAATACTTGCTAAGCCTCCTCTGTAATTTATTTCCACAGAATAAAGGAATTATAGAAAATGGTAGGCTCATAGAAAAGAAAATCAAAGAACCAATTTTTCACCTTGTTTTGTAAGACAAACAACAGGACAATAAAAAGATCAATAGCTTCCCTTCGTAAATAACACCATATCTGACACATGTCCCACATGCTTCTAGATGCCTCATTCTTCCTGCTGACGGCAATGGCAAACCTGCACCTTCCTTATTTTACGCATCTGCCCTTGTATGTGGAACTGCTCCGTTCGACATCCCCCTTTCAACATCCTCTGTGGTAAAACACCCTCCTTTTGTGGGGCTTGTTCACGCCACAGACTGTAGGAACAAAAAACTGTTTTTTGTTTTGCAATAGGTAATACATGTATATTGCTTAAAATTCAAGAAGTGCAAAAGAGTAAAGATCTGTATTCCACCTCAGTTCTTCAACCACCCAGTACAACCAATGTTGCTAATTTTCGGTGTATCCTTCCAGCAATATTTTATTCGTATATAAGCCACATATGCATGTGTGTTTTCTCCACCCACCAATATATATTATACATGATATTTATACTTTCCTCTTAACAAGTTACATCAGAAATTACTTTGACTAGTCCTTGAGGAGTTTCATACCTTTTTTTGCTTCGTGTGTGCAAAGTATTCAATAGATGAGCCATAACTAGTACACTATTGGTTAACACTGTTATTTTCAGTACTTTGCTATTGCAAAGATTGTTGCAAAGAGTAACCTTGTCATATCCACAAAATCACATGCCTGTGAGTATATTTGTATATGTATTCCTGAAGCATAGTTTTGAGTCAAAAGTATGTGCATTAGCAACTTCACAGATATTGTCAAATTACCTTCCACAGGAGTTATACCAATATATACTCTGCGAACAATACATACAAGTGCTTCTTTGCCTATCCTTTGCCAGGGTACCATATCACAGAGTGGTTTAAACTTGGATTTACCCCTTGAAGAAGCAATAATTTTTTAGTTGAAAATACTTATGTAGAAATCACTGAAGAATATATTGCCTACTTCCCTTGCCTTCTTGTACAACTTATATTCAAGTTAATCCTCCTAATCCTTCTTTGATGTTTGGCTGTGGACTTCTTAATTTAAAAAAAAAATCTGTGGACTTCTTAATTTAAAAATTTTTAAATACATAGATTTTTTTCAAAGAAAAACTTATGTTGACATAGTTTTTTTTCCTTCTGTCCTACTACTTGCAGTCACCTGTCATCATTATGAACATAACCCTGTGCTCTAATGCAGCGGTACCTTCAAGACCAGTGATGACTAGAGGCTTCAGACTAGAAGTGGGACTGGGCTCAGAATACTATGACTCTATTGCTTTTCTGGCTACTTAATTTCTTTTAGCTGTCGCTTTTTATGTGTGTGAATATTCCTTTGGCTTCTAATCTACCATCTGAAGAAGGGAGTAGAGAGGTTTCTAGTTTTCAAAATAACAGGTACCACTTACTAAGTGTCCTTTATATTTCAAGTAGATGTTTATATGTGTTATCTTATTAAATCTTTATTGAAGTCTTACGTGGTAGATATTATTTAGATCTTACTGATAAATTTTACTGATAGGCTCTTGACATTTATAAATGGGAGAGCTGGAATTCAATAGTCCAATGACCTTATCAATTTTTTCCTTCCTCGAGAAGAAAGTGCATGAGTTTTATGACAACTGTTTTCCTCTCTGTTCAAAGACCCTTTCCTCCATTCACGCTTGGCTTCTCAGATGTGTTCTTGGGGCCTGGGGTTACTCTACGCGTGACCTCTGGAAGCAGAGGGCACTACCGCACATCATTTTACACTCAATATGCTTTTGAAGCCTAAAGTTAGGAGGATTTTAATGTGAACCAAAATAACTAAAGAGCCAGGTCAGCAATCATTTTAGCAATAAATGTCTGCTTCATTATATTGTGAACTCTCTAATGAAATCCCTTTTCAAAAGATTTTATGTGAAGCTTGTGACAAGCAGTATATTCTGGTTTTGAATGAGCAAAGAGAGTCAAAGAGCTTGGCATCTGTGGCATACAGGTGGCTGATTTATCATTTCCTATCTGGCTAAGCCACATCTGAAGTTCCATTACTGTTGCTTTATCACAAGGTGGGCTTTTGCCTCATCTTGACTACCTTAGTGCCACAGACTAGAAATGCCCAAAGCTCTGAAGTGTTGTGTTAAATTTGTTTTCCTGCCACTTACGTTTAATGAACTAGCTCCAAAGCATTCTGAAGCAATCCTGAAAGGGGCTCATTTCCCCTCCACCTTCTAGGTCTCCGATGCCCGTATCTTGAAAGACCAGGTGCCCCTCAGGTTCAGGAGAGTCACCGAGTTCTGATTTAGCATCCAAGATTCAGGTCTCTTGCTACGAGAGAGTTTTCTGGGATTGCCCTGAGGAAACTCTCGCTGGGTGGCTATAGCCTCTGCACACACAGGCTGCTTTGAGAAGTCCAGAGCCCCTGGCTTGCATTGATGGGTTATCCCTTCACACCCTTGAGACAAAACTTCTTAGCGTGTCAGACTGGTCAGTTCAGGGGCAGGGTATCTGGCGTGTATAAGCTGTAAAATATTACCTTTCCTAACCCCATACTCAATAATTATGTTTACCTTTACCAGTTCCACTTTAAAAACAGGAATTATTTAAATTCTGAAGGAAATTGTTAAGCATTGGGATTTTTTTTCCTTTTAATTAAGATCACCTAAGTGGGATATCACAGCTTCTTGGTTCATTTTCCATTTTGAAACCTCAACAAAATACTCAAATTCATGATAACTAAGTAAGCCTTCACACAACAGACAGTGAACACACGAGCACTTGAGGAATTCGTCCTTTCTCAAAGAGCCAAAACAACAACAACAAAACAAAATAAAAATAAGAGGAGTGCTTTGAATGCTTACTACATTTTATTTCTTAAAAAAAAAAAAAAAAGGAAAATAGAAGCAAATAGCCAACATGGACCTAGAATAAAAGCAAACCTAGCAATCTATTAGTGAGCACCCTCCTCTTCCCCAAAATACTGCTTTTAACTGGTCGTTCCAGTTCAATTCCTTTTGCAAACTACATTGTATATTTAAAAACCACAGTTTGGTAAACTCCTAGGAGTAGAAGTAACGGTGATTTTCCCTTTCAAATAATACTACAGACCCTAGTTTTACGTTAAGAAGTCACTTTTTAGAAATCTGAAAACACCCACTGGCTGTGTTAAAAAGATATTATGAATTTGTAAGGTGTCGAGGCTCTGTAATGTGATTTATGAATGTTTATTATGCTCTGGCTTCACATAGTGTGAGATGTGATTACAAGGTAATGAAATGGATTTTCGTATGTGGTGTGAGAAATCAGTTTCATTACTTTATATTTCTATAGTCTGACACACTTATAAAATTGGTCTAAGTTGTCAGTTCAATGGCAAAGCTATTACACGCATTTGGATGTCTCACATTCAAAAGGAGGCATTGTTGAGATTTTTTCATGTAACGGGCACTTTGGGATGCTAGTGAAATCTGTGGACTTCTTAATTTAAAAATTTTTAAATACATAGATTTTTTTCAAAGAAAAACTTATGTTGACATAGGTTTTTTTCCTTCTGTCCTACTACTTGCAGTCACCTGTCCAATTGTTTGCTACCACAGACCTACACACAACAGAGACGGGCCTGCAGGTTAGACTCGGACCGACAGCTCTCTTTCTTGTGCGGAACTTTCCTCCTGAAAGAGCTTCAGCGAAGACATGGGAGAAGCCAGGGTCCTAGGCCTGGACCTCGCCCCCGCCCCCACCCCCAGCTACTCCCCGCCTGGCCCACATCCCCTCAGGATTCCTATTCTCTTCCTTTCTTCTTGTTTTTTCTGTCAGGAGGAAAATCCTGGTGATCACAAATGCATTTTTATTGAGTAATTTAGAGAGTTACTTGTATTTGTAAGAGAAACATATGTGTTGTTTGGCTTTGTTCCTTCAGCTTTTGTTATTGCCTTCTGAGCACACTGGGTTAGCAGAGAGTGATCGTTTTAATGGGTTTGAATACCTACGTGTGTTGTAAGGGAGAGGCTTTACTTCTTTTTTTCCTGAAGGAAACATAATTTGGAGAACTTGGGGCAATTTGACCAAAAGAAAAAAAAAAAGAAGAAGAAGAGAGGACAGGGAAACAGAAGACAAGTTGTGAGAATGCTTCATGATGTACAATATAACTATTTCTTTCATATCAGAATATTGTTTTCCGTAGTGAGATTTAGAAGTAACTAAAGTGTCACACAAAAAAGATTAATTTAGACACTGATGTTACATTTGTTTAACAAAATACTATGCAGCCATTAAAAGCAATAGTACACACGATCGGGCAAAAGTAGGTTTACGGTCATGAGTACACAAAACAGAGTTTATTCTTTTTCTTCTTTCTTTTTTAAAAATTTAAATGCTATTTTATTGTTTATGCTACTAGAATTGTCCTAGTTTCCCCCCCCCCCCACCAGCCTCCATACCCTCTCAGGCCAATTTAACTCACAATTGTACCTGCAAATCTCCACTAAATTCATGTTTCTTAGGCTGTGGGCGGGTGAGGGGGGTGGGTGTTGGGATGGTGAAAATAGGTGAAGAAGGTAATGTTTTGTGTGCAGAGCACAGCATGCCTGAATTCAAGAGGCAAAACAGAGTGAATAGAGCAGATTTTATGCAACATTTCGCCGGTCACCCTGGAAGAAGGAATGAAGACAGCATCACATGTATGCTACATTCCAGGGGCCGAAAGGGTCCAGAAGGCAGGTAGGTTTCACGTTTAAAGTTGCCCAAGGACAGGAGAAAACAAAAGAAACTAATGTTTTTGATTCGAGGTAGCTGTCACTCCCAGATATCACTTTTTGTTTAAACTACTTATACAGGAAAATAATCCAATTCATTTAGTCCTTTTTCATAGACACAGTTGAGTCTATAAAAGCCTTTCAATGAATCATTATCTGCTTGCCTCTCCCTTCATCAGCACGTCTTTCATTGGAAGGAGTTATTGATGCTGCAGGTGAATCAGCTAGCAGGAGAGGCAGAGAGGCTACTGTGGGGAGTGGATTTCTGTGGTTGGCCCTTTGGCCACCTACAAATTTTGAGTTCTTAACTGTTCCAAGCTCCAATTTCTTTACCAGCAAATGTATCTCATAGTGTGGTAGGCAGTGAGACAGACATGACGAGCAGAGCAAGGATGGCGGGCCAGAAGCCCCAGGCATCTAGCAATGGGCAAAACAGGGAAAACAGAACCTGACCCCCAGGGTAAGCCTTCTCTGGTTTCTACCGTGGGAAGCAAGAGAGAAGCTCCGTAAATTAAGGGGGCATTTTATGGCTGGTAGCTACAAAGCTTGACATACTTACTACAGTTTGGGAATGTATGGTACCAGGCACTTAATGAAAGGTAAATAGTATTGTTACCACAGGTATTATGAACAGAAAATGAGATAAATTACATTTCTCTTGCATATATCCTTTCATTAGTTTTTATACTTTCTATGCACACATCAGGTGCATAAAATGTTTTAAAGAGCACACATACAGCCATGTGTAAATTGCAAGACTACAAACTGAGTGTGTTAGGTGTCTTGTGTCTTTCCCTCTACCCCCATTTCCCACCCTCCTCCACCCTACTCTGCACGAGAGAACTCTGATCCACAGCAACAGCCTTCCTCAGTCTCTGAATTCTGACCGAGTCTGCCAAGGGGAAAATGCTAAAGGCGAGATATTTATTCCCCAGGCTCTTTTCAGGGATCTCTTTAGGTTGGCTGTTTCCCTTCACACAGTCACACAATGTTTACAATATTGTCAATGAGGGACGACAATAAGCAGTGAGTGGGAAAGGTGAATAAACTCCATGTCATTTAAAATGCTACTTGAGCCCTGGCTGGTGTGGCTCAGTAGATTAAGCGCCCGCCTGCGAACCAAAGGATCACCGGTTTGATTCCCAGTCAGAGCACAAGCCTCGGTTGTGGGCCAGGTACCTGGTGGGGGACACACAAGAGGCAACCACACATTGATGTTTCTCCTTCTCTTTCTCCTTCCCTTCCCCTTTCTCTAAAAATAAATAAAATCTTTAAAAAATGCTACTTGATTTCATAACAGAAATATAAGTCTGTGTTCTTTAGCTTGGTTTCTTCATTTTTTGATAGAGCCTTCTGAGGATGGTGAACTGTTAAGCTTTCTTTAAGCTTTCTTCATCATGGAGTTCTGCTCCACTAGCTTCTTTTAGCCTGAAAATGGTAACAATGCCCCTGCTAACCTGTCCCGTGGTACTGCCCTATCTTCTGCAGTTTCCCTACATTCAGAACATACCCTTGAAAGTAATACCTTAATTAAATTCTCCCCAAATACGCAATTTGGCTGTGATGTCTCTTTCCTGTGTGGACTTTGACCAATACCCTGACCATGCATTGTTGAAAGATACTGTAGATATATCTAACAAATTTTGTTTATAATTTTTAGAAATTCATATTTCCTATATCTTTTTTTATTGTTAGTTTAAAAATGCACACATATGGAGGGACAATGAAAACAGGGACAATGACAACAGAAGTTTGAGGAAGGTGAGCTTTCACTTCCAATAATTAATTCGTTTGTTACCCTGGGCACAAATTTCAAATAGTAAAATGAATATGAACAGAATTCAGCTGTAAGTACTGAAGAGATAAGATCTCATACAACTAGAATTTATTTTTTCAGCAACTTTCAAGTATACATTAATAATAGCTATGGAAATAGAAAAAATGACTAGAATTATTCATGTGGTCATAAAAAATAATTGATAACAGGAAGGGAAATGTACAAACACTATTTTAGATTTTCTGGTTTTTTCTGATGGTTATTTTGCAACTTATGAAGTAATTTTGAAATACAGGAGTATTAATAAGGAGCCATCCCATTTTCTTTGGGCAACTCAATTTTCAGGTGTGTAAAGCAGAGGTTAATTGGTATGTGAAGTTACAGTTCCGAGAGTGTATAAAGATCACTCAGTTAGCAACTAATTCTCTCACAATTGCTTACAGACATGCACACATGTAAGCATGCACACACAGGCATGTGAAATAAATCATATGATTTTAACTTTATTTTATCTGATACCGCTTTTGGCTTCATATATATAAAGATACACAACATCTTCAAACTTCCTGTCTCATTGTGAGATGAATATAAAGTAAAGGAATATATAAATGTTTCCATCCAAATCATCATTTTAAGCAATTATTAAGCATGTAGAATGTAATAGTGATGAAGGATTTTAAAATCCTTCATAATTGTCACAATTTATATTGCCCAGATGTCAGTAATAGAGGTTTTATTAAATATTTTCATATCCTGCACATTTATTTATTTATTTTTGCTTCTGAGGTTCCCCACCCATTTTGTCAATGGCAGTTGTCCTTCCAGAAGGAGGGCGGCTCCCATCGGGAACAAAGAGGGCATTGATCGGCTCTGGGTCCCAAAGCCAACTTTCTAAATAAATTCCAGCAAGAGAGTTGAGCCTTTTAGAGAGTGAAAATAGTTTTCTAAAATACCAAAAAGAAAAAAAAGAGAGGGAGTAAGCAAAAAAAGAAGAAAAAGCAATAGGAAAAAAAAAATCCCTGCTGTTCCTGTATCAAAAGCAAAGACAGAGAGTTTTGTGTATAAATTCCAAGTGAGAGGAGAACAGGGAGAGGCCTCTGGTCAGAGAGACAGACCTGAGAGAGACCAAAGCAGCCAAAGAGGGGTGTCCTGGCTTACCCTTGAGGCTAAAACCCTGGGGCGTGGCAGCAGCGAGTGTAGTTGAGTGTGGTGTTTAAAGGCTGCTAGAAAATTACAAAAGAGAAACTGTGCAGAATCCAGCGTCGTGGGACATAGGTACTGCCTGGGAAGAGTGAAGGCCACCTCGGTAGAAGTGCTGGCTCAATGTGGCACATTCCAGGCCTGCACTACTCAAAGTGTGGCCCTGGGAAGGCACTGGCCTGCAGTCCAGACCTGGGTACATTCTGAAGTGGGAATAAGCATACAGAAACTTTTATAGCAATCTGACAGACTAGTGCTATGAATTGAATGTGTGTGTCCTTCCCAAATTCGTATGTTGAAACTCTTCCCCCTTAGTGTGCCGGTCTTAGGAGGTGAGGCCTTTGGGAAGTATTCATCAGGATTAGGTGAGTTTCTGAAGGTTGAGAGCTCCTGATTGGGATCAGTGCCCTTAAGAGAGTCAGGAGAGAGCGCGCGCCCACTCTGCCTTTCCCCGTGTGAAGACACCACGAGACGCGGGCCATCCGTAGCCTGGAAGAGGGCTCTTGCCGGACCTGGCCATGCTGGCCCCCTGATCCTGAACTCCCAGCCTCCAGAGCTGGGAGGAAGGAATAAATGCCTGTTGCGTGTAAGCCCCACGGTCCATGGTATTTTTCTTACAGAAGCTCAAACTGACTAAGACAACTAGGTTTTGTGCCTGTTAAACCAAACAGTACTTGCTAAAACTAGGGCTTGTGTTGTATATCTCTTTATTATCTTATTTTTCTAGTGATTAGTTTTTATTATATGTTACAAAAATATTGGTCTGCAATGGACTGGGCAGGGGAGCCCACTAGAGTTTGAGAAGCACTGTTGTAGAGAATTTGTCACAAGTGACTGAGGGGTCACTTTGTTACAATTTGAACAAAGGGTCAAATAGACACTGGAAGTCAGGCTACTTACTTCCCTTCTAAGTCCACATTATTGGGGCTCCTGTGTCATGGGAGGCATCCCAAAATCAGTGTGTTTGACTAGTAGGAGACAGAGAGAGTACATGGCTGGAGAATCTATGGGCCAGCTGTGGGGACAGGAAGAAAGTGGCCCCACAGCACAGGCTGCAGGGTAGACCTAAACCAGAGTTGGAGGAAGGAGCAGGCTGGCGCTCAGACCCACAGCGCCGGGGTGCACCAAGGCGTGCCCTTAAAACCAGCGTGGGGACAACTGATGGGTTTAAGGACCTGACTGTAGCACCATGGGCCCACAGGACATTACTGAAAAGGCTAATGAGAATCCAAAGGCCATTCACATCTGGGATCTCTGGGCATGGTCCAGAGACACCTTCTATCCCAGTAACTCATATTCTCAAAAGCCCTTTCTATATCCAGGATAACAGAAGGGCGGAGGATTTACTGCAAAGTGACAGCCCCAAAGAAATTGTATGCTGTCATTCAACATTCATGTCTTCTCCTGGTACCCAGCAGTGTGATAGCTTGAGAACAAAATTAAATTAGATGTAGAAAATAAAGAAATTATATTTCTTTTACACCTGACTAGAAACATATAAATTATTGACCCTGCTATACACCCAATAAATTACGACAATAAAAATTATGCCCGACTTTTAGTACACTCAATAAAGACTTGCTGAAATATTAAAAGAAATGTTTAAAAATGGTACATTCCAAAAAGTAGAGACATAAAGCAGAATTAGTGTGCCATGGGGTCTACTCTCTACTTATAGGGCGGCTCAAACACTTCAGTTCTCTTGTCTAATCTTTAAGTGAAATAAATAAATTATATAAGAGAGTAATGACCATGTTTACAGACAGTAACGTTCTCAGTATTTAGATGGAACTCTATTTATCTCCATGGAATGGTCCATTCCTCCAGTTTTCTTTATTCCAATTCCTAGAAGATGCTTTGCATTTTAGTCCTCCCCCTGCCAAGGTAATACTTATTGGACGGCCTGTTAATTTGGCTCCATTATAGTTCTGATACCCAAGCATAAATAAAGGGGATTAAGTCTTAATTCTATTAACCCAAGAAATGCCATGACTACTTGGGTGCTGCTGTGTTATTTAATGCAGGTATACTTACATGATCTATTTGTTTTTTAACAGCTATCTTCTTTCACTAACTGCAAATCCTAGTCAGGAAAGCAGTTTTCATTCCCAAGATGGATTCTTACTAGATTATTTTTAATGATCAAGACAAAGGCGCATCTTTCAGCCCCAATAGGAAACCTAGTTTGGAGCAGCTGAGTAGAGCACCAGGCTAGAGAAGGATTCTAACACTCGTTATCCCCGGTATCATTTGCAGGCCTTTTTTTCATACTGGCTACTGGCCGTCTGACACTGCCCTGTTATGGCTGGGTCACAAGTGATCCCAGGAACCCTTGGAACCACGGACTGCTGCTGAGGGCAGAGATCGAGCTGGAGACAGTGGATCTAGGTGTCGCCGCATTACAGACTGCAGATTCCAACCTACTGTTTGGGAAGGGTTGCCCTCGTGGTTCCTCAGTCTTTAGCAACTCTGCAATCAAATTCACATCGCCTCTGAAGGTCTGCTGCCTGTGAGCCTCCTCCAGCCCTCTGTGTCAGTACATCTGGTTGCAAGGTGCCACAGAGCGCTGCATGCGCCCGCCTGGATGAAAGCCATGGTCTTCTTCTTCCCTTTCCTTTCTCATCCCAAGCGTGGAGTGAATTTGGCTAGATCTTCTCAAATTATGCTTTGTACTCCTTGGTTGAGCAAATGTAAAATTCATGTCCACATATTCTCATGAAGCTCTCTCCCATACTCCTGAGACAACTCCAATCATTTTCTTTCTGATAGCGTTTTTGTCCTTCCACGCTTTGATTTTGCACATTACTGGATCTAATGTTGTGGTGAAATCCTTACGACTAGCCTGCATCTCATTCCGTTCGTGGGGGAAGAGAGATGAATGCAGAGATGTAATTCGAAGGGACCCAGGAGTCGGAAACCCAGACTGCCGTGGCTCCTCTCAGATGGTTCCAATTGCTAGTGTGACGGCCTTTGCCAAGTGGGGCATTAATTTTAACCATAGAAACCTGGCAAGTCAGACAATTCCGCTTGACATTGCAATTCAGCATTGGGAACTATTAGTTTTGGATCTGATTTTAAGTGGTCTCAGAATACCGGTTACAAACAGAAAGGTTTTCCTGAAGCCAAGTCATATGGCGGCCCTGTGTTTCCTTATCTGCGTTCAGCCAGGCAACCTGGGAGCAGAGCCTGTGCTCCCCCACGGCTTCTGTCTAATCGTCTGAGAGGCAAGCATCCAGCTCTGGTGTTCCTGAATTTCATTTTCTTTTGTCCTTTCACTTTCGCTCTTTTATTTCTGTACCCCCAAACCAGTGGATGGACACTGGGAAATGGGTGAGGGTGGGGAGAAAGAAAATACAAGTAATTTGAAAGATCTCAAAAGTCTCATATTTTCCATTTAAAAGTAGCCACATTTAACAGTGTGGTGCCTACCATTCTAGAAGCGGTGGTGCAAGGAGAAGATACAGAGGGAGGGAGAACTTTACCTGCATGCCTTATTTTCTTGGAATTGTTCCAAAGCAAGTCACCAAAGCCTGGCTTTGGCCAGGACAGCACCTGCTTTGTCTTTGCCGCACATGGACGGCTTGCTCCTCCGTCCTGGAAGGGGTTGTCCAATCCTCCACAACCCTACAAACAAATCTGCACCCCCTCAAAGGCACTGTGCCTGCAAAGCTCCTCCTGACCCGTCAATCTGTGTTGGCCACTCCTTCTGGTTGCAAGGCATGGAGACTAATTTTCCTAATAAAAACGAACGTTCTTTTACGTGGGCTTGTGTGCCGGATTTGCAATCATCAATCTGTCTGTGATTGAGCACCTTTAAGGATGAATTTCCTTCTCTGTTTTTTTAATGCAAACTTCTTGGTTTCACTCAGCATTTCTGCTCCGCTCTCCTCCTTCTATGCACAGGTCAACCCCTCCCATGCTCCTCATCCAAATTGCAGCAGGAACTAATCTGCTAGATGCTGTTACCATTTTTGAACACAATGATCTGAGTTAAGTGACCTCATTAATCACTGGCTGGATTCTTGGCACAGGTGTGTCTGCTCTGGTCCATTAATTGGCAGCCCTTGTTCAAGAAACAGACTAATAAGGCTTCTTTCATAAACGAGGCGAGATGGGAAAGGTCTGGGAGGGTGTGGCAGGCAGCATGACGAGCATGTTCAGTAACAAAATTGCCAACAAAAGAAGGGTCAGGAGAGGGTGAGAAGGGGTTTAAATTGAAAGCTACTGAAGAGGTGGAAATGAGAGGACAGACCTTCGTAATGGGTGATTCAATTCTTAGATTTCTGGTTCACATGAATGGGTTAGAAGCAGTTCTAGTAAGACAGACCAAGAATATAAAAGAGGTAGCTGATTCTGGAACCTCTTTTTAAGGAATATTTATTTTGAAGAATGTGTGGAGCATCTAGGAGATAATATCTCTTAGCAAATACTACTGCAGACTAGACCTGAGGGTAGAGACCTGGCTGGAGATAATTAGCTGGGGAGGCATTGCATATAGATTATGGATTTCTGCCTATCTCTTGGGAACCTGTACGCTTTCTACCCTGAAATAACACCACATGGTGGCAAAAAGATGGTGGGAAATTGAATTTTGAAGGGAATACTACTACTTTTTTGTTAATGGATAAGTAAGTTGCTTTATTTTCAAATTGAATTTATTGGGGTGACATTGCTAATAAAATTAAACAGGTTTCAGGTCACAATTCTACAACACATCACCTGTATGCTGTATTGTGTGTTTTCAACACCAAATCAAGTTTCAATGTATTTCCCCTCAACCGATTATAAATGAATAGCACTAGTAGTCAAAATCAAGCATTAATTCCCCCCAAAATAGTTTTTAAAAAGAATTATAATTCACTATGATTCCTGATAGGATCTAAAACAAACTGGCTTATAGGATAAAGTAATTAATGATAATGCTGATGAACCGTAGCTGCTACTCAGATGTATAACAGTGAGAAACAGGAAATGTTGTGAGCCTGTGCAATGTAAAGAGCTGCACTCAGCTTGGTGCAGTAGAAGCAGGAAGTGACTCTTCTTAGCAAAGGAAGTTTAAAATGCCCTCCTCCTAGCCACAGGACACAGGAAATTATGGCAGGGAAACGCAGCTGCCGCAGTGAAGGCGGTCCCAGCCCTGAGGTTACACAGACAGAGAGCTACAGTATCACCCAACCACTCCCAGTGACTAACAGAGGAGGCAGGTGACAATTTGGAAAACAGCTTTATTAATATTCAGTCCCCAAAGACTCCACTTTGAACCATGTATAAGTGCAGCCTCGGAAGAAGCAAAGCTTGAACGATTGGATGCAGAAAGACCAAAAGACGACAGGGAGACTACACGGACGTCACTGTTTCTCAAAAGCTGGAGGAATAAACTCCAGAAGAGCATGGGCACATGATAGGAAGTTATTAAAGGGAGGTGTTGCCGCACCTCCCCCGACCCCTTCCACCATCACCATTGCTGGGGATGGCTTTGAAGTGGTGCAGCTCTGCTTTTAAATCCTAGTTTTGTTATTTGCTCTGTGCGTCAACTTTGGGCCAGTTTAAACCGTCATCTGTGGAACAGGGATGCTGCTTAGTACTGTTGTGAAAACAGAGCTAATATAGGCCAAGTGCCTGGGACACAGAAAGTACTGATGTGTTCACTATTACTATTTTTTAATAATACTTTCTTAGGCCCGGCTGGTGTAGCTCAGTGGATTGAGCGTGGGCTGGGAACCAGAGGGTCCCGGTTCGATTCCCAGTCAGGGCACATGCCTGGGTTGCAGGCCAGGTCCCCAGTGAGGGCCATGTGAGAGGCAACCATACATTGCTCTTTCTCCCTCCCTTCTCCTCTCTCTAAAAATAAATAAATAAAATCTTTAAAAAAAATGTTACTATTCTTAAAAAAATAATAATACTTTCTTAGTAAATACAAAAGCACCTCTAAGAACTCTCCTAGAGTCCCTTACGAAACGACTCTCCCCAATTTGTTTCTCCTACGTTTCAGTCTGTCAACTACAACATCTTTCTTACTAAAATGATTTAAATTCTTAGGAATTTCACCATATTATTTGAAGTGAATTCCCTGCAGTTTTGAGGAGTAAACTGAATGACTTTCATTTTTCTTGAAACCTTACATGATTTTAGATTTAAAAACATGTTAAAGGCACTATTTTGTGTTTGAACCTGGCTATTACTGAGATGATTCAGTAACGCAGGTTTCTGCGTGGCATGTGGAGGGACCTGAGGAATTTGTGGTGGGGTGGATGGCTGCCACCACTGCCGCATGCTTGGGATGTCTGGGCTACTTTGGGCTGTGTAGCATCTTGCTAGCAACTTTTTTCAAGTTTACTGCTGCTATTACAAACTTCAAAAGATCTCCCCAGCCCTTTGACAGTTGGGCTTTTTGCGAAGCCAGAGCTAGTCTAAAATAAATCACGAGGCAGATGCTGATGACAGAAAATGACTGCAGAGTTATCTTCCCATTTACTCTTTACTGTTATATTTAGATAGTGAACTTCCCTTGACCTTGACATAGCTGTCCTATATTATTTTGGTCCTTGGTTATATTTTGCTCTGTAAATATTCTGAAAGTTGTTTCCCTAGCGGTCATCTACACTAGCGAGAGGGTAAATTCCTGAGGGGTGTGGACTGACAGCAAACTTGCTCAGAGTGAAGACACATCACTAAATACATTTTGTTAAATTAAACCAACTTAATGAATTGATAATGAAAACAACCATCAGTTTTATTGAATCAGAAAACGTTTTCAGATAAAGTTCTTTGTAACCAAACCTGTGGTAAAATGAAACGAAACTTATTCTCCCAAGACACCTGGGACCTTCACTCCTGAGATTTCCTAGGCTCGCTCGGGAAGCTCACATGTAGGTTGACATTGGTGAGATGGCCAGCCTCACTGAAGTGTGTGACCTTCCTCCTACCCAGTGTCAAGAGTAAAGAAAAAGTCATCCAAAAAATGACGTTTACTGGCTCTGATTCAGCAAACGTATCCTCAGACGCATATGAACACATAAAGCTTTGGTAACCATGTATGACAAGGACTAACTTCCTTGGGCCTGGCCATGAAATGTCCCTGACCCTCTCGTGGACCGGGAAGAAGAGAATGGCCAACTGAAGCAACTCTAGAGACTGAGCTCATTGCTGGGCAGAGAAGATAAGGACATGCTTAGCTGAGTCTGAGGCCTAAAGTTAAAGGGCCAAGACTGGTGGTAAAAGGGTGAATCTTTCTTCGAGACTGTAGATTTTAAGATTTTAATAGTGGGGGAGAACTGTCAAATATGAACTCTGTCACCAATAATTAACAGCTTCTAAGTGTAGTAAACTGGGCTTTCCCTTGTCTCCTACGCAATGTCTGGTATTGAGATGACGGTTTACTCAGATGGCATCTGAGTTAATAAAGCCATACTGAAGAGATCATTTTCTCTTTCTTTTCTTTCCATTCTTGGCGGTGATCCATTTTATTAACCAGAACTTCAAGTTTATACCACGATACCCAGCTACGACCAAATCTAAGCCTCTAACTGTTAAGAAAGAATGTCTCCTCTGTTTTCAGTACCCATTATAGGTTCCTTCCTATTTTAAAATACATCTTAAAATGTGCAATATGTGGTTTACTCAATGCCTTATCACACGAATTACAATAATTATGTTTCAAGTGTTTTTAGAAGTCATGGCTTTGTACTGCTCTGGTTATCTCGGTTATAAAAACACTGGCTTGACTTAGAGGTTATAGCCTTTTCAAATATTTTAAAATAGTGTTAGACAACTGACTCATTCAGTTTCAGATATTACCTCAGGCTTTCATTCCCTGCATTCCAGGCAGCCACTTTTGAGTGGCCCATTTGTCTCTGGCTAGTCTGGTATTTTCCTTCTCCATTCTTCCCTTCTCTTTGTTGTCCCATTCGCCCACAGGAAATTGGGTAATCTATACAAATTATCTCTTCCCTTTATCCACTGAACCAAGGAATATGAGCTGCATTGCTAATTTTCTAACAAGGAGAATGTAAAGTGTTGATTTTAGAATGAGAACGAATGAGCCAGTGGGAAGAAGTGGTGGTTTGAGCTATACTTTGTTTCTCTTGTGAGGCAGCAGGCTCACCGTGCACAGAATTATGGGAAACAAAACAAACTACAACACAGCGCATTGGCCATTCACTTAACCCTGTGCCTCTCAACAAAAACCAGAACAGTTAAGAATCTAAAGCTATTATTCAAGAGTTTCTAAACACTTGGCATCCGCCTCTTTGCCAATAATAGTAAGCGAATCAATACTTCTGTTCTGCTTTACAAGCCATGTGGAAGTCATACACAGCACGCAGTATGGGGCAGGGAAGTGCAGTAGTCCTGATTCCTCAGGGCAGGCCATGCGGGAAGTGAGAGCAGGAGAATTCCACGTGTTAGGTTACAGCCTGTTCACCTTCCAAACCACTAGGGCGTATGCTATTTAACTGTTCCTTTCTTACTGTATAAGGATCTCAGTTCAGGGCAAATCACTTTACCACCTGAGCCAACAGGTGAAAAATAGAAAATAAAATTCCTGCTATGCTACTTTGTTGCTCTACAAGTAAGTAAATCACAAGTATCTTTGTGGGAAATATTTCACAGATCTTGACCCATTATTGAATTAGACATCCCCCCCAATTATAGTGAGATGTAGTTGACATATTACACTGTATTAGTTGAAGGCATACTATAAAATGATTTGATACATGTATGTATTACAGAATGATTGAAATAAATTCAGTTAACATCCACCACCTCACAGTTACAAATTATTTTTGTTAAGGTTGAGAACTTTTAAGATCTACTGTTTTAGCAACTTTCAAATATGCAATACAGTATTGTTAACTGTAGTAACCCTGTGGTACCTTAAATCCCCCAAACTTAGTTATTTTGTAACCGGAAGTTTATAGCTTTTGACTCTACCATTTTCCCAGACCCCCAACTCCCTGAATTAGATATTTTTAAAGCTTAATCCAAATAAACAAAAAACACAAGATGAAGAATTTACAGGATGAAGACAAAGAAAAAAAGTGCAGTTATTAGTTTAAGTTTAAATAAGTTAATTCTATTTTCATAAAATTATACACAATCACATTCAAGACCTTCATTGGTTAGTTCAAAGGTATGAAACATTGAAAACATACATTGTTCCACATTAATAACATGATTCTACAAGATTCAGTTATTAGAATTAAACACATTAAAGACACTGTCCTTTCTTTGAAAAATCTGTCTAAAGCATATCTTTGAAATCTTAAAGGAGAAATGAATCTCAAACCTTGTAACGTAATTTTGCAAACACCAGAGTTCAGAGGGCTGCCGTATGGTACTTCAAGGGTTTGTACTTTTGGTAGCCAGTCTATCACTAGCTATGTACATAGCAAAGAAGGAAAATATATTATTATCAAGTTGAATGTATATTTTAATAAAGATACATATTTTGTCTGAGGATTTTTCTAACATTAATATTCCGCTAGTGATAATCAATATTAAAGAGATTCTACATCCTCTCATTGGAAGGCAGAGTCCCTAACTGTAAAGCATAATCTTTCAAACTTCTACTTTCCTATCAAAATGGATTGTCAGCAAATATTTTCAATTAGTAATTCTCAGTGTAATGGGGAGGTCCTCTTAGAATCCCGGAAAAGGGCCATGCAGAAAAGCCTGTGGAACACTTCCGGAGAACGAGAGCAGGGGCAGAGTTCTAGTTTGTGTTGGGAATGGGAATTATAGGCAAACTCTAGTTTGCTTATCTTTACAGTGGCCTAAGTGCTGTGGATAAAAGAAAAATGAGAAATTCTCCAAGTATTTTATGAAAAACGGCTAAATACTGATAGGAGATCCTATCTCAATTCAATTAAACACCATCTTGAGTGACACAACAGCGTACCAGGCTTTGTGGCAGGACAAAAGTATAAAAAGATTTTTAACTTAAGAAACTCACTATCTTATCACATAGACAAACATATTAAAAATATGTTCCACAGCCAAGGGTAATGACACAAACCGTCCTGGTATTAAATAGATATTGGATTCTGTTCTTCACAACATGTGCGTTAGTCTCTGTGAAATGCAGTGAGAGCCCCTTAATTTCCTTCCTGCAACATCTGAATTTCCTAGGCTAACTCTGAGGGCCAAACATCCATTCTTTATTTTTTTTCCACTTAAAAAGCTGTCATTTTAATTGAAAAATATTTAATATGCACCATAAGTTTCTGAGCCCTGGGATTGATTTTTAGCCATTTTTGATTCCTACTGAATACCCTGTACCCTGGTTAATGTACTAAATATTCAATAAACTTCTGTAAGTGAAAGATAATTTTGTATAAAGGGATGAAGGAGAGAACATTTTAGTACTTTAAACACACACACACATACACACACACTGTAGTGGTTAAATGTGCAACTTCAAAATTTGAGACAAGCTCTACTTCTTACTACCTGTGTGATCTTCAGCAAGTTGCTTAACCTCAATGGATCTTAGTTTCTTTACTTGCAAATGACAAATAGGACTACAGATGTGATCAATATTTTTGAAGATTAGATTTAATAATGTAAATAAAGTATTCAGCATAAGTTCTTTCACAGAATAAGTGCTCAATGATTATTAACTGATATATTACTATTTGCCACCTGCCTATGTTTAAGAAGATTTGCAGCAACTAACACTAAGAAACAGGTATAATAAAACAAAACAAGAAGATAAGAACAAGGCCATACTACAAATTTTTCTTAATTATTATAGTGAATAAAGAAGCTTCTTGAGAGGTGCTCCGCTCAATAGAATTATGCTTCCCTTCACCCAACTGCTTACCAAAACTTGTTCAAAGATTCTAAAACATGCTGTATTTTAAAACTTATTTTAGAAGACTGGCCCATTAATCTCTAGGTTAGCTATACTACAAAATTGTACTAGCCCAGTTTCTAAGTTTAAGTGTTTGTTTTATTTTGTTTTGTTTTGTTTTGTTTCACTGTGAGGCTATGCTCTTTGTCCCACCTACATCTCTTCCAAGGTCATAATATCTAGTTGGACTGATACTCGCCATGCAAGTTACAATCTAACCATATCCTGAGCATTTTCTAATGTAGGAAGTATGTATAGCTTCAGTGCCTTCCTTTTAGTTCCCCATTCTTCCTGGTTTAAAAGTCAGTCACTACTCCAGACATGGGACCCAGTTTCCAGTTGGTCTCTTGTGCTCTCATAATAAAGTATCTTTGTTGGCGTCCATTGCTCCCTAGGCATCTCACCCTGTACCTACAATAGTTCCACGTTCTGGCTGTCTGCCAGCTCACAGGTATGTGTAGCCTATTTTGATCTGGCTTTTCCACTGCTCTCTACATATCAAGGTTGGCCCTGCCCAACCCAGACTGGGAGGAGAGAGGTCACAGCTCTTGCACAGTCCGACAGCCACGCTGGGGCTCGTGAGCTCACAACACAACTGAAGGATGACGGCAGCCTGCCGCCCAGATTTGTGATTCTGTGCCCTCACCTCTGATTGCATTCCCTGTGGTCTGGGCTTTTGAAACTCTTGAGTTGGCTCTTGTCTAAAACATGATTTCATTTATAATGTTGCTAGGTACCCTATCTCACCTGCTCAATAGCCTTTCCAAACCTGGGCATTTAGTTCTAAGCCCAGTCAATTCCCTCAGTTCCATGTTTGGGTCCCCAGCCAGTTCCAAAATTTTCCACAGGAGCTGACTTATCATGACTTGTATTTCAATACCAAACTATGAAAATAGCCAACCACCAAGTAGCTGGAAGGAGTTAGGGAAGCAATTTCAGAGGAGAAACACTTCACACTGAATGATTGTCTCAATTAGGGCTACAGTTGGACAGGATATTGGAACCGGTAAGAGGGCATTCCAAGTAGAAGAACCACATAAGGAGAGGCAGATAAATAGTTTCTTTTTTCTTTTGAAGGAAGTCAAGCAAAAGAGTTTGCCAAGGGGCTCTAATTTACATTTTCAGAGTTTAATAAAATTTTCATAGGAAAATTTGAATGTAAAAATAAAGAATTTGACAGTATATTATTTATCCAAGGAGGCTCTGTTAAAAATTTTTTGGAGGCAAACATTTATTAAGTGCCCAGCAATTTCCTTACTGCTGGAGAACAAAGAATAACAAGACCAATATATGATAGGAGCTAACATCCCAGGAGGGGAGACAGATACACTAATAAATGATTTTTATGTTCAGTTGGAGCTCTTTTATAATGCAATTTGGTCCTGAAGTTGGTTTATTAACTAAATAAAAATTTGGTTATAGGAGGGAATTTAAAAATACCTTTTAATATTTTACTTTAAAACAAAATTACATATTCTTTCACTGATCTTTTGATATGTCACACTATTTCCCTAACATAAACCACATATGTAATGCACTGTATGTGCTTAAATGCCTGTATTTTTTCTTAAATAGAATGAAAAACCGAAAAAACTTACAAAATAATGGAGTGAGTCCTCCTAGAGTTGTATTAGTTTTGAAAACTAGTATTATAGTTATGTCAACATTTAATCTGATAGTATTATTTTTTAGCCCTCAAATTTATCCAATCTTTAAAAAAAAATTCACAAATGTTTCCACAGAAACAACATTTCATATAGCACTTCATTAGTTCCAACATAAAATTTAATTATGTAATTAAAAAAGCAAAGACAACTGGTTTGGGAAGAAATGTTACCAACTTTGGGGTAAATTTAGGACTCAACTGGCAGGGAGAAAAGTTTGTGGTTATCCTGGAGAGCAGCTGAAAGCTGGGAGATTTTAACATGCCTTGGGCATCAGCCATATTTCACAAAAGGAAAGGGCAGTCTCAGTCATTTAGTTTAGGTATATTAATCAGAGTTCCATTAAGAATGCTTCTACAGTTCTAAAACTGCGGTGTGCACAAGATGTTATGGGCACACAGCCTGAGAACAACTGAGTATTTATTAGATCAAGTAGAGCCCTGCTCAGAACCTTGGGAAGCATCGAAGTGAGGAGCATATAACTTTTTGTTAACAACAAAGACCTGAATGAAAAATCAAATCATAATAGCTTTAAAAGAACCTGTCTTGATTTGCTAGCATGAGAAAGAAAAATAGTAGGGAATCCAACACACCTGTGGAAAACTACAACACAGGTAGGAGAAGCAAAAAAGGGAGTCAAGCAACCATTGAAAACGAATCTGTTTTTTTAAGTAATATTTTTTCATAGAAGTGTATCATTTTCTTTGTTTTTAAAGATTTTATTTATTTTTTAGAGAGAAGGAAAGGGAGGGTGAAAGCGAGGGAAGAAACATCAATGTGTGGTTGCCTCTCATGCACCCTGCACCAGGGACCTGGCCCGTAACCCAGGCGTGTGCCCTGACTAGAAATCAAACTGGCAACCCTTTGGTTCTCAGCCCACGCTCAATCCACTGAGCTACACCAGCCAGGGCGAAAAAAAATCTTTTTAATTTCTCAGTTTTTCCTGAGATTAGTGCTCCTCCAAAGTGCAGAACAATAATGTAAAAATAAATATTTTAATCCAATTTTATGGGTAATAATTTTAAGTTATTTATTACCAAACATAGAAGGAAGAGAGAAAAGCAAGTGCGTTATAACCTGTTTTTCAGGAAAGTAAGAAAAATAAGAACATTTCTGTAATCAAAATGAAGTTGATACTAATAAAAATTATATATGTATAAAAATTTTTATGTGTAGACCATTGTAGGAAATTTAGAGTTTTGCAATAGTAGAAAACTGCATACATATATCAGACTAAAAGATTAAAGTTATCTATATTCTATAATTTTGTTTCATATTTCTTTTTTGTATTATGTATATATGTATATATATAAATGAAAGCATACTAAAACTTTTTTTCATTTAACAATATACTGTGACCATTTATCACAATGGTAAATTTATTCATTCTTTTGTTTGAGGCATTGGCTATGAATTTGATTAAATTGCTTAATTTTTTTTTAA
Source organism: Micronycteris hirsuta (assembly GCA_004026765.1). Classification (NCBI taxonomy): domain Eukaryota; kingdom Metazoa; phylum Chordata; class Mammalia; order Chiroptera; family Phyllostomidae; genus Micronycteris; species Micronycteris hirsuta. The sequence goes on from PVJI01000598.1 coordinate 166,888, forward strand.
AGATTCTCTTTATTTATTTTTAGAGAGGCGAAGGGAGGGAGAAAGAGAGGGAAAGAAACATCAATGTGTGGTTGCGTCTCACGTGGCCCCCACTGGGGACCTGGCCTGCAACCCAGGCATGTGCCCTGAGTAGGAATTGAACCGGCGACCCTTTGGTTCGCAGCCTGCGCTCAATACACTGAGCCATGCCAGCCAGGGCTGCTTAATTTTTTATTAATTTTTAAATTACTTTATTGCTGTTCAATTACAGTTGTCTGCATTTTCTCCCCTCCCCTCTCCCCCAACCTCTTCCAAACCCATCTCCCTCCCTCCTTCTGCCCTCCCCCTTGGTTTTGTCCATGTGTCCTTTATAGTAGTTCCTGAAAACCCTTCTCCCACAGTCCCCGCTCCCCCGGCTATTGTTAGATTGTTCTTAATTTCAATGTCTCTGGTTATATTTTGCTTGCTTTTTTCTTTTGTTGATTATGTTCCAGGTAAAGGTGAGATCATATGGTATTTGTCCCTCACTGCCTGGCTTACTTCACTTAGCATAATGCTCTCCAGTTCCATCCATGCTGTTGCAAAGGGTATAAGCTCCTTCTTTCTCTCTGTTGCGTAGAATTCCATTATGTAAATATACCGTAGTTTCTTGATCTACTCATTTGCTGATGGGCACTTAGGTTGCTCCCAGCACTTGGCTATTGTAAATTGTGCTGCTATGAACATTGGGGTGCATAGGTTCTTTTGGATTGGTGTTTCAGGGCTCTTAGGGTATAATCCCAGCAGTGGAATTGCTGGGTCAAAAGGCAGTTCCATTTTTAGTTTCCTGAGAAAATTCTATACCGTTTTCCACAGTGGCTGCACCAGTATGTGTTCCTACCAACAGTGCAGTAGGGTTCCCTTTTCTCCGCATCCTCTCCAACACTTATCTGTTGCTTTGTTTATGATGGCCATTCTGACTGGTGTGAGGTGGTATCTCACTGTGGTTTTAATTTGCATCTCTCTGATGGCTAGTGATGCTGAACATCTTTTCAAATGTCTCTGGGCCCTCTGTATGTCTTCCTTGGAGAAGTGTCTGTTCAAGTCATTTGCCCATTTTTTAATTGGTTTTTTTTGTCTTCCTGGAGTGGAGTCGTATGTGTTCTTTATATGTTTTGGAGATCAAACCCTTGTCTGAGGTATCATTGGCAAATATGTTTTCCCATATGGTTATTTCTCTTTTTATTTTAATATTGTTTTCTTAAGCCATGCAGAAGCTTTCAATTTTGATGAGGTCCCATTTGTTTATTCTTTCCCTTATGTCTCTTGCTCTAGGGGACATATCATTGAAGATGTTGCTGTGGGGAATGTCTGAGATTTTCCTACCAATGTTTTCCTCTAGGACTTTTATGGTGTCACGACTTACATTTAAGTCTTTTATCCACCTTGAATTTAATTTTGTGTATGGTGTAAGTTGGTGCTCGAGTTTCATTTTTTTTGCATGTCGCTGGCCAGATTTCCCAACACCATTTGTTGAAGAGGCTATTTTTACTCCATTTTATGCTGCTGCTCCCTTTGTCGAAAATTAATTGGCCATGGAGACTTGGGTTTATTTCTGGGCTCTCTATTCTGTTCCATTGGTCTATCTGTCTATTTTTATGCCAGTACCAGGCTGTTTTGATGACAGTGGCCTTGTAATACAGATTGATATCAAGTATTGTGATCCCTCCTACTTTGCTCTTCTTTCTCAAAATTTCAGCAGATATTTGGGGTCATTTATGGTTCTACACAAATTTTTGAAGTGTTTGTTTTATATCGGTGAAATATGCCTTTGGTACTTTGATAGGGATTGCATTGAATCTATAAATTGTTTTGGGTAGTATGGACATTTTGATGATGTTGATTCTTCCAATCCATGAGCACAGTATATGTTTCCATTTGTTTGTGTCTTCCATGATTTCTTTCTTCGGTGTTGTGTAGTTGTCTGAGTACAGGTCTTTTCCCTCGTTGGTTAGGTTTATTGCTAGGTATTTTATTTTTCTTGTTGCCATATCAAATGGGATTTTTTTTCCTGATTTCTGCTTCTGATGTTTCACTGTTGGTATACAAAAATGCCTTTGATTTCTGGATATTGACTTTGTATCCCACCGTTTTGCCAAATTCATTTATTAGGTTGAGTAGTTTTTTGGCGGAGTCTATAGGATTTTCTATGAACACTATCTGTCATCTGCAACAATGACAGTTTTGCTTCCTCCTTTCCAATTTGGATGCCCTTTATTTCCTTTTCTTGTCTGATTGCTGTGGCTAAAACTTCCAGTACTATGTTGAATAGAAGTGGTGATAGTGGACAACCTTGTCTTGTTCCTGATCTTAGTGGGAAAGATTTTAGTTTTTGCCCATTGAGTATGATGTTGGCTGTAGATCTCTCATAGATGGCCTTTATTATGTTGAGGAATGCTCCCTCTCTTCCCACTTTGCTGAATGTTTTTATTATAAATGGGTGCTATACCTTACTGAATGCTTTTTCCACATCTATTGATATGATCATGTGATTTTTGTCTTTGCTTTTGTTCATGTGATGTATTCCGTTTATTGATTTACAAATATTGTACCATCTTTGCATCCCTGGATGAATCCCACTTGTTCATGGTGTATGATCTTTTTAATGTATTGCTGGATGCGATTTGCCAATATTTTGTTGAGGATTTTAGTGTCTACCTTCATCAGTAATATTGGCCTGAAATTTTCTTCCTTTGTTGTGTCTTTACCTGGTTTTGGGATTAGGATGATGTTGCCTTCATAAAAAGAATTTGGGAGTCTTCCATCATTTTGGATTTTTTGGAATAGTCTGGGAAGGATAGGGGTTAGCTCTTCCCTAAATGCTTTGTAGAATTCTCCTGTGAAACCATCTGGTCCAGGGCTTTAGTGTGTCAGGAGTTTTTTGATTACTGTTTCAATTTTGTTTACTGTTATCTGTCGGTTCAGGCTTTCTGCTTCTTCTTCATTGAGTTTTGGAAGATTATATTTTTCTAGAAATTTGTCCATTTCACCTAGGTTTTCAAATTTATTGGCACACGGTTCTTCATAGTAGTTTCTTACAATCCTTTGTATTTCTGTGGCATCAGTTGTAATCTCTCCTCTTTCATTTCTGATTGTGTTTATTTTGGTCCTCTCTCTTTTTTTCTTGATGAGCCTGCTTAAAGACTTGTCGATTTTGTTTATCTTTTCAAAGAACTAGCTCCTGGATTTATTGATCCTTAGAATTGTGCTTTTAATCTTTATGTCATTTAATTCTTCTCTGATCTTGGATATTTCCTTCCTTCTACTTGCTGTGGGCTGTCTTTGTTGTTGTTCCTTGAGTTCTTGTAGACATAGGGTTAGGTTGTTTGTTTGAAATATTTCTATCTGTTTTAGGTAGGCCTGTATCGCTATGAACTTCCCTCTCAGGACTTCCTTCGCTGTGTCCCATAAGTTTTGGGCTGTTGTGAGTTCATTTTCATTTGTTTTGAGAAACTTTCTGATTTCTTCCCTAATCTCATTCTTGGCCCATTTGTTGTTTAATAGCATGCTATTCAATCTCCATGATTTTTAGTGTTTGGGGCTTTTTTCCTTGGGGTTGGTTTCTAATTTCAGTCCCTTCTGGTTGGAGAAAATGCTTGATATGATTTCAATTTTCTTGAATAAACTGCTTAATCTTAATGTTAAGAACACTAACCTTGTCCTATTCTTCTTTTATTTATATTGCAATGGGTATAGAATTTTCTCAGGGTTTTTTTTTTTAGCATCCATAGATTGACTATACATATCATCTCTTTTAACTGGTGGGTATAATGAAATACATTTATGAAATCTTCCTCCCTCCATTCCCTTCCCCTCCCCTTCCTTCCTTTCTTGTTCATGAGTCCGTTTGTTTGTTCGTTCGTTCCTTCCTTCCCTTCTTCAAAGTTTCATTCATTTCTATTCTATTTAAATATTTTGATTTTTTCCAAGTAATACATACACAGTTTAAACAGTAAAATACCTTTACAAGACTGGTCTTGAAAATAAGTCCCTGAGTCACAAATTTCATAGACATGTATGCTTCTTCACAAGGTCTATTAGCTGTATCTTTTGGTATTTATTTTCTTATATTTTTCATGCTATTTCTTAACTGGTCAATTTCAGTTATTATATATTTCTTTCATAAGTTTTCATGTTTATTGTTTCAATATACTGTTATTAGTTTTGTTGGATTTTTTAATCAGTATTTATCTTACAATGACTGTGTTAGAATCTTTCAGAGCTGAACTAAGTAGTATAATTATATTATCTCTCTTCTGCAACCTTTGTTTTACCTGGAGTTAGTAATTCCTATGTTTCTATTGTTTTTAATTTGCCTAGGTTTACATAACACAATCATGGTATCAAGGTCCCCAGCTTCAAAAGGATCAATAAGACCCTTTTGAATTCTAGTTTCATTATGGTCGAACACATTTGGTGCTTCATCAATTTTACCCTCCAGTCCTCATAAGCATGCATTTTTGAGTCTTCCATCATCTTACTCACAAATGGGTAAGTTTCTCTTTTGAGCTACTACACAGCAATCAGCCTAGAAGTTCTCACTTCTGCTCTGGGTCCCTCAACTGGAAGATTCATTGTCTTTCTCTTATTTTAGTTTATGTCTTCATTGTACAGTAACTTCTTGAAATAGCAGATAATTTTTTTGGAGTTTGCATTTCTGAAAATGTTTAAATATATTATCATACTTGATTGATAGTCTGACATTGATTGATAGTTTGGTTGAGAACAGAATTTTAGGTTGAATAAAAATTTTCCTCAGAAATTTGAAGGCTTTGCTTCATCATGTTCTAACTTCAAATGTGGTTGCAGAGTTGTCTGGTGATATACTTATTTCAGATCTAATTTTTTTCAAAATCTTTTTATTTCTCTCAGAAAACACTGTCTTCTCTCTATCCCCAATGCTCTGCAATTTCAAGGAGATATGCATTAGAATGGGTATTTTTTCATATATTTTGTTGGGATTCCTTTGGCAAACTCTTATAATTCAATCTTAAAATAATTTTCTTGAAATAATTTTGGATAATATCCTCCTATCTCCCCCTTCAAGTATATGCTCTTTTTTAAAAAAATTATTTTGTTGTTGTTCAATTACAGTTGTCTGCATTTACCACCCTCCACTCCTCCCCCATGCTCTTTTTTGAACTCTGATTTCTTGGGCATTTAACCTTCTGAGCTAATCTTGCAATTATGTTATTATTCTGCTCCAACATTTTATATTTTTCTCTTTATTGTGATTTCAGTGTTTGTTTGCAGTGAGCCATTACAGAGACGCATGTACCCTGAGCAGCTAGAGCAGCACCACCAAGCTCGTTCCCTGGGAACTACACTCAACGTGGAGCTGCATGGCTTTGAACTTTGTCTGTGAGCATCTGTGTTTTGTCTTATTTTTGGTGCATCTGTTAGCAAAATGTGTTCTAAGGTATTGAAAAGCCTAGGAGAATTCATAAGAGTATTATGTCTAATGTAAAACTGGATTTAAATAGCGTTTGATCATGTGAACAAAATAAAGACATTGTGTGTGCACTGAATTTTGGATCTGGGAATGCTAAAAAATTTTTCCTATAAACCAATGATAAGGGCTTCTGTGCTTTATGCCATTTTGGTTTATGAAAAGTTCGATAGGAATGCTCTGCGTACAGAGAGAAGGGAAAACCTGTATGTAGAAGTATAGGGTCCTGCAGAAGTAACACCACTAAGTATGGCTGGTAGGGTATGTGAATGTCTCTCACAAGATGGACAGCAATTTGAATATTTTACCTAAAATGTCATATGATGTGCTTGAGTGTGATATTGTTATGTTAGAGAATCACATCCTTATGATTTTGTAATAAAATATTTGGTATAGATTACCAGCTCTTTAAATAAAAATATAAATATATATAAATATATAATGTTTAAGTAAATAGATAGAAAACTTTTATCTCAAATAGTTTTCTATAGAAATTCATACCTTTATATTAATTATCTAGCTAGCTATCAACATATCTGGAAAAAATCTGGAGAATGATTTTTTTTATCCTCACTTAAGGGCATGTTTATTGATTTTAGAGAGAGAGGAAGAGAGCAGGAGAGAGACAGGAAAGCATCGATGTGGGAGATAAACATTGACTGGCTGCCTTGCGTATGCTCCCAGATGAAGGATCAAACCCACAATCTAGGTGTGTGCCCTAACCAGGAACTGAACCCACAACCTTTTAGCATACAGGATGGGGCTCCAACCAATTGAGCCACCTGGCCAGGGCTGGAGAATGCTTTTTTTTTTTTTAAATCACATATATATCTTCCATATTTTCCAGAAGAAAATGTTCAGGAGATACCCAGGGATTCTAAAAGAAAAACCCAAATCATAAATTTCTGGGAGCTTTTTAAATTTTTCTTTTTGGATATCAGAATATTAAATACTAGCAAATATAATTTTTTTGGAAGAAAAAATTTCCTTACAAGCACTTTTGGTAGTACAACTATTATAAATGTGTAAAATATGTTCTAAAAAACAAAAGCACTGATAAACTACTAGTTGCTAATAATTTTTAGTGAAGCCTCAGGACTGTCACTAATGTAAAGAAAACATGGAGATTGATATAAGAACTCGTTTCTCCTTATAATGCATCCATGTACTAGGTATCTTTAGATATCTTTTCCAGTGATAAAGCCAATACCCAGAATTCTGAAATGATTGTTTAGAATTTTGTCTAGTACACCGTGTACAATGATGTGCTGGAGTGTATAACCCCAAGTATTCAATATAAACAATCCAACAAGCTGCTCAGAATCCTTCCATGATTCCAGTTATAAACTGACAGTGATATATTCAGACAGGAATGAAGCTGTAGGCTTCTATGGAAGGCACCATATTAGACAAGCCTCCAAAAAATGTTACCAGGCTTTATGTGCTGCAAAATTGAAGGGTAAAACTGCAGACCTGAGAAATGTCAGATTAGAATCCCAGAACTTTTGGTGCTCCTCACCAGAACTGAAAAAATTAGAATTCCTTTTTGGGGCAAGATAATGGTTAGGTATTCCCTATTTCTTGAGGCCATTTGTTATGAAAATGTATATGGGGGAATAAAGGAAATCCCCCCAAGCAGAGAAGGTGGGAGACAGCAATAAGGCAAATAGAAAGGGAGTCCTAAGAAATGAGAGTTTCTTGCTTAATGCAGTTTTGCTCTGACTTGACTTACTATAAGCTGGAAAAGGTGGTGGTTGGGGAAATTGAAGGTAGGTTTTTCAAAGAGAGTAAGATATGCATCATTCTTTGTGGGTGAAAGTGGTGCTAACTGCCACTACCCTCTAGGTGCACATGGTTTGAGGTTGGTTTTTGTCCATTTTCTATGCTCTGCAACATCCACACAATGTCTCTTGCCAGGAGACTCAGGGAAAGACTTGAAAGCTGGGTTCCTTGGACTAATAGGTAATGCACAAAAGAGTAGTTTTATTCTCTGTGCAGAGCTAATTGACCTACACCAGAAATGAAACTTCAGGGCAGGCTCATTAACACCACGGCCGACTCAAATGAGATAACAAGTCTAGATCTAAAACATCATCGTGTTAGCTGCATAAATGTAATTTTTTACTAAAGGTCTCAATAAATAGAGGATACTACTAAACAGCCTTTGTTTTTCCAAATGAAAATGAGATGGGTAAAAAAAATGCAATTAAAACAGAAAATGTGAAAAATTCTTCTTACTCCATACCCCAGGAGTAATAACTATATGCATACCTTTCTAGACTTTTCTGAACATGTAAACTTATAACAAATAGAGATGTTAAATTTGAATCTATATTGAATCATATGAAATATGCTGTTTCATAGCCAGCTTTTTACTTATTTTTTCTTTTTTAAAATTTATTTTAGAGAGAGGGGAAGGGAGGGAGATAGAGAGGAAGAGAAATATCAATAGGTTGCCCCTCATATGCACCCTGGCCAGCAACCCAGGCATGTGCCCTGACCAGGAACCAAAGCCGGGACCCTTCGCCTTGCTGAAACACAGCCAACCCACTGAGCTACACCAATCAGGGCTCTTTTTTCTATGTATTGTGTTACTATGCTGCTTGAGTACATAAAGAAGTGTGTAATCTTCTTAATGCAAATTATGAATGCACCATATTTTATTTTAATAATTCTCTACTGATGTACATTTCACTTGTTTCCAAATCTTTGATAAAGTGAGCAAGCTTGTAACGATAAATGCATCGTATACATATCTTTTCATGCTTGTCCTATTATTTCTTTGAAATGAATTCCTAGGATTAGAGTTAGAAGAACTATAGGTGAATACATTAAAAAAAATTTTATGTCTTTAACATAGTTTTCTTTCTGAAAATGTCTTTGTTTCAGTCTTATTCTGAGTGCTACTTTTGCTGCGTGTAGAATTCAGACTAGTCCATTGAAGAAAATATTCCACAGTCTTCTGATAAGCTTACTGTTGAGAAGTCAGTTCCCAGTCTAATTGTTATTCTTTGAAGGTAATTTATCTATTTTTCACTGGCTGCTTTTTAAGAATTCTTTGTCTTTGGTTTTTCTATAGTTAGACTCAAATGTGTTCAAGTGTGAATTTCTTTCCTTTTAAACTTGATCCTAAAATCTAATGTTTTATCAGTTCTGGAAATTTCTAAGTCATTATGTTTTCAAATACAGCATCTGCCTCAACTCTTCCCTCTTCTGGAACTTTCTCACTCTAACTTTTATGTCTTTTTTTCAACTTTTTGCCTCTCAGTACACTGTTCTAGTGATTTCTTTTGAGGCAACTTCTAGCTAGCAACACTTTAATTATGTCTCCGCTTCCACAAAGCTCATTTACCAATCAGAAAATGCAAGAGGCTAAACAAAATAATGTGTAAAGGTAGCGCTCTTTAAAAAGAGGTGAAATTTATTTGTAACACACAAAAAGGAAAACATGTATTTCAAAAGAAAAGTGACCATGTTGGTCTCCTCCCTTAAAATATTCTCAGAACCGCCCTGGCTGGTGTAGCTCAGTGGATTAAGTGCGGGCTGGGAACCAAGCAGTCCCAGTTCGATTCCCAGTCAAGGCACATGCTTGGGTTGCGGGCCAGGTCCCCGTGAGGGCCATATGAGAGGCAACCATACATTGCTGTTTCTCTCCCTCTCTTTCTCCCTCCCTTCCCCTCTCTCTCTAAAAATAAATAAAAATAAAATCTTTAAAAAAAATATATTTTCAGAACCTAACGCAGTACCTGGCACAGACTGGGACCTTTACAATAGCAGAATGAATCAACAATTGAATTCAATGAAAGTTAATTCCTTTTTTAGAAATGACATTCTTGGTTTATAAGACTTAGAAACAAACTGTTAACCCTATTTGACTTAACAAACAAAAAAAGTACTGTAAGTCAAATAATCTAAGAAAAGAAGAAAACAGGCACTTAATACCCCTCCCTTTTTCCTTCTCCAAATTCCTGGGTCTTTTTTTGTGGTGCTTGGCAAACATTAAAATGGCTTAATTTGATTGGCTAGATGTTCTTGGTGGAAAAGGAGGAGAAAGAGTAACTCACTTTATGATGAACAAAAGCATTGTGAATAACTCAGTTTCTTACATTATTGTTCAAACAACACGCAATCCATTCCCTCTGTTATAGAGCAGGACTTTATATGGAGTCAATGGAGCCGTACATGCAGCAAATAATACCTGGGAGTTTATGGGCAGAGCCATCAAAACCTACTGGAACACAAACCTAATTTAGGCTCTTCTAACCATTTATGTGACCCTGCATAGTTAATAGCTTTGGTATTTACTTACTCTAGAGTCTGCTGGGAACGCCTCTAGATCTTCCCCAACACAACGGGACAGTTTCCAAATGATGGAGAGGAATGCTGTTATGTTAAGGGCTAAAGCTCTTGCCATTGAACTGTCTCTGGGATCCAGGAAGGCCTTCTCAGGTACATGACCTGAATGGAATAGAAATGGAAGATGGACTTCCCTATGGTGCAAAGAGATCAGAGCAGTCATTTCCCACCACTTAAAAAATGATTTTATTTACTTATTTTTAAAGAGAGAGTTAGGGAGGGAGAAAGAGAGGGAGAGAAACACCTAGGTGAGAGAGAAACATCAACTGGTTGCCTCTCCTACCACGACTGGGGACTGAACTCACAACCCAGGCATGTGCCCTGACCGGGAATTGAACCAATGACCTTTTGGTTGTGGGATGATGCCCAGTCAACTGAGTCACACCAGTCAGGGCTTGCCACCACTTTTGTGTGGGACAATCGAGGCTAAGTTGCATCAATCCCAGAATAGATCATTCTCAGTTTTCTCTGCTGTCCTTTCAGCTCTGGAGTTTGGCCACTATTTGCTGATTTTCCCGCAACAGGTCCAGTTGAGTGTGACTGTTTCGCATTGTCTTCATAACCATGTGGGTTTGACTGTATTGTGCACACCCACACATTCCTCTTGTTTTCACTTTCTCATGTGTGCCATCTGGGAATTAGAGGATCACAAACCTGCAGTGTATTGTCTCTTTGGCAAACTAGTTCACTTACCATAAGAGCACCTTACATAATAAAGAACTGAAATGTTACCTGCATCCTGATGCTCATCCCAACCTGTTCTTCCTATTGGGCATTTCCCCTGAGAAGAAAAATCTTCCTCAGTAACTATGCACTTTCATCCAAGATAGGGAATCCCTCATAGGCATGGTTTTATGTTCCCATAAATACTCTCATCCTACCTCATGCCACTCTCAATAATTAAGAATGCACATGCACTAATGACTTAATAAGACAATATATCCAAGATCCTATTGATCATAAAACAGAAACATAAACGAGGTTTGACCATTTATTTATTTTTCTTATCAAAAAAGAATCTATGCGGCCCTGGCTGGTGTAGCTCAGTGGATTGAGCGCGGGCTGGGAACCAAAGGGTCCCAGTTCGATTCCCAGTCAGGGCACATGCCTGGGTTGCGGGCCAGGTCCCCAGTGAGGGCCATGTGAGAGGCAACCATACATTGCTGTTCCTCTCCCTCTCTTTCTCCCTCCCTTCCCCTCTCTCTAAAAATAATTAAATAAATAAATCTTAAAAAAAAAAAGAATCTATGCAGGCCCTGAACTACCTAGTGGGAATAAAGAAAGGGACAATACAAATCCATTTCCTAGATTCTAGAATCCGTGATCTCGTGATTTCTGACACTGGGCTGGTTAGAGCTATAAACATCAGGATCTTCTAACCTTTTACATGGAAGAAACCTAACACACTACTAAGTCAACCAACCAACCAATGTAATTAATTGATACTAAATGATAGAGATAAAAAAGAGGAAATGTTTTTTCTTCCATTTCCCTAGCATTTGAGGTCTTCTTGAATTTTCTTACTTAAAGGCCCACAGCACATTTTAGCATATTACTCCTTGGAACTGACTTTTAAAATCTCCACTAGGTAATTGGGAACACAATGCATGAACTCTCCGTGAGAGGGGAAGCATTTTGCCATTTTGAGATTCTGGAATTTTTTCTCTTTCAAACTATCTTATAACCAGTTCTTCAAAATTAGCATAATGAATAAGTACTCTGAGGAACATGTTGAATTTAAGATGAAAATTGTTATAATTTTACCAAGCATGCCAAGATATTAGTTTAACTTTATCAGGAAAACCATTTCGAGAATTGGCAGGTAATTTAAATCTGCACTGCTATATGCTCAAGTAAATGGGAAAAGAAGTGCATAAAACAGGAAAGGCAAAGCATTTTGATGCTGCCTCCAACTTTATATTTTATTTAAACACAATACCCAGAAAAACTGGGGGTTTTAATCAGCTGAAAGTATTCTTCCAATAGTATGATAGTAAGAGAAGCCAATAGATGGCTTTTTCCTTGATTGCGTACAAATTAGAGAATATCAATAATATAACATAACAGAATTAAGCATAAAGTAAAATACAACACTACAACCATATTCAAAAATAGAAGTGTTTTGACTGTGGCATATTCAGGAAGAATTTGAACATCAACATAGATTATTCATGTGTTCTTCTCTCCATACACCTGAACCCATGATATCCTCATCCAAAATTTCAATTACCACCTCTACAAAGAAGATACCCAGTACCAGAATGAATATCATTAACTTCTCTTCCACCACCAGTCTTGATTTCACACTTCCTTAAGAACGTTAGTTGATTCTACACTATCAAAGCCATCTTGTTAACAGGATATAGTGATGGTTTCTTCAAAACATTCCTTGAAGATGAATCTCTAAATCTCCATGAGAATTGTTTCCTACCTCTCTTCCATGAAGTACTGTGTGTAGTCCTGGTCCACATTGTGATAATTCCTAATAGCTGATTACTTATTAGTAAGGTATTCAAGAGGGATAGTGATAAACGGTCATTCATTTGCCAAACATTTGTTGAATACGTGCCATTTACAAAGCTAATTGGAGACATGGGAGATGAAATGGCAGTAAAATCCGGCCCATACCCTTGAGAATTTTGTTGCCTGTTGGAAGAGCTCTGACATATAAACAGGTCAAGATACAATCAAATGGGAATAAACGCTAAACTAAAGGTAGAAACAAATGTACTCTATGGATATAGGGAGAACCTACTTTTTCAGGTAGTATCAGGGAAGAAAAACAGAGCTTTGATTTGGTTCGTGAAGGCAGAAAAGATGCCCAGGCTTAGAAGAGAGAAAGGGGCATTTGAGGCAGAACGAACAGCGTGTACAATGACCACAGAAGGACAACCTTCTGCTGCGGCAATTTATCCGAGGTGGTGGTAAGTTCGGTGTGGCTGAAACCTGGGGTACGTGGAGTAGCCGCTGGAAAGCTGCACTGTGGTTATATGTAAAATGTCCTTTCGTGTCATACTCAGGAGCTTGAGTTTCGTTTTTTAGGCATATGTAAACATCTGACATTTTAAGAGGACAATGATGGGAATGGATTTTCTTAAAAGATACCTTTGGGAGCTGTGTGGAAGATGGCTTTGAAAAGGAGACTGTAATAAGATCAGATAGAAAACCAATATACAAAAATAATCCAGGAGAAAGTTCCTAGAGCTCTGAAGCAAGGGAATGCAGTAGCTTCGGAAGGAGAGGAGGGGACAGACTTGAGAAGTTTCTGAGCAAGAACTGGCAGGACTTGCTAATGGTTTGGATATAGAATTCAAAAGTGAAAAAGAATTAGTAGATATCTTTGAAATTTTTGGCTTGGGAGGCCGAGTGAAGTCTTGCCTTCACTCTTAACTTGAAAAACAGTCACCAGTTGGACTGGAACGAACATAATACATTTTGAAAAAGCAAGCCAGTAAAAGACAATAGGAGAAATAGGTTAGCAGAGAGGAAGGTGAGTTTGATATTGGATGTGTCCATTTAATGAGTTTATAGAATATCCATTAGATGGTGTGAAATATGAATCTGCAGACAGAAAGACTAGGGACAGAGTTTTCAGAACGTTAGCAAACTGGTCGTGATAAAAGCTGGGGGCTTCCTCTGAAAAAAAGGCCAACCCATATCCTTTCAACAGGACTGGAAAACTGAGGAAGAGACCCTAAATTTTATTCCTGGGTATTCCGTGTCTGATACAGTACCTGACACATAGAAGTTTCACTTTTCTCCTGGGCTGGTAGGGACTGGGAAGCAATAACATTTGTTCTTCACAATTCCAGTGAAATAGCCTCCTGACAGATCTCTCCCCTTTAGTCTTCCCTACTCCAAGGCTTTCTGCATATTGCTCTCGGATTTTTGGCCTAATTAAGCACTGGTCTAATTATGCCTCATCATTCTTTTGTCCACAAATCTTTTAAGGCATTTCCCATTTCACACTGCACAAAGCTCTTTTCAATGGCACTCTTGCCTTCACTCTTTTCTTTCCCATGCCTCCTATCTATACCGCATCATTTGCCTTTCCTCCATCGTGGCTCTTTCCATAGTCCATCAGGACGCTTTTGCTCCTTCGTCCCGGAACACCCTTCCTGCTTGTCCACACCTGTCACAATCCTCCTAATCTCAAGGATGGTTTAAATACCAGCACCCTAGCATCCTGTACTCCTACAGAGTGTTGTACCTCTATCATAGCATAAACCCATCCTATCTTACATTCCGTTTGTGGTTTGTGTCCCATATACTGTTTGAGAAAAGGGTTGCCCCAGATTGAACCAAGCTGCCTCCTGCAGAGTGGCTATGCAATAATGGATATTGTCTACAACCTTTTACATGTTTGCTTCTTAAACATTAAAAAGTCATGCATGGCAACTCATTTTCACTTGGTATATTTGTTTTGATTACCTGATCAAGGTTTTTCCATTTTCAGTCAAAGTGACTCCCTGCTTAAAGTTTTTTCCCCTTTACTTCCACCCTTAGCCAAGGCTAGCAATATGTGAGCACTCCAGGGGTTACAGAATCAACTCCCCACAATCTAAGGCTTTTCATTCTAGAGTGGAAAATGTCAGGAGAAAAAGCATAAACTATGGAAATTTATGGTTTATCCTGATAATGAAATATAGTTTCATATTTAAGAAAATAACTCTTTTAGAAGTTCCTGATTTGTTTAAGAAAAGGAACAAATTTTTAAGAAGTCCAATCAAATGAAATTTGGGTGATATGTCAGGATAATAGAGAATCTAATATTTAAAAAAATATGTTCAATTTTTTAGTTTTTCTCTCTGGTAGAGGAAATCCAGTCAATTTTATTGGACCTTAGACAGAATCAAAGATCAGTCTGTTGAGGTTAATCAGTAACTTGAAATGCCTTTTTTCATGTGTTTGGAAGAAAGAAAAGGAGACAGGTTGCTATGGAAGTATAAGATGTTATTTCTGCAAAAATACTTGTATCTCCACCAATTTTAAATGTCAGTTTTCTTCTCCCTAAGTTTATTTTACCTGTCTACTTGGATGAGATTCATAACTACCCATGTCTGCAGAATATTATCTTTCTCTTATGTATTGTTCTATAGAGCGTTTTGTCATACTTTTTGCACTGTATGTTGAAAATCCTGAAACTACATTATATAGCAGAAACACTCTGAGACTTAACTTGAAAAAGAGTCACCAATTGGACTGGAATGAAAATAATATATTTTGAAAAAGCAAACCAGTACAAGCTGGACATATTATGTTCTAAAATAATAGGTTACATTTTTAAAATCTTTGAAGTAGTATTTAGGTATTATGAACTATTTTAGAACAGGATGGGATTTTGAAGGTCACTTAGAACAATTGTATCACTTCATGGATAAGGAAATATTAAGCTCAGAAATGTTTAGTCCCCTTTCCAAGGTCACACAGAAATCAGTAGCAGGGCTTAAATGACAATTTAACTTGTCTGATTCCAGATATGCATTTCTTTTTACTCATGGTATCTGTAGTGTCAAATTCAAAACTAGAATGTATATTATGACCGTCTGATTTGCTTTAAATGAAAATAATGGGACAGAATATTTAAAATCAAAACTGTCCTCTGAAGTCAGGACACTTGATAACCAGCACACAGGTTTATTTGTGTCCCTTAGTTTGTTCTTTCTAACGCAAACCTTATAGTTCTGTGTTTTATCAGTGTTTGTGGCCTCCTTTAAGTTGACCAAACAAAAAAATGAAGGTAACCAAACGATGGTGCTCCACTCCTGGTGAATAATTTTAATACCATTTGAATCACCATCTTCAACTATTAAGAATCCTCAGAATATGAAGCTACTCGAAGTTAAATATAGTGGGTCCTTGTATTCTGGGAATTACATGCTAAATGTAGTAATGCAGAGCATCTTAAAAAGTAATACAAACAAAGAAACAAGCCCCTTTAGAGTTGCTGTTTGGGATGGCACTATGTATTGAACAAAATAAAGTTGACCTATTCCTGACTTCTTGATCTGGGAGCTCATCATTCAAGTTACATCATTCTTGTGTGAAGTTGTAAGCGGGAGAGCCATCAGGGACAAAACCTGTGAACCAAGGCAAAAACACACAACAAGCAAGGTATCCCTAAGCAATCTGAAAAATACATTCTTGAAGAGTGAAATCCTCACCGAAAAATAGTTCTCTGAGTCTGGATTCGGTTTTGAATAGTCAGGGTTCACCAGTCCAACCCGTGCTTGGCGATGGTCCTGTGTTTGCCTGAGCTTCGCAGTGTGCACAGCTGCTCATAAAAGCAAAGAAGGGCTGGGGAAGGTGATGTGTGGCAACAATGGGTTTTATTTCTGTCAGACTTGAATGAGTGAGAATTTGGAAGAAGCAAGAGCCCATGATGATAGTCATAATTAAAGAAAATCATTCACTCCTACTAACACTTGGAAAGTCATTGAAAATAATAACTTCTCCTTTTAGATTCCAAAGTTAACAGGTAAATATTACTTTGAGAATTTTTTCATATGTCCCTGAGAGCAGCCTGGAAGCCACTACCAACCAGGGGCTGAACCTGAGTCAGCCGCAAGGATTGATGGGAGGCTGAAAACCACAGCTGAGGGCAATTTAGTTCCATTTCTTATAAGACTATTTTAGTCCTATCTCCCCACTGTTCCCAATGTCGGGTTTCCAACTAATCCCAACTTTGTAAATCCCAGCCTTTTAAAAAGAGATGTGTCTCCATGGTCCTTTAAAGCAAAATGGGAAAGGAGAGAGAGAGACGAATCCTAGTTTTGTTATTTACTGACCGTGAAGATGGCTAGATAAAGACATCATTTAATAACCCTGAGCCATGCTTTTCTCATCTTCAGAATGAGATGATTACATCTATATTTTAGGTTTTTGTTTGGAGGATTAAAAGTGGCAGAAATAGAGTAGGTACTCAATTAATAATAGGCATAATTATGTATACCCCACCTCCTTCTCAACTATTTGACAACTCTATTAAATGGCTAGGACTCTTTTACTTCAGACTTCTTTAGTTTCACTGTGTTTATCTTAGACCCATAGCCAAATGGAGAGCAGCTGGTGCTGGATGGAAGTAACAGTAAAAACAGCTTTTTTGCCCAACATACCTGGACTGAGTTACATTCTGAGGCACCACAACCCCGCTGATCCAACCTCACGGACATTCTGTGTATTCACGCCTGGCAGGCCTTTATCCGCTGTCCCCAAGACACCTGGTGCTTTTTTCCCTCTTACCCTTCCTTCTCCTCTGACTTTCCTCTCAAATCCTTCCAATACACTCTATGGAATTCTCATTCTCTCTTTTTAAATTTAATTTTCTTCATTTTTTATTGAATTTATTGGAGTGACACTGTTCAATAAAATTATACAGGTTTCAGGCGCCCAATCCCACAACACATCGTCTGCACACTGTGTGTGTGTTCTCCACCCCAAGTCAAGGCTCCGTCCATCGCCGTCTATCCCCCCACACCCTCTTCCACTTCTCCCCACCCTGCCGCCTCCCAGCAATCGCCACGCTGTTGTCCATTTAAGTAACCCACTCGCAGTCACCCTGCCTTGACTGAATTTTGTCTTTGCCACAAAGGTACCGATTTCCCTTGTTGTGCTAAATCCAAAACTCAGTTATCAGTCCTCTAGTTGAATTCTCTTCATTTCTACTGCTACCACCCTTGTCCAAGGCTCCAAGATTTTTTGCCTGAAATGATACAATGGTTTATGAACCAGGTACTTCTGATTCTACTTTTACCTCTCTATCATGCATTCTCAAAATAGCAGTCGGAGTGATCCTGATAAATCAAAGTCAAATCACGTTACTTTGTTACACAGGAGGGACCATGTCACTTTATCTGTAAATCTCTAGTGCTTATCATTGGAACTTAGCAGACATTCAACACATATTTCACTACACAATTAAAATTGAGGAAAGAGAAGGAAGAAATATGCCAATCACTTGTCACATCCTTTCTTAATCCCTTAGATATCTATAGCAATGCCTTATTTTGTTCTTAACTTTCCATCATTTTATTTGATAAAGAAAACCATCACCTAGAGAGGTAGGGCAGATGTGTAAACTGACACCCAGAATGGATAAGAGATGTGCCCAAGGTCACGACGACAATGAGATTGGAGGCTGGGTTTGCCCTCATCCTTCTTCCTCCGAACAGCATGCTCTTTATTGGCAGAACATGTTTCACATGCAAGTTCAGGAGTCTCCTGGCTTGTCTATTCCTAGGTGTGGTTTTACAATATATTTCATCTTCGGAAATATCTCCTGGGAAAGCCAAAATGTGACGTTAGGAGACACTGTAAAGGGAACGTGGAATCTTGGCAGCCAGCTTGGATTCTCCTAAACAGGAGCCTCTTCATTGCATACCATTTTCACCAAGCCATCATTATTTATATGAAATGTTAAAGGGACTTATTTAAGAAAAAGAAGATCAAAACTATAAACATTAAAATGGCAATAAATTCACAACTATCAAGAACTGAATCTGAAAAAAACGAACTAAGCAAACAAGCAGAACGGAAACAGAATCACAGATATGGAGATCATTTGGAGTGTTATCAATTGGGAGGCAGAATGCGGAGAACTGGGGAAAAGGTGAAGGGATTAAGAAATACAAATTGGTAGGTCCAAAATAGACAGGGGTGTTAAGAACAGTATAGGAAATGGAATAGACAAAGAACTTATATACATGACCCATGGACAGGAATTAAGGGCGGGATTGCTGGAGGTAATGGGGGTACTGGGTGGAGGGGGCAAAGGAGGAAAAAGTGGACAACTTTAATAGCATAATCAATAAAAGATATTCAGACTTCCGGAAAAGATGGAGGCATAGGTAGACATACTGTGCCTCCTTGCACAACCAAAAGACAAAAGACAACAATTTTAAAACAAAAAACAACCAGAATTGACAGAAAATTGAACTTTATGGAAGTCTGACAACCAAAGAGTTAAAAACACGTTCATTCAGACTGGTAAGCGGCACGGAGCTGGGCGTCCAGCGAGACTATGGTTTGTGAAGCCAGGTGCGCAGTGCTGCAACAGGCCTGGGGGACAGCGGCTGGCAGACCCAGACCCAGCGGGACATAGGCTGGTGGAGTGGACGGTCCTGAATTTGCATGCAGATAAACTGGGAGAGGAAGTTGAGTAGCGGAGCAAACCACACAGCCCAGGGGCCCAGCTCAGGGAAATAAAACCTCAAACCACCGATTGAAAATACCTTTGGGGGTTGAGGCAGCGGAGGGAGGAACTCTCAGCCTCATAAGGGAGTTTGTTGGAGAGACCCACAGGGTCCTAGAACAAGCCTGCCCGTGTGGGAATCAGCAACAAAAGGGCCCAATTTGCTTGTGGGTAGCGAGCGGAGAAGGTGCCATTGTGTCCTCTCAGACCCCTTCCCCACAGACAGCGTCACAATGCAATGACATGGGTTGTCCCGCCCTGGTGAACACCTAAGGCTCTGCCCCCTTATATGTAACAGGCACACCGAGAGAAAAAAAAAATGGCCCAAATGAAAAAGAATATCAAAACCCCAGAAAAAATACAACTAAGCCAGAAACAGATAGCCAACCTATCAGATGCACAGTTCAAAACACTGGCAATCAGGATGCTCACAGAACTGGTTGCATTTGGTCACAAATTAGATGAAAAAATGAAGGATATACTAAAGGAAATGAGGGGAAATGTGCAGGGAACCAATAGGGATGGGAAGGAAACTGGGACTCAAATCAATGGTGTGGACCACAAGGAAGAAAAAAAACATTCAACCGGAAAAGAATGAAGACACAAGAATTAAAAAAAAAAAAATGATTAGAGGCTTAGGAACATCTGGGACATCTTTAAACGCTTCAACATCCAAATTATAGGGGTACCAGAAGGAGAAGAGGAAGACCAAGGGATTGAAAACTCATTTGAACAAATAATGAAAGAGAACTTCCCCAACCTGGCAAGGGAAATAGACTTTCAGGAAGTCCAGGAAGCTCAGAGAGTCCCAAGGAAGTTGGACCCAAAGAGGAACACACCAAGACACATCATAATTACATTACCCAAGATTAAAAATGAGAGAATCCTAGAAGCAGCAAGAGAAAAGGAGACAATCACCTACAAAGAAGTTCCCATAAGACTGTCAGCTGATTTCTCAAAAGAGACCTTACAGGCAAGAAGGGGCTGGAAAGAAGTTTATCAAGTCATGAAAAGCAAGGACCAACATCCAAGATTACTCTATTCAGCAAAACTTTCATTTAGACTGGAAGGGCAGATAAAGTGCGTCCCAGATAAGGTCAAGTTCAAGGAGTTCATCATCACCCGGCCTTTATTATATGAAATGTTAAAGGGGTTTATATAAGACATGGAGGGCTATCAACAGGGTAGTGGGAGGGGGAGAGAGGGGGAAAAGGTATAGAGAATAAGTAGTATAAATGGTAGGTAGAAAACAGACAGGGGGAGGTTAAGAATAGTATAGGAAGCATATAAGCCAAAGAACTTATGTGTATGACCTATGGACAAGAACCAAAGGGGGGAAGTGGAGGGCAGTATGCAGGGAGGAGGGGAATAAAGTGGGGGGTAATGGGACAACTGTAATAGCTTAATCAATAAAATATATTAAAAAATAAAATATACTTAACAATATTAAAGCTGCCTAAGTCTCAAAATCTTACAGTATTCTATGCAAAATATGAAGGTTATTATAGGAAAGGAAAAGTCATTATGCAAAAGAAAGAAAAGCTATTAATTTGACTATATATGCAATATAAGATTATTCAGTAGTTTTATTCACCTAAGCTTTGTAAGTTTTGTCACTTATTGCAATTCTGATAAATGCTTCAGAGACAGTGTCCCCAAATCTTTGTTCCATGCTCAAGACATATATACATACATAAATATAAATATATATCTCAATGCTTTGTATTTTGAATTTCAGTTGAAATATCTCTCTCTTTTTTTAAAACTATTTGTACTAAAGTATAGTTGGCATACAATATTATATTAGTTTTAGGTATACAGCATACATTTATATATCTTACAACGTGATTACCGCACTAAGTCTAGAAACCATCTGTCATCATATAAAGTTATTATATTATTGACCATATTCCCCTTCAAATTTTCTCTTTTATTTAGAGGTTGTAAAAAGGTTTATATTTTCAGTATATAATGTTGGAGGCTTAGAGGTAGTTTTCCAGTCCTCTTCTGAGTATTACAAAGTGTGTGTGTATACAAATATGCACATATTTGAATATATTTTAAATTGTGACATAATATAGTTCAAAAGCATGAAACTAGAATGGATTTAGTGACCATTTCTCCCCCAATTTTTAATGAGACAGTTACTAGTGGCATTCACCACTCATGAAGGCAGGTGCATCATGGAGGACATTTCGACCCTATGGAGTAAAGCAAAAATTGGGCTCTCATCCCTCCTGTTCTGGTACTTACTGTAAGTCACAGAGGCATCAAGTTCATGCTACAAAGTGCACATGGCCATCTGCAGTAGGTGCTGGCAAGGCAAACCAGAAAGCTTTGTTTATAATATAACACATGAAGAGTTTATCTCAGTTATACTGCACAGCAAGTATTCAAAAGTGTTATAGTTGCTGTAGTTCATTTTCTTCATTTCCCTATGTTCATTTAAAAGTTTCCCTGCTATGACTTAGGTTTATAACTAGGAGTGAGGTCATATCTCAGTTGCCTCAACTATAAAAGACAGAGGAAAAATAAAGAAAACAGAAAACATACGTATATGAAGAAGTACAGAAAAATGAGATAAGATCTTGATCTAATAACAACTAATTTCTATTTACATTTCCTTATTATAATGTATTATTCTTTTTATAGGAAGTATTTCTAACTTTTGAAGCAGGTAAGGCACACCCATGAAAATAAAGAAAAAAATCAGGAAAACCTATCTTCATCTCCTTAAATATTATTATTCTGGAACTTTATATTAAATAAAAATCCCTTAATAACATGAATTGAAGTATCTTCATAGAGGCTTAGCAGTGAAATCTCAGTATTTACACGTTCACTTTGATTCTCAGCTACAAAATCTATAAAGTAGGAATATTAAAAACTCTTCTGCCCACTTCACAGAATGTTATTAGAGAATTAAACATAAAGACTTAAAATTGAACATTTGTGTGATTATTACTTATTTTTTTCTCAACTACAAAATGCTTGTTAGTGACATTACTAATAGGAAATACATAATCAGTTGAACACAGATTTTAATCTTGTAAACTAGGCATTTATTTCTAAACGAGTTTATCCGTCCTTGCATTTCTTGGACATATAGGTATACATATGAGGTGTAGCAAAATAGTGAGGCTGGTTTCTGTATGAATTTTAAATCTTTAATGTACTCATCCAATAATTAACATGTTTAGTATGTGTCCGGTCTTGGGCAAGCTGCTGATGGTACAAAGGGAAAGAAGGCCTGGCTCTGCTCTCCAAGAGCTCGCAGTCTACGGTGAGAGAGGAGCGGGCAGAGACAGAATTACAGGTGAGGCCTTCAAGCCATGCGCACACAGAACTTAGGGTACGTGGAGATGGAGGCTCCTGAAGCAACTGCAGTGGTGGCAGCGGCATTGTATCTTTTGACCTGGGATTTGAAATCGTTAAGGGTTTCGAAATAGTTAAGGGTTTCACAGTTGGAATTCAGTCTGGGGTGATAAGGGCGTCCTCATCAACAGGAATGGACCGGGCGTGCAATGCCAAAGAGGCTTGAAACTAATATACCGGGTGCCTTGTGGTCTGTCTGGTCATTTTTAATTTATGTATTGGAGGTAGTAAAACTGAACGTGCTTTCATTGATTGGGTATCTGAAACATCTACTCCAGGATGTTTACCAAATGAATCATTATCACAGTTCCTGTTGTGGTTGGGTTTTCTGTTTTTAACTTCAAACCTCTAGAGTGAAAATGTCACTTACATTCTCACGGGTCAACTCCTCAGTGATGGCTAAGAATTTCATCTTTCATTTGGACCTGGAGTCTCCACCCCAGTCTTGGAGCCACACACCATGTTACAATCCACAGGTATCGTAATGTAGTTTAGAACTTTTGTTTCTAAAAGATAGATGATCCTGTCATTCCTCCACCTGAAACTTGCAGGGGTGCCTCATGGCCTGGCAGATTAAGTCTTATTGAGGGAGACACTCCTCTTCACAAGCTGGTTCCAATTATTCTTTCCGAACTTTTGCCAGACTCACTTCTTTCTGCTCCCAATCAGGTCCTCTAAGCTTATATCAACACGAATTAACTCTTTGTCTCTCCATTTTCTCAAGCCACATCTAACTCATGCTACTGTGCATGAAACAACATACATAGCATGTTAAGATGAAGGTAACTTTGTAACTCATGGTTTTGTGCATGAAACAACATAGCGTGTTAAGGTAAAGGTAACAAGCTATGGTTGAGTCCCTGGGTGGGGTAGGGGAGCAGGAAAGGAGCTGAGGCCGTTGTAGTAACAGGTGCATACCAGATGAATTGCCAAAGCTGTACTAAGATGTCTTGGTCCTATTCTGCATGCATAGTTCTTCTCAAACATTTTGACTCTTCCAAAGTATTCCAAAGAGAAAAGAAGAATATTCCAGCCCTCAACATTCATTTTGGGTGCATAGTCTGAAGTGGGCTATCACAAGTGAAAAATTTATTTGAACTCTCATACTTTTGCATTCTACTGTGTATGTTGTTAGTTGTAATACTAACATGGTATTTTATATTTGTTGCCATCAAGTAAAACTGAATTTCCAAAAAGATGTTATCCTGGGGTTTTCAATGCCCCTGACTCACTGCCTTGACTCTTAGAGAATCTATATTCCAGATTAGAAACAAACCTGGGTGATGGGCAACAATTGGTGGACTTTAAGATGATGGTAGCAACAACAAACTTGTGGTTAAAGGTTTCAAACTTAGAGAATGAATTAATATGGTTGGAATTTGAAAAGTTCATTCTGTTGGTGGCCTAGAAGACAGATTGGAGGCATGGGGAAATGAGAGGGAAAGCAGATTTTTCAGGGTAAAAACTGGATGGTAATATAAGCTATTGAGGAAAATTTCCAGTTTTTAGTTTCAGTATTTGAATAGACAGTATTATCATTTATTTAGAAAGAAACAAAAATAAAAGAGAACTTTTAATTTTATGTATAAAATTTGGACGTGAATTTAAGACATATGGGTGGAGACGTTCAGTAGAAAACAGAATATCAGGTTTGGATATTAAGAGATAAATCTGTCTATCTATCCATCCATCCGTCCATCTTCTATCTATTTACAATTGGGAATCATGCATCTATAAGTAAAGACTGAAGTCACAGGAACACAAGAAATTTCCCAGGAGAGTACTGTAGAATGAGAAGGAGAAAGTGCCGCATAGAAGAAGAAAAAAGAGAGGTTCTAAAGAAAAGAAAGAGCTAGTAAAAGAAAAGGAAGACTATGAAGGAACAGTCACATTGTAAACAAATTTAGAGACCTCTTAACATATTTTCTCGTTTGATAGATTGAGAAGTCAAGGCTTAAAAATGACAAATGATTGCCCTAAGGGCCTTGTTTTATTTTTTCCATTTTGGTTAAGTGTTCTTACCATATTTTACTGATCGTGCTTTATCAATAAAGTTTGTATTTTATTAATCTCACATCTGCACGGCATGCAGCAAAGTGTTTCACAAGAGTATTCACTCAATACAGTTTTTTAAAGAAAAAATTTAATTAACAAATTACCTCTGGGAAATAAAAGTGGATAACAACTTTATTTTGGGCAGATCAAATTAGAGTGTAACACTAATTGTGAAATTTTTAAAAACCATAGCAACTTTAACCTAAGAGCCATTGAAAGGGAGTTTTCATTAACTTCCCTTGCTGCAAGAGTTCTCTTTCCCAAGCCTCCTTCCACATCAATTCCCCAAGTCTCCTGCTTCAACACCACACCACGGTCCGCCTTCTCTAAATGCCCACACTTCAACATCAGCCCTAGAACCCAGGACGCAGATGTCAGAAGAAACAGTCAACAATTTCAGATCTGTTTCTGTTAGAAGTGAATGCATCCTGCTCTGTGACAACTGTATACTTTTCAAGGAGAGCAACCTGGTACTCAGATTTGGTCACATTTCACTGGGGCATTCTAAGATGAAGTAGAAATAGCACATTCTTCTACTCGAGAGTGTCAAAAGGTGGGTTTGTCCCCTGGAGGACAGCCCATTTTATACACTACTTTCCTGTCCTTTGGAAAAGAGAAGTTGAAGCATTAAGAATGCTGCCCAGGCTTATTCTTTAGGCATAAAATGCAGTGGGCTGGATTCTTTGCTCTCATTCTCTAAGTAATGATTAGCTTGAATACAGCAGCATTTGCCTTTTCTAAAATACAAGGGAACCACTCTCTTGGCTTTTGAGAAAACTGAACATGGCCGCTTGCCAGAGATTTGTGCAGCTTGCTGGCTGGGTGGGTGGAAAAAATAGCACAGACCAAAGGGAGGGAAACATCCACTCCCCCGCTTTTCAACATGTGTACATGATGCCACCCCAGAAATGCTGGACAGATGGCGAAAATCACCTTGGTGGCATTTCCATCAGAAATCAGAGTCTGTGCACAGCCGTCATTGGAGGGTGCTCAGCAGAGGCACGCACATCTCCACGTAGAAGTCAGAGCGCTGCGGCCGAGATTTGCACCTGTGTGGCAAGTATGGGAAACACATCTGACTACTCCAAGGACAGCGGTTCACAGTGTTGGAAAGATGAGGGAGGGTCAGAGGGGTTAATTACTTATGTAAAGAAAAATAAATGTGCAGAAGAATTAACGGGTATTCTGTAATTAATTTTAAAAAAGACTATTTTAGTTGAAAATGTGATCTTAATATAGACATCAGTAGTTTGAATGCCACCGCTAGTTACTGCATTCTGAGAACATTATTTTAGTGTGCTAATAATGAGTTTGCAGGCAGTAAGCTACATTCTTTTGACCAGATTTCAAAGAAAAATGAATTGAGAGTGCAGAAAAGACAAAGCAGAGAAAACAATATCTTTGATATCTTGCTTATTACACTACAGTAAAATAGATATCACAAATGTTCTTGATTATGGAGGTGTTTTAGATTCCTTTGAATCAAGGAGACAAGATAATATAAAATACTTTCCTTGTTGTTACAGATTTTCTGGGGCACAGGAATGACATGGATTAAATAACATTTCATTATAATAACTCTTTGAAAAATATCAGAGGCACATGAGCCATTTGGGGGACCTTTATTACTATTAATTGAATTTTCCTGTGTAATTAGTTTACTGGCATATATTAAGATGTACCATCCCTATGTGTAGGTGAAGAATGGAAATGAAATATCGTAAATATCCTGCCTGGTTTTTCTTATCCCTCCAAAGAGACCTCAGGTCACACTTTCCTCCTACTTATTTTGGAATCCCCCACTGATGTCCTGTGGAGGCTGCAGAGAGGGACTCCGCAAGGATTTGTAAATATGTGATATACAACGGAATTTTGAAACTTTACCTGTGCTTTTAATGACTAAAACTCAGAGTTAGAACAAGTTATCTTACAAAGACAGAACGTTTTTCACATCTGCAAGACTTAACAGCAACCAGATTGAATGAACTAATATAATGAGAGAAAGATATTTTTCTTATTTGGGGTGGTGGAGGATCACTGAGGCCAATATTGATGTGTTCATCCAAGCACTATGCCAAGGAAGGGGAGTGAGGGGCAGCTGAGGGTGGGACCCCGAGTCCCTTTGGCAAGCTCTCAGTACTGTGGCACGGCATGCTAGGCTACCCTAAGGCCATTATATACTCACTTAAGGTAATTTCTCTTTTTATGATTATAAGCTCACAAGCCTAACCTTTACTTATGATTTGGTTTTCTATACAGGGGACCAGTGCTGACTACACCAATTTCAACACTGGGGACTTTGTGATAGGCCTGTTTGCAGTGGGTTTTGGTTTTATACAACTGTTTGCAAGTTTGGTTACTGTGAGTTTACACTGAGTCCCTAAACACATTAGAATTTGAGCCTGAGAAAGTTGAGGGAAAAAATACTGCTGATGTGAGGACACTTGTAGGCGATCGGCCAGTTTCTCTCTGATGACTCTTGTTTGCAACACCGTGAGCCAAGAGAAAGACTATTCACACTTCCGTCATAGCCGTTTGAGTTTCTCCTGTTAATTCCGCCAAGGAGGGGACACTGGTTCTAAAAGGGAGTTCACATGTTACCAGGAAAAACAAAGAGAGCTTCAGGAAAGTACAACAGAAAATGTACCCTTCGTTCTTTAATATCATCACAGCCAATGATTCATAATCTATGGATAAGCTAGGCTTCATCTTGGGAAGCACTTGGGAAGTTGCAGGACTTATTCAGTTCATGTTCTAGCCAGTCATTTAAACACATTTGTGGCAATAAAAAGTGCCCATCATAAAGGGCTGACTGGAAGTTTCTGTCTCACGAGAGACCTGTCCACTGGGTTGTGTGTCTCTCTGCAGCCTTGAATGGCTGGGAGGGACCAGACACACAGGAGGAGTGTTGGGTTTAGTCAGGGCTGGGGCTTTACCAACTAAGCATGTAAAGGAAGCAAACCACAAAGAAACTGAAGGTGTATGCGAAGGAGTACTTCTACGGTTGACCGTGGATTTCCTGCTGGGTAAGAAGGGATGAAGAGGGCTGGGGGAGAGTAAAAAGTGGTAGGCACAGCAGATTTTCAGTTTCGAGGAGGCTACAGGATTGATGGACTAGGGGCCCCAGGGGAGGAACTGAAAAGGTGGAAAGTAGTGGTGGTAGGGAGGTGGGTTGTTTGAGAAAATCCAGGCAAACATGAGTCCAGAAAAATAACCACTCTCTGACACTGGCTATGTGATAATGGAAATATTTTAGCCTCTCTCTGTCTCAGGTTTCATTTTTACTTCTAAAGTGGGAATTATACATTTTATTTTTAATATTACTTTATTGTTGTTTGATTACAGTTGTCTGCATCCCCTCCCCTCCCCTCCCACCACCCCCATACATTTTATTTTATAAAGATACCTACAAACATTAAGTGATGTCATGGAGGTAAATAACCTTACACCGTGAATGGCACATTTGATGCCTTAGTAAAAGTAATGCTTTGAAAGCAGGAACATTCTCTCTCTCTCTCTTAGTCCCCACTCCCCCTTCAATAAACGTTTGCTGAAAGACAGCACAGAGCTGGGCCCCGATGCCTTGGGAGCAGGTGAGTCTCCATCACAGGCTTCTCAGGATTTCCCCAAACAGCTGGCCCCGGGGTGGGTTTAAATGGGGCTCAGGGTGGGTGAGAGGGGCTTGAAAACAGCAGGTGAGCGTTGGCAGAAACAAAAAGCTTTCTTACTTTTTAAATTTGGTTTTCATCAACCATAATTATATTTGAGGAAAACATATGGATCCTGAAAGTTCTGATGAGTAGTTAAAAAAATACATAGCAAGTACTTTTTAAAAAAATGGATTCCCTGCTGTTCTTCTGAGGAGTACTTGATTGGGAAATGCTTATGAGTTCCTTGGAGAGTGTTTTTTTGCATATGGATATCATAAGGAGAAGTTTCTTCAGTTATTCCCTGATGAGGTAGACGGAGTCAGCAGACATTTTCTGGAAGTTCCCCCGCTTGACTGCATCACGGGGGAAGGGTCTGTGAAGTCGCAAGAGGGATGGTGGCGGGTGGCTCTGCCCTGTGCTGTAATCTGAAGTTCTGTCTTTGGTTATCCGGTCACTCAGCAGTCTCCAAACTTTGTAACCACAATAGCCTTGCTGGAGACATTGGATCTGGCGCTCAGTAATGAAATGTACTTGAGATATTAATGACATATGCCTGAGGTACGTTTGGAGGGAAGAGGGAGAGGTCATTCTGACACACCAAAGCAAAAGACAGGCCCAAATGAATATAAAACCAATACATAAATGGATGCCTCAAACTTCCAATTATAAAATAATAACTCCTGGAGATCAAATGTACAGCATGGTGACTGTGGTTAATAATAATGTATTATATATTTGAAAGTGGCTAAGATAGTAGATCTTAAAAGTTGGTATCATAAACACACACAATTTTATAACTATATGTGGTGATGGATATAAATTAGGCTCATTATGGTGATCATTTTGCAATATATAGAAATGTTGAATCATGTTATATATCTGAAACTAATATAATGTTATATGTCAGTTATATCTCAATTTTAAAAATAAATAAACGGAGGAAGTCATATTATGAGAGAGAATGTTGACTGAGTCAGGGTGGGATTAATCTGCCAAGAAATGAGAGAGATGAAGACAAGAAGTTCTATAAACACAGAGGTCTGTGCTTAGCAAAAGGAGTAGGTCTGTTTTCTTTTTGCTTTAGGGAGCAAGAAATTTTGATCACAGAAATGACAAATTATTCCAGAGAGATCTTGAAATCCTGCACAGAGGTGTCTGCATAGTCACAGGCAACTGGGACGCAGACAAGAATCAGAAAATGAAAGGACGAAGGTATGCAAAAAGGGAACCCTGGAGAACTTCCGAGGAAAGGGAAGATGAGGAAGAGGGGTATAGAAAAATTGAAAAGGTTAGAACCCTAAGAGACTGCTGAAGGAAGTGCTGAAGGATTTGTTATGGAAGAGGATTCGTTATGGGGGCCAGAGCTGGCTTCCCCTTGAAGGAGCTTAACCCCTTTCCTGAGAACAGAAACTTTGGCGATTCATTTATAGTGCTGTGCCTGTCAGGTGCTCATTATGTCTAATTACGTCAGACATCAAAAAATATCAAGGCTGCAACAGAAACTAACCCAGCATTGCATAGTTTTACATTTTTTTTCTAACCATTATGTGCCTTAGTCACCACATTGAAAAAGTAGTGAGAAAAGCGATGTGCCAAAAGTGGTAGAGAAAACATGTCAACATTTAAAGAATAATTAATGAAAATTGTTGCTGTTTTAACACCACAAAATTGTTAATGTCAGTCCCGATTTCACCAAGTTCTCTTTAAGAGTCCCTAGGATCTCCGTCCCCTGGATAGAGCCACACCTGCTTCCCATATGTTCTGACCCTGCCCCAGGTACAAGTATAAGGCAAGCTTCTTCACTATAGACCCGAGTCTGCTGTCTGACAGATCTGGATAAATCACCGGTTTCCAAGTGCTCACTAATCTCAGGCCTTCCTTGCTATCTTTATCTTTGATTTTCTAATTTTTGTTTTTTGTAGTGTGTGTGGGTTTTTACTTTCCAGATTTACTGTGACTGCATCCCTGCCTGAAACCACAGTCTGCTTGGCTAAGGTTCCCATGGACTGCCTCCCCCTTCCTGCTTCCTTCTTTTTGGGGATTAAAATCCCCATATCCTTCTGCATCTTCCACTTTTTCTCTGCCAGGTGAGAAAGGACCAACTCCTGAGTTGGCTGGCTGATGTTCAGAATCAGGTTCCTGATGCCCCACCTTGAGGAAGACACTCTAAAGAGAAACCAAGCACCGCAAGCTTGAACTGAAGGGTCAGTTAGACAAGTTGGCTGTGATAGTGAGGGTTAGTTAGGGAACCTGAAATGTAATATTCTCCCTGGCACAGAGGATTCTGTTGACCTCCAAGTTCTATGACTTAAGACAGTTATGGACAGTTTCCAGACCCCACTTGCAAGTAGGCAGGGGCAAAGCTTCTAATTCTGCTAGGCTGAGTCAGTCACTGGTGCCCAGGGAGGTGTGGCTGAGAACACAGATGGCAGGTAATCATTAGGAGCAGTGGGGCGGGGGCCGGGATGGGCTGCAATGGACAGCTGTGGCTCTGCTTCACTCAAGCAGACACTCTTCCCCTCAAGGACCATGCAGTCACACCATCGTGGTTGTGTGTGTTTCTTTTTCCTTGTCATCGCTTAGGTGTTAAATCATACTGAAAAATAGCATTGCCAATGTTATCTTCCAGAGGCTTATAGATATTAACCCAAATCTCCTTTACCTTTGAATAATTCCTACTTCTGGGCTCCCCTCCTCCAAAGAGCCCCTTAGAAGGGGTAGCAACCTAAGTCACATGATTTTTACCTGTCCTTAGGTAGGAGGACTTGGGCTGTCACCCTCCCTTACAGGGCCTGCCCCCAAAATCTTGTGATCTCCTCTCCTCAGGCTCTATTGCAGACACACCTCATTTAGCCGCTCTTCTTAGACTCAACCAGGGCACCACCAACACACCTACTGACCAAAGAGCCTTCTTCAAAAACATCACATTTACCAACGCCTCTCTCTCACACCTGTTCTATAGCATTTGTGTTTCCTAACTAATCATGTGAAGCCTTGAACTCTCTCTCACATTAATTATTGTTCAACCTTTTATGTACTTGTAATTAAATGATCTCCACTCAGTCTGTGTCATGTAGGACTGTGGACTTTCCCGGTGTCAGCTGGTGAGGATGAGGAGAATCTGAGACAGAAAATTAAAAAAATGAGACATCAGGCTTTAGGCAAGGAGAGAGAGAACGCCATTCATTCTGAGTTTTTCTACCTTTTTTATGGCTTTTTAAATAAGCATTATTATAATGATGATAATAATGACCATGTATCATGCATGCACTTATGCTCTGCAATGTGCCATGTACTTATTTCTTTCAATTCCCAAAGCAACTCAATGAGAAAGACATTTTTAATGCTGTTTTCTAAAATATAATAGATATTTACAATTCTAAATCTACACAGATGTGTAGCCAAACTTGAATTTGAACTCACATATCTAGCTGATCTCAAAGCCCATGATCACGATCATTCCGTTCATTTCCCCCGAATCTGGAAGTTCTTCAGTGTACTCCTAATGTGTTCAGGTTTAAAAGTGGCCTCTTCCCGACGGAGTGAGACTAAGAGCTAAGCAGGCAGACAACTCCCCAAGCTAAGGAGAAACACATATATGTTCTAAGCCACACAATCTTGTGCTATGTTTGGTGCATGCATGTTCCTCTTTTGTCATCCCTTAGCTGCTAATTAGTCACATTTAAATATTCAGGCTTTATTGAGTTTATGCCATGAGTAATTAAAGAAAAGATAAGATGACCAGGATTGGGCTATCAGGTTAAGGGGGCACAGTTCTGCCTCTCAGAATGGCGGCCATGACTGTTAGCCAGAGGCTGCCAAGGAGAAGAACGCCAGGAGAGAAGATTGGTGCCTGTGAGAGTTGGCTACTTTTGCTTCTACCAGGATGCTCTTTTTAATGTCTAGAAATTATATTGAGAAAGTTAGCAGTTTTTTATACATCTCCTTTAACAGATGTTTAGTAAACTACTTTAAGAAAGAGACCACTTTTATCATCCCTTTTAAGAACCAATAATGTTTGGCATGATAACTTGTCTAAAGTAGGTGCTCAATAAATAATAAAAGAAAAGAAGCCTCATAAGGGTGTTTGTGCACAAAGGAAAAAAATCACTTAGCATACTGCATGTGCTAGAGGGTAATTTTAAGATTAATGATGATATCTCATGCCATTGTTTCTGAAGCATAGTCATTTGTTTACAGTATATAGACTACTGAGTTTTTAGTTGCCTACCAATTACACGGCATTTAACCTTTTATGTTGTATCATTTAGCAGCAGGCTACCAGTCAGAATTTCATTTAGCTTTCAACTGCATGATGTATTGAGAGCCAAAACGGATATAATTTCATGAAGGCGTTTGACCAAATTATTTTTGACCTGAGAAGGATATCATCATAGCAGTTTCTGAAGCTTCTTTATATTGAATGGTTTCTACTTAATTAAAATTGTGTCTGGAGTCAAAAAACTATTTTCTAAAAAATGCTTTCTTGCTAAGACTGTTACATATACAGGCAAACTAACTCTGTCCACTGAATGCTGATGCATACTGAGGAGAAAAATGTCTTTCCATAAATTTCAAATAAAATCTTCTTAGGTTCCAATCTACTGTCTTCATCTACTGAGAGAATACCTAGCTCTCTTCAAGAAGTCAAGAATGAACAGTTTTCAGTTTAAGGTACACTTGGCTCAAGTCTCTGATAATGACCCATCCCGGCCATCAGCATGACCCAATGGGTAAAAAGCAAGAAGAAAAATAAACATATAAAACAAACAAAAAGACAACTAAAATAAGGACATTCCCGGCCTTGCCACCGTCTTGCTTCGTGGGTCTGGGTCCTGCATATTACAAACCAAAAGACTGCAATTTGACCTTCTCACCTTTTTGGGGAAGATGAAAAGTTGAGTGCCAGTGTGGGTCTGGGTGGGGCTGGGTTGAAGTTCAGTGCAGGAAATCAGTTATGTTCAAATAACCAAGAGGCACACTCACCTCAGTAGGCAGATCACGGTGGGTGGAATCACGAGGTTATCACCCACCAGGGAGTTAGTGGGGAAGAGCTAGCGCTTCTGCTCATTGGTGGTGGTGGGAGGGAGGTAGAGGGGTTTTATCAGCATTAAACTTTCCTCTTATCAGCAGAAGAGTCTCAGACTTTTGTAACTGTTGCCATTCTGTTTTGGAAATGGTCTAGGAGTTGCAGAGACACTGTCATTCACAGTCTCAATTTTAATAATGCTTTAAATCTTCTGTTACACATGAAAAGGCAAAATAAGAATTAAAATTTGCATCCGTGTCACTGGAGACATATTTTTCTATATTAATTGGTGATTAAGATTCACTTTTTTGTTGTTGCAGTTATTATTTCATGATACCTTCTTTATTCAAGCAACTAATCCATGAGACATTGAAGAACAGAGGGAAAAAAGTGAAATTTTTGGCTTTGGGAATCTTTAGAGTTAAGGTCAGAACATAAGGCAATCTTTGGAAGAATTTTTAATCAGCAAGGGTTAGTTTTCCCAATTACAGACTGTAGACAGGGGAGGCGAGAGCATTACAGGTTGGCCTGCTCCATGGAAACCCTTCTGGCCGTGCTCCTTGGCCTGAGGCCCAGGCCCTGGAAGAAGCTGGAAACCTGAGACAGTACACACTAGTGCCACCTTTCCTAAGTGAGAGTTGGGAAAACAGCATGGCTCAGGAACAGAAGAAACATCATGAGTGATGTCCAGGAAGGTGGACCTCCCAGAGTAGCACGGGAAGTAGATCATGGTTCCATGCCGCTGACAGTGGTGTAAATGTGGCACAGAAAGCCGGAAGACGTCAAGTAGCTTCCTGGTCAGTGTACGACAGGTGTAGCAGGAAAATGTGTGGACTGATAACCAAGACATAAAGCTATCCAGAGCACCCCCTGATGTCCTGGTACTTTGTCAGTGCCCCCAGAAACTTGGATGCAACCATGGGAGAAAGTCATAATTGGATGGAAATTAAGTTTTGTCACCTAAGGTCTATGACCTTGACATGGAAATTAATTTTGGCTATAGATTAATACAAATGACACACTTACACATCTGATTTTGTGGATCCAAATTAGTTTTCACGGAACAGCTGTGTGGACACCCACCAAACTCCAGCACAACACTGGGTGCCATTGTGGCCTTTTGCTAGGTGTGTTCAGCTCAAAACCTTTTTTTCTCTTCTTGATTTTCATTTCTGAATTCTGGTGAGTGGTGTTTTGGTAAGTAACTAACAACTGCTCTCTATATTAGTTGAACAATCTGGTTTATATTAATAACAAAGGTCACTCAGATATATACCTTATCATTATCTGAGGCTACTGAACTGCTTCCTTTACACATTAACTTCTATTATCTTTCAATCCAGGAAAAAATGAAACAAAACAAGACCACACGTGCCAGGAGGACAAGTTTTAGAATTGTATGAATCATAATTTTTATGTTTAAAACCTGTTCCTTTGTTAGGATTATGAACAACTGTCTTTGAAACAATCCAAGTTCACTTCCATATATATAGTAAAACAACAATTTTCTATTATTCTGAAGGTTTCTTTTCCCTGTTGGAAGACAGCTGTGGGGTAGGGTGCACCTGACAAAGAGACAGAGAATCTTCTTATTTGCAGGCCGCTACTCACCAACTGCGGGACTTTGCTGAGGTCATCTCTTCCCTGTGCCTCCGTTTCCTTACCTTTAAAATGACAGTTCTGAGCGTCTTTTAGGGCTTTATTAATGCAGAGGTGTGCTGCTGGCACAGGTGCTCATTCTCTGTGAGATGGAAACCAAAACAACCTGAGATCAGTACGTGGCACATCATTACGGAAAGCAGTAAACACCTTTTTGTAAAGTTTTATAAATTAAGGGTCATGTTTCTGTCACTGTCAGCAATTGGTGGTCCACAACTCTACATTTAATGGATAAACAGTGCAATTCAGATCTACCACGGTTACTAAGGAAAAACAGAATTGGCTCTAGATTATGGGGACTGGCAACTGACTCACAGGCTGGATAGCCAATAAGGGACTAAATCTTCATCACCATCTCCAAATACTCCTTATTTATCCTCAAGTTCCTCAATTTGGGTTCCCCCAGAAGCAGACCATAAGACAAGGATTTGGTATAAGCAAGTTACTTGGAGATAAATCCCAGGAAGATTGATATGAGAGTGAGGGAGGTAACACAAGGAAGAGAAGAAAGCTAATGTAGGGGGCGTGGCGCTCCTGCTGGGGACCTCTGGAAGACTGAGGGAAACATGCCCCACACTGGCTCCTCTGCCGGGATGAGAGAACTGGGGCACTAACGCACTAGATTTCTGTCCTTTCCTGGTTAAGGGCATTAAGTTCCCAAAATGTATGGATAGGACAGACATGCTCCTGTGGCCACAGAAAGTCCTAGGGCACAGCGTTGCCACTGTCTGTGGTAGGCAGCAGGGGGTGCGCATGGACACGGGACTGGTGATACCACAGGGGTTTGGGCAGGACACCAACAGCATCTGCCGCGCTACCCTCATGCAGGCAATAAAACTCACGTTGTGCCGAAGATCGCCCTTCTAGCCTCGAATTCCTCTTACTCTCGTTCATTTTACACTTCTACAATGCACTTAGTTGAACTGACTTTCCTCATGTCTGGGCAACTTCATCTCATGCCATTCATCAGCTTCCCTTCTGTGATCAAGCCCATCCACACTTTATAATTTTGGGTTCACTCTTTGCTAAGCTATTTCTTCCACCTGGACTATGCTTCGCAGGCATTTACAAGTAATCCATGTCCTTCTCAGTACACAAACGTTTTCACAGAGAACATAGCTAATGCTTAAAAAATACTTTTTAGATTGAATTACACGCCATCTCCGGGTCTATCTCTGTCCAAAGACCTTTCCTTCACCAATTTAAGTGTTCCTTCAGTCAGCACCCACTCAGCTCTCATCTTCTATTCCTTTCCCCTTGCCTGTCCAATGTTATCAATCTTTTCAGTATAAACATCCTGAACACAGGCAGCCCTTTCTGAGCCCCATGGTTAGGCTGGGTTTCCATGGTGCCTGCTCCAAGAGCATTTCACGTGTGCCCTTTGTGGTGCTCGAACTTGGCCTTTCTGTTCACTTTCGGTCGGCCTTCCAGGGTATACTTCCATGGCCATGAGGCTGGGTACCATGATATCACTGCACTGCTAGAACCTGGCCCAGTGACTGGCACTGGATAAAGTTTGCCGAATTCACGTATGAGTAAACAGTGCCATTTGGGGCTGATTCATATTTTTAAAAATGATTTTACTTCTTCTGAGTGTTCTTCATGAATTTATAAATATATTAAAGTGGAAATTGTTTCCCTTGTATCCCCTCTAGAGTGCTATACGCGATGTACTTCATCCAGTAGGAGCTTCAAAGTGTTTGTAGCTAAATTAACTCGGGAACTTCAGGGTTCCGCATTGTGTGCTTTGGTGAGAGAGAACTTGGGACCACAAGAGGCATGCTGCTTTTCCTCAGATGAAATACAGCAGCAGTTCGACTGGAGTAAATTAATTGCCAGAGAAAGACAAGTAATAAAATCAGGTTTCAAATAGAAAAACAATGAAGAAATATATCCTATGCTTAGGGAGGATAATGACGGTACTGGAAATAGACACTAATTCTTAATGTGTAGGGAATGCTTGGAAAGATAAAAATGCTGGGATATGTGTGCCAATTGGTCTTAATACCACACATCAAGAAAAGCAAATTAGTTTAAAGAGCAAAATGAGCACAAGATTTGCAGTCATTATTTTTCTTAAAAAACATATAATTGGAGTAAAGCAAACTCAATTTTAAAAATATAAAACAAGTTAATCAGTTTATATCAATATGCTTTAAAATAGAATTGCTTTTGAAAAGACTGAGTGTTTAACAGAGTAATATTAATAATCATTATACAAAAAAGTACTGTAAAATGTGTTGTTTTCCTAAAAAATAAAAAATTAGACAATAAGCAGAATACAATAATATTGTTATCTTCATATGTATATATTTTATCTGTTTCTAGACTCAAATACATTATATATATAGATATTTTCTAAACAGAGGCATAGAAATAAAAAAACCTCATAATAAAAAGTATTTTGCTTTGGCTTAAACAATCACAGGGTATAACAGGAGATTTCATTTGCCCATACTAGTCAAACAAGATTGTTGGCTTTTCTCAAACATTAGCCAGAAAAAAACAGATATAAAAAGAAGTGATAATGGAAATGTATATCAAGAAGATATATATATAGTCTCCATCTGTAAATAACATACAAAGACTACTTATTAACAAATATGTATTTACATTCTGGTCAATAAAGATCCTGACCATCACGGAACTTGCTCCCAGGAAGAATTTACATGCACGGGATCTAAGGGAAAAGGAGGAAGTCTGGGATTGTTCACTGGCACAATGGAGGCCAGAAACAGTGAAATGTGGTATGTGCCCGTGACAGAAGGTGACAGACTGTGGTGAGCGGTGGTGAAAGAGTCCTTTTCCTGCGATCACGTGGGATCAAGCTCCCACTGAAGATGAGGTGTGGGGCTCACTGGCCACTCTTGCTTGAAGACTGCAGGAACTCGGGTCAGGGTGGCAGTGTCTCTGCTTCAAGTTCCACTAGGTGGCTTTCGCAACAGAGAATGACAAGCTTAAATATTTCATTCGCAAGTCACAACCTTAAACCCAGGGGATTCTGGTGATGCTAGTAGAATCCTTTGACTCCTAGAGCAGCAGAGCTGAGGTACCCCGCAAAAAAACAAGAAAATTTGGCCAGGGGTTGGTTGTCAAGTTAACATATTATTTAATATGCCCTCTCTCCAGGTATCTTCTGGGAAAGTTGAAGTTTTAAATGAGTCAGAGTAAGACCCTAAATATTGGAATGAGAATTACGGGAGGCTCTAGAATACCCACAAACTCCAAATTGTTTGTCTCCCTTGAGAGTCAATGCAAGCAAAGTAGCTAACATAGATGTCCTCACCCTTTTACTTTATCTTAAGGGGCTAGCTCTCCCTCGCTTGAGCCTGTTCTCTTTAGGTCCTCAGCCTCTTTTTCCCTATTTATCTCAAAGTGGTAACCAGAGTTGGAGTTTAGCACACTCAATTATGGTGTCTACCATAGTAATAAATTAGAATATACAATAAAATAAATATATTATAAATTTCTATTATAACATATGTAGGAAAAACATGTGGAACTAAATTCTGAACATGTTTAACCAAAGAGTGAAAACATATAGCTTTAGGTTAGTATGATTTTTTTTACATAGACGCAATTATCTGAATTGACTGAGAAGGCAATATAGTGTTAATTATTAGGTAAGCTGACTGACAGGAAGCTGTACTGAATGGCGATCATACTAAAGAAAGTTAAGATGCCGTAAATGATTTGCAATAATGTACAGAAAAGAATCAGAAGACTAGATTTATAATATGAATCTTAAGATCTTCCTGTGTCCCCTAAATAGCATAGAAAACCATCTCCTTATCAGATCCTTGTAAGATACTTCAAAGAGGGAACCACTAGCGTGCTTTAAAAATGTGATCCTGATTTTTCTTGTAGGCTGGGGATATTGTCAGAAGACACTAACATTGAGATGGTCCGCCTGATTACAATGGAGATGAGAAGATCCTAGGGTGGAGGAAGGCAGATGCACAAGCCAAGCCACAGCCTTGACCTCCAGAGGCTAGATGGCTGTGCTTTCTCTAATGGAGACACATGGGTATTTCACATTGTTTTATCAACTGTGGTGTCTATAGATCTGAAGTGTACAGTCAACTCGCAAAGTTCCTAGTAAATTTTATAAGATCTCCATGTCTATTCATAGAGCTTACCATAAGGGA
Organism: Micronycteris hirsuta; assembly: GCA_004026765.1. Classification (NCBI taxonomy): domain Eukaryota; kingdom Metazoa; phylum Chordata; class Mammalia; order Chiroptera; family Phyllostomidae; genus Micronycteris; species Micronycteris hirsuta. The sequence goes on from PVJI01000598.1 coordinate 205,817, forward strand.
AATGCAGTGATTCCTATTTCTAGGCTTGTGGTCATTTTCTGGTGTAAATATATTCTAGGAAAAGGAATAAAGGAGACCTTTCACCTGTTTTTGGATAACGCACCAAAATAACACATTCCTGGCAAAGAAGAAAGGCATTGTTGGTTCAGTGGGCAGAGCAGAAGCTCTTGGTGGTCAGGTGATCAATGCAGTCTTGACCCAAGTCTATAACACCATAGGCACGGAGTCACCTGCAGACATACCCTCTTTCCCCTCTACATTTCCTGTGCGTATTCTAGGAAAAGATATCCTTGGCAACTGGCTGGATACTAACATTTGCTTTTTGACTCAGGAGTAAGAGTTATTATGAGAGAAAAGGACAGGGATGGGGTTCTTGGATCTTACCTTCTTCGCTAAAAGAATAAACCAAAAGCAATAACACATTCCTGTGGAATCCCAGAGATTAATGCTACCATCAAAGACTGGAAAGATAGGGAGTGGTCATTTCTATTATAGCTCCATTTAACTCTCCAATTAGGCTGATGGGGAAGACAGATGGGTCTTGGAGAATGAGAGTGGATTATCATAAGCTTAATTAGGTGATGCCTTCAAGTGCAGCTGCTGTTCCAGATGTTGTCTCCTTACTGACTCAAATCAATATAGCCCCTGGCAATCAGTCCAGGCTGCAACACAATCAACTTTACCAGGCAGCCCATGTGACCCAGCAGATTCAACGAAGCTTAAACAGTGTGTGGCAGATTGGGATGTATCATGGAGCCCCAATGGTAAATCCACAGCTAAGACCCCTAATATTGTTCTTGAAATATTTAAGAGCTATGGACTCTTTATCAAGTAACTACTTTTATTTTTTAGAAACAACTTGAATAGTTACTGGAACTTGCAAAGATTAAATGCCTGATCTTGTGAAATGAGCTTCTCATTATGAAGTGGTCTTAGCTTACCCACCACATCATAAAGTGAGGCATACCCTGCAGTACTGCATCAAGTGGAATACACGTACAGGAACATATACTATAGGGAATGGCTCCAAGCCCATTTGAATGCACAAGTGAAACTGCACAGGGAGAATGCTCATCATCCTCAGGTGTGTCTTCCTGCTGTACTGCTGCTCTCTCTCAATACCATAGGAATGGACTCACGGAGGGGTTACCATGACTAGTTAGTAGCTTGAGAAACCAGACAGACAGACAGACAGACAGATAGATAGATAGATAGATAGATAGACAGACAGACAGACAGACAGACAGATAGATAGATAGATAGATATCTGGTTTACAGATACTCCTTTCTGATTTCCTGGGACCAAACATTAGGTTGACCTGTGCCAGCTTATTGTACAATTTGATTCAGTGATGACCCTAAAAGAAGATACATGCTGTTGTCTACTTTGCCTGGGAAAAGTCATGGATTGAGTTAAGTTAAAACACAAACCATGGAGGGCTGGGAAAATGGGTGAAGGTAGTCAAAATGTACACATGTTCAGTTGTAAGATAAATAAGTTCTGCAGATGCAATGTATAATGTGGTGACTACAGGTGTTAATACTGTATTTTATACCTGAAAGTTGTTGAGAGTAGATTTTAAAAATGCTCAGCACAAGAAAAATAATGATAACCAGGCGAGATAATGGGTGTTAACTAAACTTATTATGGTAAACCATTTTGCAATATATATATGTAATCAAATCATTTTGTGTATACCTGAAACTAAAATAATGTTATATGTCAATTATATCTCCACAAAACTAGGAAAAAATAAGGAGGAGAGTGCTATTTAAAATAAAGAATATGGCCCTGGCTGGTGTGGCTCAGTGGACTGAGCGCGGGCTGGGAACCAAAGGGTCCCGGTTTGATTCCCTGTCAGGGCACATGCCTGGGTTGCAGGCCAGGTCCCCAGTGAGGACCATGTGAGAGGCAACCATACATTGCTCTTTCTTTCCATCCCTGTCTCCCTCCCTTCCCCTCTCTCTAAAAATAAATAAAAATAAAATCTTTAAAATAAAGAATATGAACCAATGAGTAGTGGTCAATGGTTCGAGCAGGCTGTTAGAAGTCTGAATGAAGCAAGACTATTTTGGTAGAGGTATGTGGATACAGCACGTGGGATGGACTGAGTGTGGTAAATTACCAGTATACTCTTTAAATGCTTATTAAGAATCTCTTAAGAGTCAAAATAAGATAAGATGACCAACTTGTAGGATGTCAGTCAGCTTCCTCTCTCATTTTTCTCGGCACTTGCTTAGTGGTCTCATGAATGATGCAGCAATGTGGGAGTAATGACGCCTATTATTGTGGGTTGAATGGTGGCCTCCAAAAGTTATATCCCTCTTCTAACCCCTAGAACCTGTGCATACGACTTTGCTTGCAAAAGGGGCTTTGCAGATGTAAGTAAGTTAAGGATCTTGAGATGAGGTCATCCTGAATTGTCTGGGTGAGTCCTGAATCCAGTGACAAGAGAAGACAGACACAGATGAGACTGCAAGAAGATGGAGGCAGAAGTTGGAGTTACGTGGCCACAAGGCAAAAACACCTGGAGTCACCAGAGGCTGTCGGAAGAGGCAAGAAAGGATTCTCCCCTAGAGCCTTCAAAAGGAACAGGCCCTACTGACAACTTGATTTCGGTTTCTGGCCTCTGAAGAGTGAGAGATGGAATTTCCTTTGTTTTAAAACATCAAGTTTGTCATAATTTGTTATGGAAGCCACAGGAATTGGGACTTCTCTACATTAGGCTTATTTTATCATCACCATTACTGATGGCTCAAATTTCCGGTAGAGTCAGTTCACTCTGAGCAAAGAATCTAGGACCTAGGTGAAACTGATAGTTTGATTACTTTGATGGTTTCTATCAAATACTGTATTTGTGCCAACTAGGGGCAAAACACTCAAGATATGGGTTTGCTTTTCCTGCCTACTTTACTTTTGGAAGCAGCATTGATTGACTGTAGACTTAACAGGTGCCTTTCACTTCATCAGATTATTTTGTTCAGCAAGTCCCTGGCCACACAACTGAATTTAGTGAATGAGATCACCACAGACCTCATGAGATCACGTGCTGCTGCTCATGGGATTATTGGTTTTGTCCTTCAGCCAATCGTCCTAAAGCATCTCACTTACAGAATAGGTGGATGGCCCTTGGAAGGCTCTCTTTTAGTCTCAGCCAGGAAATCCCTCTTGTGAGGTTAAAGTACTTGTTCAGGAGATTAATCTATGGAGCCATTCATCTCATGGAAAGAATAAATAAAGCTGGGGAAGAAGGGATCATGGAAGGTTTGCTGTTTCATAATATACTCAAGAAAACTGTGCCAACTTCAAACACTTCTGGCTAGGAGGATTTAGTAAGCAAGAGATAAATACATCTACTAGGCATCATAACAAACGTTTGAGTTGGAAGCTGAGACAGCCACTGGCCCTTTAGGTTCCACACCGTTAAGTTAAATATATTAAAAGGAGAGATTATGGTGCCGTCTGGGTGATTCATTCTGCCACTGAAGGAAAAATGGGGTTGCTACTTCACAATGGAGACAGAAAGGAATAACGACAGAAAATCAGGGTTGTGAAAAATATTAGTGTACTCTTTTCTTTAACTTCTATGAGCTATTAGTGTACTGTTTTTTTTAACTTCTATGAGCTATTACAATGCAGTCATCAAATTCCTATCCAATCTGCAACTTATTTTATATTTCTATACCAGTTTAACAGATAATTAATAGATAGACATTCAATTTAGTTAAGTATTCATATAATGGCTAAACTTAAAATGTTATAGATTGTTTGTATGATAGTTGTCACATTAAAGTATTTGAGAAGGAAATATGATGATGCATAAAGGCCTGAGGATAAGATCTCACGGGTTAGGTATGAAACTCTGGAAAGGTGGCTCAGGTGGTAGCACTGGCCGAGAAAGGGACACGGGCAGACGCCGTGGAACATTTAGAGAATGTGACGGTAGAGAGTTGGAAGAAACAAGAATGAATTCTTCATTCAGTTGGGAGGCAGGAATAAAGACAATATAGTCAATCATTAAAAATTTAGAATGAGGCTGTGTTTCTGGAAGGGAAAGTGAATGATCCAAATTGTCAGGTTAGAGTTCAGGCAATTTGAGGGAAGGGTCTGGTTTGTAGACAAAAAAAGACCTGGCTATGCCAGGTAACTGCATTTCTGATCAAGATAAACCAGGTTGTGACCAACGCATAAAAGTAAAAGTAAATTTTAAAAAAGATAATAAAGGATGAGACTTAGGGAAGAACTACATATTGCTTTAAGATAAATGAAGTGAACTGGGTCAAATGGGAAACCACAAATAGAATTTCTTTACCCTTTCGGAAGGGATGTACTCTCCCAGTATTCTTTCAAATAGTATTCATTTTAGTTTTTTCTTTCCTGCTCGGAAAAATCTAAGGCCAGAAGTAATTGCTAGGTAGTCATTACAGAATTTCTTATTGCGTGGCATGTAGCTACAATGCAACTGGAGAAGTGATGTCAGATTTTGTTTGTTTGAAAAATGAGAATATTTGAAGTTTATTAAATATGAGCACATAACTCTTTAAGGTGTAAATAATACAGTAACACTCCTTCTACTTTCCATATAAGCAATTTATATTCTTTTCTTCTTAGGCTCATTTTTCCCTTGGTAAGTGTATCTGCACTGCTTTGAAAAATGATTAGAATTGACTTAATGTTAATCTATTCCTGCAATACAGTTTGATATTCTCCTTTATTTCTTGAGCATGTACAAATATTTTTCCATATTTTTGAAATTTCTCCTTTATATCAGCTCTTTCCAACAGCTGTGTCCAGTTTTGTTGTATTCTAATAGAATTGTATCTAATATTTGTTATAATCTTGGTAATCAGTACTCAGTAAAACTACTCTAATAGCAATAATCAATCTAAATCAGTTCTGTGAACTAAAACCTTACTCCCACCCTAACTGAAAAGTGGACTTGCAATATCTTTATCTTTTCAGTGGGTTGATAGATTGATTTCAGACTTATAGTTTTCTGGGGAAAGCCAAAGGATTTCAAATATAACTGGGATTATGTAATGCATGGCAGCTGGTAGGTTGAAGACAGAGTACCTCATCTTAATTCTTACCTATTTCATTTGGGTAATATGTAGAAATTCAAAGTACTATTTTAATGCAATAAGGTGACAGTTACTCTAATATGAACCCAAGCCACACAAGCACAACGGACTAATCAAATATTGGAGTATAATTAAAAATAGAAGACTACAAATGAAGTTAAACAACAAACCTTGTTATAGGCATGAACCAAAAACCATCTTAATTTGACAAAAATCTCTTCTGCAGTAAGGTCCTCTAGGGAATGAGATTATACCACCTCCTTCTTTACTCAATACCAATGTTTGCAAATCTTTTTGTAAGGAAATACTTTCTTATATTTAACCTAAATCCCTATGTGGAAGCGTAAGCCCACTACTTCCTCTTCTGGCTTTACTGAAGATGCAATGCAGCTGCCACTTCCAGATGGTCCTTAAAGAAAAAGAAAGACCTAAGGCTTATTTACATATAATCATCTTGGCTATCCCCTCACTCTCTCCCCACCAAAAAGAAAAGGAAAAGCCTGCATTACCTCCTCTTTCATTCCTTATTACCTTCAAGGTTGTACATTACCATTTCATTATATCTTTGTAGTTAAATCTTTCCGCCTGTCTCTGATTATTTCCTTATGACTAATTTCCAGAAGTGAAATTCCTAGGTCAAAAGATAAGCACATTTTGAATATTTTTTTAAAATTCATATTGCCAACTTGCTCTTGAGATAGACTATATTTATTTATGCAGCTACTGGTTGTGTAGGAAACAAAGTCTCTTTCTTCCCACTCTTGACAATGTTATATATTATCATTTTTTTAATCTTTGGCAATATGGTGTCATTACTTTAATTTTCATTTACTTCCTTATCAATGATGTTAAATATTTTTTAATGTATATTGATAATTTGTTTTTATGTGCATTTAAGAATTTCTTTTCTATTCTTTTGCTCATTTTTACAGTGACATTTCTCTCATATGTAATAGTTTTTATAGGAAAGAAATTAACCTTTGTTTGGCACATGTTACTAATATATTTCTTCAACTTGTTCCTTGCTACTATATTCCATTTATTATCATTGGAACAAAAAATGTTTTTAATTTTTATGTAGTAAAATTTATTAATCAGTAATTTATAAATCTTGCTAAAGAGTCTTTTCCACCTGCAAATTATGTAAATATTCACCTACATATTCTTTCTTAGAACTTTTATAACTTCAGAACAATGAGGAAAGTCATCACTGAGAAGGTGACCTTCAACCAAAGACCTGAGGAGATACAGAGGCAGCCATGTGCACATTTCGGGAAGAAGCATCTCAAGCAAAGGGAACCACAGATGCAGGAACCTTGTAACTGCACCTCTGTGTATTGTTTGAGGGCCAGCAAGGGTGTCGGTATGTTTGAGGCAGCGTGATTGAAGGGAGAGAAAAATACAAGATGAAGTCTGGGGGAACATATGGGTCAAGTTACGTAGGACCTTCAAGGTCACTGTGAATCCTTTATTCTGGGAAAGATGGAAATCGTTGGAGGTTTTTCATCACAGAAGTCATGTGACCGAGTTATTTTTAACAGGATTACTCTTTGATCTTTTATAGTGTAATCAGTTGACTTCAAAGTATTTATTAAATAATCTTATTTTTTCTAGACATGGAAGCTTGTGGGGTTTTTGGATATGATTTGTATGAATTATTAAACTGTTATGTACTCATATACTTAGTTACTATACAACTGAAACTTTTATTTTGTTCACTTTAATCTCTTGACTTTTTCTTGCATAAACACAGTACTGTTTTTTATTTGTTGTGCCTTAAAGAATATTCAAAATCTAGGTGGGCATATTCCTTTTTATTACTTTTTTCTCAAAATTTTCTTGCCTCTTTTGGGCATTTTTCCTTTCTATAAACTTTAATGTTGTGATCAAGTTTTAAGAAATCCTTTGGCTTTGGATGTTTGAGTAGACAATCTAGATTATTTTGAGCAAAAATTGAAAGCTGTACATTACTGTCTTTGAGGAATTTAAGCCCAATTTAAGTCTTTTAGTAGAGTGTTGTAATTTACAACATCCAGGTCTTGTACATTTATATTTATATTTACATAAATATTTCAGATATTTACTTTTCCTATTAGAGTCTCAGTTTCCTCAACAGTCTGATGATAATAATTCCTTATAGGACTTTTAATGAGATTACATTAGGTAAATTATATAGAATACAGCACAAAATAGTCATTCAGTACATTTTTATTTACTGACTTTTCTGGTGTTTCATATTTTTTCTCCTAGCCATGTCAGAGTCCATATTTAATTTTCACAGGGCAAATCCAGTGCAACATGATAAGTAGATAACATTTCTACCTGTTGCCTAAAGCCTTTGGGTTACCAGAGCCTTCACATTTAATTTTTCCTCTATTTCTCAGTCATATAAACCAGCTCTCTTTAAATCATTCTAAAATGTTCATAAATAATATCCTGAGAAATTCTGTTTTGTGAAAGAAGGCAGTTTCTAAAAAGAGGCATTCCAACAGTCCTTATCATGTTACTTCCTTGAAATAACTTTCTATTACCTCCAACTGGGAGGACTGGAGATGCTTCCCTCCATAGATTTCAACAGCATGAATAACAACCTTGCCTTTCTCATATTATCTGCCATAGCATCCCTATCTGTAAGACCCAAGAGTCAACCGTTTGAATAAACAAATGGTTTATATAAACATGCATTATACCAGAGGGAATTTGGGGTGTAACTAACTGCATATAGAATAGATAACTATCCATCTTATTCAATACAGTTGATTTGACACAGCCAAAAACATCTTTGAGGCTACTCTATTTCATTCTTTTCCAGTTGGTTCTTCTACATAGTTGAACCCAGTCTTTTGTTCTTACGGTTCTACCTTCAAATTCTGCTAACGGGTGAGCCAATTCTCTTTTGTTTGCAAAGTCGATGATTGGAGCAGCAAAGCCCTTTCGTATTTGGAAAATAAACCCACTCTATAAACTTTAGGTAGACACTGTCCTCCTCATTGGACCTGACCTCTGATTTAGCAGCATTCTCTGGATGATGCACATAGCTGTGTCCTTGAAGGGTCTCTGGTGTATTTCCCATTACACTCTCCTTGAATAAGCTTCATGTGTTTCTGTTTCAGGACCTGCCAGCAACCTGATGCCCTCAGTCTCTCCAATGTGATTGTGGTTCTTCTCTTGCTTTCTGGTCATTTACTATAAAATGATTACACATCCCTTCACATTGTCATCTATAGCATGGTCATCTCTTTAATTTCTGGAGACTAATTATATCTCTGCATCTCCACACTTTTTCTGCTACTGTTACTGTTTTTCTCAAATTATGTTGGTCTAAATATGGACCTGGTGGAATGATATTAATCCTACATGGCTCATGTCATATATGACCATGCCTGTGAATTCTTTTTTTGAGATTTTATTTATTTTATTTTTAGACAGAAGGGAAGGGAGGGAGGAAGAGAGGGAGAGAAATATCAATGCATGGTTGCCTCTTATGTGGCCCTCACTGGGGACCTGGCCTGCAATCCAGGCATGTGTCCTGACTGGGAATCAAACCGGGACCCTTTGGTTCGCAGCCCGTGCTCAATCCACTGAGCTACACCACCCAGGGCTGTGAATTCTTTTAAATTTATTTGATAGGATGTGTTTTCTCCTTCATTTATACCTTTTAATTCTCTTTACTCCTTTCCGGGTAGTTGTGGTATTCCCCCTTGTATTGTCTCCAAGTACTTATGGACAGTCACTATACTAGGTACTGAGAGTAAAAAAATGAACAAGACAGAGTAGCATTATCAAGGAAGCCAAAGGGGGAGAAGAAGCATGTATAATATTATCGTAAAATAAAAAAAAAAGCTCATTGAAACAAGCATGGCTCAGGGCACATAATCATAAAATAACTGTGATTACTTCCTGGAGCCTCTTAAAATGAGCTCTGCAGGGCTAGTCCCTCCCTTTCTCCCGTATGAAAATCAGGCAGGAATGATGACTTTAAAAATTCACTCTTAGGGCCACAAAACCCTCTCAGTTTAGAATGTCCTGTCCTATAAAATGTCACAACTATCCCTCTACCTCCTTCTATTAATAGGATTTTCTTTTTACTTCCAGGTCAGAGCTGGTGGAGGAGAAAAGCATGAAGAGAGAGAGATTGGAACAGGTATGTCTTCCATGCCTGTTACTGTCATCGGCCATGCAGTGTTGTTCTCTAGTCTGGGTGGATGCCTAACGCCGGCACTTTCTATTACAGGTGCTCTTGTCGGTTCATCAGAGCCTCCCCCTTCCCCTCCAACCCCATTTCCCAGCACCCTTTTCTCTGCCTTGACAATAGCTGATGATTTCCATTTTTATTTGGGTCGGTCATTTTCTGTTCCCTCAGCTCTAGAAATCTGGTGGTACTACCAGATTCTCTCTGGTGAGTTCTCCTCCTACTTTGGATAACTTCTAGGTCAGGACCTAAGATGACCCCAGGTAATTGCCTTTTCACTCGTTTGACCACCTGTGGTCCAGTGGAAACTTTCATGCATTCATTGCCTACTTCCTCTCTTCCACCTCGCTATCCCCACACCAATAAATACTGGGTCCACAGACTGATCTCAATTCGGCAATAACTACTTTACTCTTCCACAAAGGTACCTGCCAGCCTACCTCTTACACTTTAGGTTTCTAAGCAAGAATCAGGCACTAATCCCCCAATAGCCCTGGACACCTTGAGTCCTTCCAGCTGTTCTTTTAAAACTGTCTTTTGATTTGAGACAGAGGCTGAGTACCACACCCTCACCCTATACAGCTCTGCCCCAAATTCGCCTCAATCCATCTCACTTTTATCAACTCTTCCTATCTTTTTAAAGTCATGCTCTCATCTTAGAACATGCACAATTAATTTTCTGCCATCCTTATTTTTACAAAATTCCCTTTGAAATGTAGCATCTGTTATTTTCATGTCTCAGCCAAAACAGAGCTAGAGAATCTCATTTTAATATCCAGTTACATAATCATATTATTGTTAAGGAAGAGTGCTTCTTATTTTCATGGTGGGGAGAGGACTTTAGCTGCTTTCTCCGGGAAGGTGCAGCACATATTTTCCCACGGCAGCCCAAGGTGCTCTAATGGTATCAGCACTGATTGGTGAAATCGGAGACAGCACATATCCTTTGTACCACATCCCAGGTATTGGTGAGTCAGCTTACCCTGCCTAACCAGTTTCTAGACTCACTCTTTTCCTCTTGGACAAACCAGTCCGGAAACCACCCCCTCCCTGGGGGAGAGTCTCTTTCATCACAGCACTGGGGCATTAAACCATAAGGGGAGGTAGAGAGTCCCTTTGCTCTTTAATTTAGTTGATATTAGACACCTATGCCTTTTATACATGCAATTCCTTTTACACTATCAAAAACAAATATATTTGGCTCTTTTCTTTGTGTTTAGGCTCTCAGCTAGAACTCTGGATGAAAGAAACGTTCTTTAAAATCCCAAAATTAACTTCTGATGTTGGTAAAGCGTGGTCTAATTTTTGGTGGGTAAGAAAAATATTCTTTTGTGCATGATACGTCAGTATCTCTCTTAACAATTCGAAATAAATAGAAAATTTGTGTTGACATTTTCTTTATCAACCATCAACCTGCAGAAAACTAGTGAATGTGACACTCAGTCATAAGAGTTCTTTGAGGAATATAACATAAACAAGCACAGAGATGGAAACATCAGATCTGTAACCAAGGAACAAAAGGGTGGATGACATTAAAGTCTGAGAGTTTAGCTGGAAGAAAAACACATGGCACAAGAAAATGTATCGGGGGCTGTCCCATAGTAGGCTCAGCAGAGTAAGGGTGTAGAGTACATAACGGGCATTGTTAAGTGTTGTTAAGCTTGTTTGGTCTGAGATTTTAAGGACCCTTAAATTCCACATTAAGAAGCTTGGACTTACTCTCATGAGCAAAGAGAATATAAGGATCGGGCACATCTATGGGAACAGATGCAAGTCTCTGAAAGCTGAATGATGTACAAGTGTGTTATCTTAAGCCCAGGATCCCGGAAGTGTTGAAGGCTCGCCATTGGTGTGGACAATGGGACAAGGAACAGGTCTTAGCAGAAATGTTTCCTGCTACCATGAACTATGGGATACCCCTAGGGTTCAAAATGAGCATGCAAGCATTTTTAAAATTTTACCCTGCATGGCTGGCGAGCATATGAGTAACTGTGCGCATTTATTAAATCCTTACTGTACCAATCCTCACAAAGCTGCAAGTGATTCTCATGTTTCCTTTATAGATGAGGAAGACAGGTGTGAAGAGCAGTTAAGAAAGTTATACAAGTTTCCAGAATCGTGACTACAACTTAGAATGGTCTCATATTCTTCCTGGGTAGAGAGTCTGATGACCAGCTCCCTCCTCTACTGCTCCCAACATTGAAGCCCCTGAAACAACTGAAAAGAGTTTTAACTTAAATCTGTCCCTCCGATTGCTGATAAAAGCTCTCTGGTCAGGGAAGCAAGCTTGCACTGTTATCTGATTTACTTTTAAGCCATATAAAACACACACTAGAAGTTTACAAGTCTGTACACAGATTGTATCCCAGGGTGGTGAAAATAGACTGTACTGATATGGGTGCATCCGGAGAGGCCAATGAAAGAGACACAGTGGGGAAGTGGATCTTGAGACCAAAACGCAATCTCTGGTCACATTTGCTAGTTTTCTGCAGGTTGATGGTAGAAAGAGCCCCAGTGGTTGGGGTCAGACCTAACAGGGAAAGTGCCTTTGGTTTGCAGCTAGACTTAGAATCATAGGAAAAGCTGGCCAGTGAACATTTTTCTCCACTCTTTTCCCTAAAAGACCTTTGAAAACAAATCTGTGTGTAGAAACCACACTCTCGTTTTCTGGTCAAATACTGTACCATAAAAACTGAGAAAATAGGGGAAAATAAATCCAAGTGCATATTACTTTCTTTGAACCCATGCACACAGTCACTACAGTGGTTCCCCCTTAACAGCAGGGGATACAGTCCAAGACCCCCAAAGGATGCCGGAAATCCCAGCTAGTGCCGATCCCCATACTTACTGTCTTTTCCTATACATACATAGCTATGGTGAAAGTTAATTTCTAAATTAGGCACAGGAAGAGATTAACAACAAAAACTACTAATAAAATAGGACAATTCTGACAATGTACTGTAATAAAACTAAGGTGAATGTGGTCTTTCTGAAAATACCTTATTGTACTCACCCTTCTCGGAATGATGTGAGATGATAAACTGTCTACATGCGGAGATGAAGGGAGGCGAGTAAGACACTCTTAAGTAAAACAAAGGTCAGTTGAACGTAAGCAATGCGACACCTCAAGGACCCTGCAACAGGCAATCTGATGGCCAAGGCAGCTCGGTGACTGAAGGCCAGGTGGGCAGAAGCCGCGTGGAGCCGCCGAGACTTGGCGGCTGGAGCCCAAGCAAACATCGCGAGATTTCATATCTACTCGGGGAGCAGCGCGCAATTTAAAGCTTATGAAGTTTTCACTTCTGGAATTTCTCCATTTAATATTCTCGAACTGTGGTTGACCACAGAGAACTGAAACCCGGGAGAATGAAACCTGAGGTAAGGGGAACGACTCCACTTTCCGTCTGTCCGGCCCTCTCTCCGACGAGTAATGGACAGTGAGGTCAGAGCCCCTGCCTTCCCTTGCTAATTGGTCTTTCTGCTCCGCTTTGATTTTTACCTCCGCCATCATTTTCGTACTTCGCTGTATTTTATTTTTCTGCTCATTTTAAATCTCCTTTTGAATTTCTTCTAAGAATAATTTTTAAAGTTGCTTCTTTATTTTTTAAAAAAGGGTCACCTCAAGAAGCCCCCGCCCAGTTGTTTCTCACCACATTTTGTGAGTTGTCTTAGCAGAAGTGTCACTTGATGAGAATGCCGTTTGCCCTCCATGCAGGGCTGTGGAAGCAGTTTTGCAGTGATTGTTAAGAGAGGGAAATGTGAAAAGTTATTCTCTTTCCTCCAAAACCTTGAAACAATAGGAATTAAGACATATGAAATATGAAAGCATTACAGCATGACAAGTAAGGATGAAAGGCGTGTAAAAATTGGCTATGAGTATAGTTATTAGTCAAAGAAAATTAGTCTTTGCCTTAGGTAAATAGAAATGAACTAAGTACTAGGTTATGTATTTTGTTATAAAATTCAAAATTGCTTTAAACTATATAAAATTATAAATACATTTACAAAATTAGCTAGCATCTAAGTTTAGAAGTAGACAACTGTTTTCTTCTGCCAAAGTAATGGAATATGGCTATAAAATGAATAGTGTCAAAATTTGTACAAACTCAATGGCTTACATAAATCAATTTTTGATCTATGTGCTTGGTTGCAAGACATTTTCCATTTTGGAAGATTGTTGCAATCTTCTTGGTGGGTACGGAAAATATTTTTCCTGTGCAATAATTCAATATCTCTCACAAGAATTTGAAATTAATGGCAACTCTGTTGACATTTTCTTCAGGCAGATGTAAAATTGTTCCTACTAAACATTGCTATCTTCTGCAACTGAGAGATTTCCTTGGAAATTGTTGTCAGCGAGGTCTTCTGCCTTCATAAACAATATCTTTTCCACGCACACACCTTCAGAAGCACAGCTCAGCCACCGAACACCCGGGACCATCTCTAAGTTTTCAGTCCAGTCAACCTTAGGTAAGGTCAGTCAATTAGTGGAGAAGGTTGGCAGAAGGTGGGGGTGGAACCTGCAATTTGAACCTGGAGTATGGAACCTGGCAAGTATGACTCAGTTTCTAATGGCAACAAGCTCAAAGCTCCTCTGTGAGACAGCTTCATAATTAAATGTTAAAAGTGCTTTTCTATGAAGGAGCACACTCTCTTTCCCAAATCCTAATTTAATATTCATCTTCAGAGCTCACAGCTTAATAGAAAATTCATTCTTAAGATTCTGCACACTTAAGCAGGTAGTATGTGATTAAGATGCTGCCTAGGTGACAAGACTTTTTTAAATACAGTGCTCTCATTTGCTACATATACTGCTTTTGAATCTGGGCAATCAGATCTCTGTATCCTTCTGTATCAATACCACACATTATTGTCAGCATTTTCTGTGGGCCCCCCTGTAAGGATGGGGGCTGAAAGAAGGAAGCATGCTGATAGTCTGAGATGCCCACCAGCTACAGGGTGATGGATAATGTTAAGATCTTTTCACACCAGCCTGGCCTCCATGTGATGAGGTACCTCTCCTGAGAGCCAGTGTGATGAAAACTCAAATCTATGGGTGACTGCACAATAGTATATGCAGAAAAGAAAACAGGAGTAATAACTTAAGGGGCAGGAGGAAAAAATAACAAATAGAAAAAAAAACAAATAATCAAAACTGAATAGAAAGGGTAATAATACAAAGATGATCCCAGAGGTTGGATACTTTCTTTATGGTTTCAGTTCTGTTCTGGAATTCTGTGTGATGTAGGGTAAGGCATTTAACTTCCATGGGTCTGTTTCTTTCCTTGGCATGTGTCAACGATATTGATTTATGTGGTATTTTATAATTCTATCACCCTAGAAGTCTATTATCTCTACACTCATATTTTGATTTTCAATGTGTTCATAGATTTTCCTATAGCAAAACACAAATGTGTGTTGATTGTTAATGACTTAAATCACAATGATACTAGTAAAAAGTGGCCAAAGAAGACTTAAAATTCACCTAGTTCCTCTACTTTAAATACTAATATCATACTAGTTTCCAACCTACTCTATATACCTTAGATATATCAAGGCAATGTAGACTGCAACCTGCACAGACAAATCCCTTCTGCGTAAATCTCCTAAGCCAGTTTGAAAGTGTCTTCCAAAACTTTAAGACTATATTGTTTTGATTCTTATTATCAATTTTCAATAGTTCATGAATATTTTAATGTAATCAAGATGCTTTCCTTTGATAAATACAACTATGAGGAAGACAATGGCATAACCTAAAATTTCTATGCACATATATTGCTGTTACTGGCTGTGCCATAATTTGAAAAACAGCAAAAGAAGTAAAAATACAAATAAGGTCAATAGAATAACCCAAGAATTTTGCATTAATAAATCAGAAAAGCCAATTTATCCAGAACAGACATAAACTAGAGATTCATACTATGTGTCCATGCAGACATTCCTTCACAGGTGTTTTGAGTTTTTACTGGTAAGAGAGCATACGTTAATGCATAGACCAAGCATTAGGCTAGAAGTCAGGAGAATTTGGATTTTATTTCGGATCCTTCCATTTTTTCACTCCATGACTTTTTCCATTCTCAAATCCTGTGCCTCTGTCTCTATGTCTATTAAAATGGAGATAATGATATGCACTCGACCAACGTGAGATTAAATTTTAGGCTTTAAAAGAACTGAAGTCTATGCATATCTAGAAAAAGATGATTATTGCTGTTTCAATAAGACTGAGGCTTTGGTCAAAAACATAATCTATAAGCATATATAAAAGTCCTGTAAGTGTCTCAGAGCTCTTAAAAGTTTCCATGTATACCAAGATCTTGTATCTGATGGTCTTATCCTGAATGCCCTCAGGTCATCCAGCTGACCTATGCCCTTTAGTCCCATGATGAGGCTGAATGCCAGGTTAAAACCTTGATGGTTGGCAAATTCTTAAAACAGACTCAGAAACAAAAGTATTAGAAGGGCACACGAGAGTGTTGTTATTCCAAAGGGAACCTGTGTGATAGCTCCCTTTTCAGAGAACAAAGGTAAAGCGGTGGAATCGCTCTTGGAGAACACAGGGCCCTCCAGGATGTTGAGTAAATTGGCCTTCATCAGAATGCAGAACTTCATCCTCACCTGGAAGGTAATGAGACCACAGTCAGTCTTCCTTTTCTATTTATAGAATAGAAGTGTCAAAGGCCAAGGCTTTTCTTCTTCTGGCTGTACTCCAGTTGCTTCTAATTTATCCCTTCTTAACAAAGAGACAGTGTGATCTTATGGCTCTGAGCCTGGTAGGCAATGGCAGCCTTGGAGGCCGGGCGGAACCTTTCAATGTGAATGTCATCAAAGGGAGGACATGTGAAAGGGGACTTTGCCCCACTCCTGTGTGCTCAGCTCTAAAATGTACTTTGTGGGCCTCACAGTATGTTTACAATATGTCATAGAATTGTAACAACATTCCCACTCATGCAATATTCTATATCCTATGTGAAAGTATAAATATGTTTGTTTTCACCCCTTATGAGCATGACCTTTTCGGTAAGAATGAACTCCTTGAAATGTGAGGTAATACATTCATTCCATCGTCATGTTCATGAGATCAAAGGTGCATGAAAGTTCCTCTCAACTCATCAATTTTCTCTCCATACAGAGGCAGATAAGTTATTGTATACATAAATCTTCATGTTTTCTTTCCTTGTAGGCATGTGAAATCCACTTACAACCTTTATATCACTTTTGTAAGATCAAATGTGTGTAGCCAGCCCTACCTGATATTTTTCATACTATGGAGAATTTGGTTTCTTGTTAATTGCATCTGTAGTCTCAAACCTCTTTATAGAATCTTTCCTAAGTGATATTAATAGTAATGGTAGTCCTTTATTAATAATGCATAATAACAATAGCTTTCATTAAAACAGCATCAGTTAAGTGATTAGAGAAATGGTTAGAAGTGTGGTTAGAAAATGGGCCTGGAGACATCTATATTACTAAAGCCATTTATTCTTTCCCCCATAAAACAGAAATAAATATAATGACTGACTAAGATTTTCTTGAAATTCTGCCACAATTATTTGCCTACAAACTGGCGTTTTCATTTGTGGGAGAGTTTCCTTGGTGGTATTGGGTGATGATAGGGCATCCCCAGGAGAAAGAACAGAAAACAGAGGATTATTTGTGTGATGTCCCTGTGGGCCCTGTGGTTTTCTTTCACTTTTACCAGGCTGGAGTCATCATCGGTAGCAAAAATGCGAGCAGGTGGCTGCTTCCTCATCCTGATTCTGTTACCTATGTTGTGTGATTAAATGACAACACCTCTGAGCCTCAGTTTCTCTCGTGTGTTAGATGGGAAGAATTGTATCTATGTGACAGAAATTTCATTAAACTTGCAAGTGAAACTGCACCTTTATAAAGTGTTCTAAAAGAACTACAAACATTCCCTGATGAGTCTCAACCAAACCCTGAAGCAGGGGTACTTCCCTCATGCACTCACACCTCTGCTTCCATCTTCTCTCCTGTACCACTAAAGATGCCCATAGGGCTCCGGTTGTCTGCTTAGGCACAAGGAGGCCTCTCACGCATAGGCAAGCTTAGCTCCTCCTCAGCCACTCCTCTTGTACTACCTTGTACAAGTACCCTTGTACTACCTTTCAAAGGATAACTGAAGGTAAAAGATTAATGAATTCATCATAAGACGCTGAGTGTTGATAACCAGGTCCCGTTACGTCTTCCTTTTCCTTCTCTCTCTCTTGCTCTTATCCTTTCTTCTCCTCCTTCCCTTCTTTCTAAGTGGGTTAGAAATGGATGTGAGGTAATATACACAGTAAAAAGTACAGAAGAATTAAAACTATCAAATGATGTGAAACTAGGTAAGAAGTCATTATTTACATCATATAAGTTGCATGGAGGAGAAATTACATAAGAATCTGTAAGCAAGGGAAGCTACTAAAATTCATGATGAAATTTAATATTGAGCTTCCAGGCAGACAAGACAAAAAAAAGGAAACAACACAAAAGTATCCAAGAGAGACAAAATTTGCCTATTCTTAATTCTGATCAGGAAATAAAAAAAAATTTTCAAATGCATATTCCTAGGTGCCTAAATTGGGTAACATTTTCAATGCAATTTTTTAAAAAGTAGAGACAGTCTTCATGTGGCTTTGTTAAAAAATATTAACTGTTGATAAAATACAAGCTGACATCACTTATACAGAGACTTCTGGGGCATTTGCATTTTTTACGGTGAACTCTGACTTTAACCCTGAAATTACAAAATCAACACTTATGGTGTTATGACGTGGGACTCATTTTATAAGTGGGAATCTCTACTATAATCATCATTTTCTTTGGTTGCTTTGGTTTTGGGTGTGTGTTTTCTTCATGGTATTGGATTCAGTGTGCCTTTCATGAATTTTATGTGCACGTCTGATTTTTGGAGTGGGAGACTGAAATGGAGACAGAGTCTTAGAGAAACAGGCCAAGAAACCATTTATAGCAAAGCTGTAGCTGTCATTTTAATTTCTCTGGGAAGGAGATCTCCTTGGAATTATTTCACATATAACCTCTCAAAAATATTTTAAAGTAAGCTTCATTAATCATTGCTTGGCTGTTTCCTAGGCCTCGTCCCAAAGGTCTGGTAAGCTTTAAATCCCTAGTGACACCTGGTGGGGAGACCTCGGCTCACCACTGCAGGCTTTCCAATGCCTACCTCTCCTTTAACATGCAAAGCTCCAGGCCCCGAGGTAAGGAGCTGGCTGCCTGACTCCTCAGCTTGCAGCCAGTCTGCTTGTCTCATGCAGGTGTCCTCTGCCAGAACAACACTGCTCTAGAGCCTTCCCAATACTCTCTTGGGATTTAGGAGTATTTCCAGCCATTGCAGCCCCCAGGAAACAAACAGGAATCTATCAAAGTTAGGGGGTAGGGAGGGGGAGACAGAGAGACAGAGATCCGACAGGATCCGCCTCCACTCCCAGCCTAAGTTACTATATGCTGCTTCTTTGTCTGAAAACTCGGAGGTGAAAGATGCTACTTGAGCCGTATGTTTTGTTCAAGCACAAACCAAATTATGCTATACTTGCTTATATCTGAACATATTGGTTTATCTTACATAGAGTTTAATTGATGCAAACTTGAACTTCAGTGTGTTAAGATTTCAGAGAAAACACCATCCCTATGATTTAGATTGCTGTTTTTCTTTTAACAAAACACAGAGGAGCAAGGCAAATACACTTCAGCTTCTATTTATTTCTTCCAATACCACCAACCATCACAAAATTATTGTTTAACCTCTTGCAGTATTATCTCGTGTCCTTTACTGTCCAATTGCAAAATTTCTTTCTGAGCCAACATCTGCATCCTTGGACAGATCAACTAGTGTGTAAAGTCCATGTTAGCTGATCAAGCATGGCTTTGTTTGCACTTATTCACTGCACATCGAGCACTGTGTAAGTGGTTTTGCATATTAACTAAGTGCACAGTAACCTTCCTTTACCTCCTCAGAGCCCCACCCCCTCCCACCCAGCCTCCTCCTCGGAAATCAACACTGTTACTAGCTGAGGAAGCTGCCAAGAGGTTACCATGGCAACTGTTCTGCTTTCAGCAGCTACTTTTCTGGTTTGAAGGGGGTGGGGGGAGAGGAAAAAAAAAACCTGGGAAGAACTAGGCGGCTTTCTGATCAGAGTTCAGATAAAGAAGGTCACAGTAATTTTCGGGCACTGCCTAAAATAACCCAGTGGATTTGAGAGTTACAGCCAAGGAAGCAAACAGACAAACTAAAAGGTAAGTACAGTGGACAGGCAATAATTAAATTATTTGGTAGTGGTCTTAAGCCGAAGCATTTCAAATTGGTATCAGTTATCTTATCAAGGATGCTATTTTATGAGTTGCTTCAGTTTTGTCCAGAGCCAAACAAAGATAATGAGTTTTATGAGGTTATAAATGCCAAGGGAGTAAAACAGCACCAGAATGGGAATATAACATCTGAAAGTCATTTTCAAAAATTTCATTCAGCACAGGAACAATACAGCATTCAGACATAATGAGCTGGGAATGCGCAGTGTGCCAGGTCAAGTCAGCAGCCTCTGAGCTGCTAGCAACAGAGTGGAGTGCCAGGGTCGGCTGCGAAACGGTCTCATTTCAAAGGGAGGGCTGGGATTAGGGAAAGGTGCAAGAAGTCACAGAGTGGACTCAGGGCACAAAAGACTGGCCGATTTCAGCGACATAGAGAGCTATGCTAAAAACTGCTTCAGACACCTGGTTCATGGGGTTTCAGCAGCTACCCGTGAAAGAACGAACCGTTCACAGTGATTTCTGGCAGAAAGCTGGCAGAGTTCAGGCAGGTCCGGGTCCTGCGAGTGGCAGTGATGTACAGAGTCTGCACCTCCTACTTCCTGCTTCTGTTCTGCCTGCTCCCCCAGCACACACCTGCTCCCCTCTGACCAACAAACTTCCCAGCACTTCTCTGTCCCTTGCATTATTTATTCAGCAGCGATGAAAACGTAGTGCTATGACCTTCTTCAAACAAACTATTTTTTGAATCCATATAGTTTTGTTAAGAACCCAATAACAGCTACAACACCCAGATAAATTTAAAGGAACTGTAAGTTAAGAGAAGCAAAACAAGGACAGAGAGACCAAATGGGATTGTAACATGGAATGTCATCCTGGAAACAGTGTCATTAGTGTCTGATGACAAGATTATAAATGTTCTTAGCAGCGTAGCAACTGAAGCGCTAAGATCTCATAGGTTAACATCTCTTTAAGAGCAGGTAACAGTGCAGCAAGGAGTCTTGAGTTTGGAGCAAAGCAAGCTAGCCGGCTGTTTGTGTGCAGTACTTGTTTCTGACCTGAAATGCAGCTGTTTCTGCCTACCACCATGATATGGTGTGACTGTGCCTCCTCCACCCCCTAAATTCATATGTTAAAATTGTAACCCCCCAGTGATGATAGTATTGGGAGGTGAGAACTTCGAGGGGTGCTTAAGTTTCGAGGGTAGAGTCCTGATGAATGAGATTAGTGATCTTACAAAAGACAACCCCGCTCCCAAGCACCTCAGCCCCTCCTACCACCTGAGGATAAGAGCAGAAACCTGCACCTGGAAAGGGCCCTCACCTCACTCTATCTCAGACTTCTAGTCTCCAGAACTGTGAGAAATAAATTGCTCTTATTTATAAACTACCCAGTCTGTGATATTTTGCTCTAAGAGCCCAAACAGACTAAGAAAGCCCATACTGTGGCAGAGATAATAGGTTTATTGTCAACTTTCCACAGACTTTTGTCACTCACTTTTTTAAATTGTCTCTGACAAGTAGAGGCACATTGAGGTGGGAAGGAAGAGGGAAGGGAAGAAAACACACATATTGGAAACAGAAATGACTAAAGCAAAGTTAGTCTAAAGCAGGATTCAAAATGTTTCATGGTTTGTATCCTGAGTGATCTTTGTAGATGACAAGAGAGAGTGAAACAAGTTTAAAGATATAAAATAAAGTGAGGCCAAAGACCCAAAGCATTTATTTAAGCAAAGTTGTGCAAAGTACTAGAAGCCAATCTAGAAGGAGAATGGATGGATGGATGGACTGCTCCTACATTGGAGCTCTCCTAAATTAAAGCCAAATACTAAGGGTTAAAAACAGAATGGGCTCTCTCCTGTGTACACGCAAGGTAGCCGGAGGCCCTATGTTATATAACAGTAACGGGACAGAGTGACACTTCCTCACAGACTACAGTAAACGAGATTAAATTATCTCATCAGCTGCCTACTCTTGAGTCTTTCTAAAATGCCAGAAAACCATGTGTTAATCTGACCTGGCCGCCAGGCCCCCAGATAGCTCAGGCAAGCGGTATTAATATTCAAAGACATTCCTCCCTCCAATGGCTGGTCGGAGGGATACCAAGTTTAGTCTGTGCAGCAGTCGAGTTCAGGAATAACACATGGAGAAATAGTGAGGGGGGAAGGAATAAGAAGAGCAAAGACAAAATTCCGAAATTTGTTTTAACTCTGCAACAGCTTCTAATCCATTCCTTTTCACTGACCTGATCTAATTCAAGCAGCTATTATCCCTGTGAAACACTGCCACAGCTGAATTTATTTTTATTTTGCCTGCTCAACGGCAAAGTAAAGCAAATTTGAGAGCACATCACCTTCAGGGAAAAGACTGCAGAGTATTACTCACCACCTCCCTCCTCCCCTCTGTGTGAAAAGGTTAATTTGAATAAGGCTGCTGCTTCCACAAATAGAACAGCAACCAGCACACAGACGCACCGCCAATGAGAATGTTTTTCAGTGATGTCATACTTATACCTGCTCCTTATTATTTGCCGAGTCGTGACAATGTGTTCCTTGAATCTCACGTTTTATTGGTTAAAAGCCCTGCCATTCTGAGTGCTTCTGGAGAGTTTTAGATACTGCAGTTTCCCTACAAACCCAGAATTTTTTCAGCTGCTGCACTTCAACAAACTGTTGGAAAACAGAGTATTGTAGATGCTAACATCTTCGAAACTGACAACCTTTTATAACTCATACCTGTTTAACATGGTCTTTGATACTAGGTCCATTTGCCGTGTAAAACCAGAATTAAGAAATGCCTGATTTTTGTTGAACAGAACTTTATTGAAGTGTTCATAGAAAGGCTACGTTTAGGATAATATTGTCACCACAGGCTAAATGGAAGACAAAACAATCCCATCTATTCTACAACAACCTACCCCATGGAGCAGAGCTTTCCTAAAAAGAAATAGCTCTGTGGTGTATCGGTTTGCAGGATAGAAGGCATAGGAACAAGGGAGGTCTACCTGGTTTATTTTTATTCTAAGTGGATTTTATTTTATTTTTTAGCTCAATTAGGTTTTCTTGTCCAAAAAAATGTGTGCTTCACATCACTCAGATTCTAAGACTTTTCCAAGGAAATATTTGCAGACAGATTTGAAAACAGATCAGTTGTGCAGTAGTTAGGAATTATTCAATTAACTGAAGGGTTCAAAGAAATATGGTGGTCAGCAGGATGTAAAAATTTGGTTGGGAGTGCAGAATTAATTGTTGGTGATCAAAAAGTCCCCACATCTATCTAAAGTCTTGTAGTTGATGGTGGTGAGCGGGCACAGGCAGGTCCGCGGAGACCTTGAAGACAAAGTCAGGCTGGCCGTGGTCAGCTGGTGAAGCAGAATGTACGTACTGAAGGTTAATCTGTCACACAGGCAGGGCAGTATGTTAAATGCTCCAGTGAGAAGGGCGGGGTGTGAAAGGAACAGCCGGCTTTCAATGGGCAGAGAGAGACTGGAAAGGGCTCTTGTGTGGGAGACTGACAGAGGAAAGGATGTGTGTCATCGGAACAGACCTCCTTGAGTGGGTATATGTATTGTGAGATAAATTTAGAAAAGCAGGTGCACAAATTAGCAGAGACGATGTAAATTAGGAAGCAGTAGAAAGTACCGAATATTATTTTGAACATCCATATCTCAAATTCCATAGCTAATACCTAGTGTTTTTGAGATGGAAGTATCTTTGTAGCTGTGTATCATGGCTTACTGTCTACTGAATCTGAGTGAGGGGTTAACTGTACGTTATACACATTGGATTATTTTATACATTAAATAAACACAAGTACAAAATTGTGGTGGATCTGAACATTCAATGAGATCTTACTATGGTAAGAGTATGAAAAATGTGACCAGAATAAAATTTATTCGTGAAAAAACTAGAGAATATAATTCTCCCCTTTTATTATAGAAGTACCTAGAGCCATATTTATTGTATACTTGAATTTCACAGAAATTCCACCAGTAAACTGCATGTAAATTTTGATTCCAGAGATATGGCTATAGTGACAGCATTGTGGAAAGTACAGTGGCCTCTGGTGTTAGACCCGGGTTCAAGTCCCAGCTCTAATCCTGAGGACTCGTGAGACTTTGATCGTTTTGATTAATCCCTCTAAGCCTCAGTTCTCTTAAGGGATAATGATGATACTGGAATGCAGAATTATTGTGAGGATTAGACTGAGTAATGTATGTATTTCTTATTAGTATAGTGCCTCTCTGAGTAAATGGAACATTTTTGTCTGTTTTTTGTCTTTATTTTATCCTTACCTTCAAGGTCCTTCAAAGATCTCCTGATCTGGCACCAGGCTGACCGTTTTCTTTCACTCTGACTCTGCTCCAACCAAGTTTAACTCTTGGCACTTCCCAAACACGCCAACTGTGGTTGTGCCTTTGCAGTTCCTCTTGCCTGGAACACATCTCCTCCCAAGTCTGACCTCTACTTTATTCCCATCTCAGCTCAAATACTGACTCCCCGGAGAAATCTGACTTAACACCCTGTCTAAAACAGCATCTCCATGGCTCTCATCCCCATTACACTACACTGGGTTTTTCATTGTTATTTATCACTACGAGACCTTACTTTTTATTTGTTCGTTATCTGTTTTGCTCACTTGAATGTCAGGTCCAGGTGAGCAGTGGAGGCTTTGTTTCCCTCTGTGTCCCAGAGCCGAAATCCTGCCTGTACATAGCAGGCTCTCAGAAATCTTTGTAAACAAACAGTGATGATGAAGAAGACAGCCATGGAAACTCTCAGCTCAGCAGGAGCGTGCCGTCACAGGGAAGCGCATGCACTGACCAGACAGGAGATGTGAACATCATTGCCTCACACTCAAGTTTAAGATGCACGAGCCCTGGCTGGACTTTTTCCGAACAGGCCTTGTGTGCTTACACAAACACATGTGTTGAATGAACCAATAGAAGGTTCAGAAGAATTTTAAGGTCTTTCTGTTCTGTCCCACTCTCATGAATCGTGATGATAAAGTAAACTCTCTTTGGGTTTTCTGTTTTCCCAGTAACCGAAGGACAATCTGAGGCAGCATAGAGTTTATGTAAGCATTATCCCTGCTGACGTGCCAGGCGAGCAGATCAAATGCTACCCAATCATTCGGTTACAGCTGGATTTTTTAAATGGTTACAACTGCAGTTTTTTTTATAAAGTACTGAATTTGAAGGAGCATCTGCTTTTACATCTTGGCAATGTCAGCACCTGTGGCTGCTACTTCTTCTAGAAACTAATTAACATAATGAAAGTAATATGAAATAAAATCATTGCTAACCAGAATGTGTTTGAAAGATTTTTAGATTCATGGTCAAAAATCAGGGTTTAGAACTTTTATTTTTCTCTTTCTTCAGAAAATTGCCTCTCTGACACTTTCCTCCTCTATTACCCTCAATATTAGTTCACCTAGATTGTGCCCCCCCCACCCTCCTCCTCCTCCTTCAATCTAGAGATTTTGTTAAAATGCAGATTCAGAATGTCCTGAGTGGGGTATGAAACTTGGCGTTTCCACCCATCTTTTAGGTGAAGTGATGTGTTGTTGGTCTCAGACCACACTTTACAGGACATACTGCCAAGTGTTTAGTTCTGCTCTTCCAAATCAACGTAACAATTTTTAATGCAGTGCTTCACTCTTCTTCCTGGCACACATTTTATCCTCTCTGGGTTTAGACATTTTATTCTGAGGTATGTTCACATCCAGTAGGTAACCAAGCTTCTTTGAGTGTCTCCAAGAAATGTTTCCTCTCTATTTGCACAGGAGCTGACTCACTCAGGCCTTCCGCGTCTTTCTCCTGCAAAGCTCGCATGACCTCTAACTCAGCTCTCAATCCCCAGCCTTATCTCCACCCAGTCCACCAGCTTACGTTCTGTCACCATACTTCCCTTTCAAAGAATTTTTTTTTTCTCGATGAGGTCACTTCTTTCAAGACCCCTGCTGGTGCTCCTTGCTTAAAATAGAGGTTGTCATGGGCTCTGTCATCTGACAACCTGGGCTAGACTCCAAGTTTCTTCAATTTCGTTTTATGTAACTTGGGGCAACTTGCTTAACTTCTGAGAGCAGCACTTCCCTCATCTGCACAACAGAGATAATGCTACTTATCTCATAGTGTTTTTACGTGATTTAGATGCAAAAACACAGGTAAAGCATCTGGTACGATGCCAGCCCTAGTAAATGTTCAGTACCTTAATTACTTTTTTTTCCTTTTTCTTTCCAGTCTGATCAATTTTGACTTCTCCAGCCTCGTATATGGACACTCTTATTCCTCGTTCTTCTTGTCCTTCCTCTAATCCAGACAAATGCATTTTCTAGCCCCACTGAACATCTGTTTCCCAGTTCATCTGCTGAGAGACTCTTTCCATTGTCTCCCACCCAGCAAATCTCTCCAGTTCTTCAGGGCACAGATCCTCACCTTTCCGCCCTAGGAAGCCTGGACCTGCTTAGTAGGGCCGAATTTGCCGCTACCTTCTTGTCTTCCCACACCACTGTGATCACACATCTCCCATAATACACTTCCTGTGATGTGCTGTTAGGGTTTGCACTGTGGATGTTGCCCGACTCGATTGTGACCATTCAGTGGCCAAACTTTCTTATTTTGCAATCTTTAGTGACTTGAGCATTTGTTTAATTAAGGAATGTAATCAATATGATAGGTACTTTAAAGAAATGGATTCCTCAATATTATACTCTAGAAATTCTACATAGAGAAAAGTAATTCTGCAGGTTTTCCTAGATGAAAATAATAGTTTAGAGCGCAATTTTCAACCTTTTCTATCTTGCAGCACACATAAACTAATTACTAAAATTCTGTGGTACACCAAAAAATATATTCTTTGCCTATGTGACAAAAAAAATAGATGTAAGCCCAGCTGGTGTAGCTCAGTGGATTGAGCACGGGCTGGGAACCAGAGGGTCCTGGTTCGATTCCCAGTCGGGGCACATGCCTGGGTTGTGGGCCAGGTCCCCAATGAGGGCCATGTGAGAGGCAACCATACATTGCTCTTTCTCCCTCCCTTCTCCTCTCTCTAAAAATAAATAATTAAAATCTTTAAAAAAATAAAAAAAATAGATATAAGTTTGATTCATTCACACTGGATGGCTATTGTTGTGTTGGCTGTTGTCATTTTGTTATTTGACAGTCTCAGGGAAAAGAAGTCAGTGGCCCTGGATGTTTTAAAAATGTTGGGGGCACACCGATTGAAAATCACCAACTTAAAGCGATAATGCTCATTTTCCAGCACATTTTACTATTTTCCAGGCTCTGGTTTTAAATGCTTTATATACACTGTCTCATTGGATTCCTTTGATTTGTTGTAGGCGCTACAGCACCCATTCTACAGATAGAGAAATTAAACTCAGAAAGTGAAATCACCTCCCATGGTTACACGCTTTGTAATGTTAGAGTAGGATCTGAACATGTGTCCACCTCTGAAGTTTTATACTGTACTGTCTTAGGCAGTCTTTTGCCATTGCTTGGTTTCAACTTAAATGTAAAGTAAAGGCATGGAGAGATGGTCTTTACTAGAGGAGAATTTGTGGAGCAGATAAAGGTATTCTCTAAGAGAATCATGTATGTAAGTGGTCTAGTGATAGTATTTATTAGTTACATAAAACATAACTCAAAACTGTATGATTCTAAACTCTGGATACCTAGTAAATCCTTTCTTGTTCACTTATTATTTGTTTTGAGAAGCCATTAAGCAGTCCCTAGAGGGAGAACTATTTTTGATGCCTCTTGGACTTTCAAAGATACTTTTCCTTTTCACCACACAATGTTTTCAAAGGCAGTGCTTACACAAACATAACTAGATCACGTGGGAGAGCTCACTCCTGCTGTCTCGGGGAGATCACGCTGAATCGAAGGGAAATCATGAAAACTTTTGTGTGTTATCTGGTTCTGAGCACTGCTAGGTGTAGCAGACCCTGCAGGTATTGTCACTATGGGAAATCTTGTCTACAGCAGCCTTTTAGGGGATAATCATATAGCTAACTGCACCTGCAATTAATGACAAATTCATAGTTTGATGAGCAACTGTGATCCCAAATATGTTTGAAGCCTCTTGGCAAAGCAACTACAGACTGTAAGAAAAATTGTCAGTAGGGACTATAAGAATAAAAAATGGAAATTATTTTCATTCCTCTTTTCATTCATTCATTGTTCTTACTGACCTCTTGGAAACCTCAAATCTAGAGTCTGTAGAATATGTAAGGTTTCTGGATCTGTTGACGGTATCTAGATCTAGAATATGCCAGAATATTTGGAAACCAGGAACATCTTAATGCTGAAATAACATTTCTCTATGTGTATTCCCCGGAAGATGAGTTCCATGGGCTATTAGATGTCAGGTGAGAAAATAAAATGTTCTAAGGCCCAAGTCACTGAGAAGCACTGAGTTTAAAAAAGCCGACAGATGGGGTTTTTTTTGAACTACTGAACTTCTCAGAATCTTTAATATGTCAATGTGTATTATAACTCTTTTGGGATGGTATAGTTGCGTCTTTTCAATTTGTTTTGTTCAGGGAGTATCTCAAAATTATTGCTCTCCAGAACAGGCACACAGAATGTGGGCCTGTGGGCAAGTGTTTTCCCCCACCAGGCTTTTAATGTATTTTGTTTGGCTATGAGCTAATGTTCTATTCACTGGTGTGGCACCATTGAATCAATACTGTGCAGATTTGAACTCTAGAGAATGACAAAAAAAAAAAAAAGGAGTCCTGTATGAAGTACAAGGAAGCAAATATACATAACATTTTGTTTTGACCTATGATATAAGGAATTCTTTAATTATAAATAGTGAAAATTTAAGAGTCAAATGTATACTATATAATTTCATAAGCATATTTTAAGTTAGTGAATTCATTTGGATAAACTTGAAATTTTATATTTTCACCACAGTATTGCTAAAAAACACTGTTAACTTTCAACTAATGTCAAAATATCACAGGTAGTAATAATGCATTGACAAAATGGGAGAATTTAAATTTTATGTAATCAAACATTTGTGGTATTTCAGAAATCTGGTCATCAAGGCCTCAATGTCACTCTGTCTTTCCATTCTGCACCTTACCATCTGGAAATCATGGCCTGTAAGAACCTGTACAGTGTGGTTAAGAGGAATGAACTTAAGTATATTCTACTATTTTAAAAAATTATTTATTGATATGAGAGAGAGAGAGGGAGATGGAAATATCAATTTGTTGTTCCACTTATTTATGTATTCATTGGTCGATTCTTGTATGTGCCCTGATTGGGGATTGAACCCACAACCTTGGCATATCAGGATGATGCTTTAACCACTGAGTTACCCAGATAAGGAGGGACAGTCTACTACTGCAGTAGCAGAGTTGGTGTACATGATTTTAAACCCAAAGTTAATATAAATCCTGGATTCATTTTTGATAAATTTGTACTCTCGTTACAGAGACCTGAGACTTGGCTGTCAAAGTAGTTTTTCAGTTTTAGTTTTTCTAAGAAATTTGCTTAGAAAACAAAGGGAGTAGTAAAGTATGTGACTAAGAAGGGAAAAGGATATGGGGTTTGCATGTGGATATAGATGTAGATCTGACATTGGCTGTGTGGTATCCACTCTTTCCATGTTTGGTAGGGTAAATTTGTCTTAATTAAGGATGCTCTTCTTGCATTAAAAATTCAGTTTCTCAGCTGTACTACTCATTTTTCAAATGCTCAGTAGCCACATATAGCAAGTGCTTACTCATTGAACAGTGCAGGTATAGAACATTTTCATCACTGCAGAAATTCTACTGGGAAGCAATGTTTATATGCAGATTTTAGACCCATGTGGGAGTTAGGAGTAGAAAAAAGGATTTTATCAACATGTGGAAGAGTTTGCGAAGTTATAGAAGATGAAGAATTATAATGTCCTAAATTCTTTTAAAGTTTAGAGCTCTATAAAAAGAGTTTTATGCTTGAGTAAAAAAAAAAGCATAAAAATTGCAGAAACATAGGGGAAAAAGGTTAACCTTTAACTCTGTATTTAATATATTTATGTTTGTCAACTTATTACTATTAAAGAAAGGAACAAATTAGCTTGTTTTGAAGCTAATCTTTTACATGAATCATCAAAATCAGGGACAACTTTGCTTGAAGAGCTTTATAGAATTCAGTGGCATGACAAATCTCAATCCAATGTACTTGTCCAAAGGTTACAGTTAGTGTAAACTCAAAGAGCAGCGTTTCCCCCAGCAGGGAAAGACACGTGAGTAAGGGTAGGACCCTGGCAGGTGGATATTAGGAAGTTTTAAGTGCTTCTGAGACACTGATAGGAATGAGGAAAACATTAAAGATGAAGAGAAGATGGAGGAGAACTTTCTGTGATGGAGCCAAATGAAACACAAATTGAAACCAATCAAGAAATTATTGTGTGAGAGAATTTACTAGACAGACCAATGAGAACTACTATTTAAGTAAGAAAAGAAGAGAGAAGGCAATATGTGTAATAATGAAAAAAAAAAAGGGTTATATTTGAAAAAATGTCCACAACATCAATATATAATTTTAAATATTAAAAAAAGCTATGGGTTTATATTTTAATGTTAAATATGTCTAATTATAACTCTACTAAGGCTCAGGAACAAAGATAAGTACGATTTTTCTGTGAAGAAACAAAAATAAAGAGTTCTAGTAATATGAAATTGTCTTAGGATTTAAAAATTGACTGTTGATTCATTCTCCAGTCATTTCTTCAAGAAATATTTGCTGAGTTGCTACTCTGTCCTGGGCATTGCTGTAGACACTGGGGAACAAAGTCAAGTCAGTGCCCTAATGGAGCTTGCCTTCTGGGGGAAGACAGACAACAAACAAATCAACAAATATGGAGAATGTCAGATGTTTTTATGTGTTCTGGAAAAAAATAAAGAGGGCTACAGGGAATCAAGGGTACTGGAAACAGCAGTACTGTGCAGGCTGCTGTTTCACATAATGTGGTCCAAAAAAAGTCTCCCTGAAAAGGTGGCATTTGAAGCAGAGCTCGGAAAGACATGCAGGAGCTAGCATGTAGCCATCTGGGGGAACAGTGTTCTAGGCGCAGGAACGAATGTACACAAAGATCTGAGGCTGGCCTATGTTTGGACTGTCTAATAAACAGCAAGAAGTTAGTGTGGCTGGAACTGAGTGAATGAGAAGGATGGGAGGGGAGTTGAGGTTAGACAGGAAGAAGGATCGGGATGTAGGAAATCCGAGCCTTTTCAAGGGCACTGGGCTTTCTCTGAGAGAGATGGGAAGCCATTGGGAAGTTCTAAGCAATGTGATCCAGCCCATGACTTCCTGGCCTCTTCTGTCCTAACCCCCTGTGTATGCCTTCCACAATACCTTTTTATTTCCTTGCTTCCTATATTGGAGTGGATATATACAATTATGTTATTATTATGGGGTTCTTTCCTACCAAATTTTGGGCAAATTTAATTAATGGTAGAATTTCAATTATATCTTCTAAATAACATCAACATATCTTAGGTTATATAGCAATTATCAACAAGAGCAAATTGAATTTAGATTCCCTAATCTCCAAATATTTCCCCAATTTTTAAATAAATTCTCAGTTGTAAGTACCAGTAAGATATGTTTTGAAAGAAAATCCCATAGACAGTTTCAATGTAAAACTTTTAGCATGTGCATGCCATGGAGTGAATTCAAAACAGAGGGAGTAGAACTTAGAAATTTTCAAGTAATGAGCCTATTTTCTACTTTTTTAAAAAAACGTTTTCAGGGTTCAGGTGACTTTGGGCCAAGGCAAGGCTCCAGCAGCTACTTCAAACCCAATTTCTAGTTTTACTTCCTTAGTGCCAGTGTTTCAGAGGAGACCAAAGAAAGTAGAGAAAGGTGGAAACGTTCTCATTTTTCTCTTTCCCAGCCTGGGAATCAAACTCCCAACACATAAAAAGTATTCCTAATTTTAAAAAATGATAGAAAAAGGAAATCACCTTTAGTTCCAAAAGAAGAGCTAAAATGGAAAAATTTCAGATCATTGAATAAAATTATGCAAAAACTTTTTAAAAGTTTTTTTAAGGAGAAAGAAATTTTGAAGAGGAAAGCAATGAAAAGAAATCATCCTTGACAATAAAATGCTTATTTACTAATCACATAGCCTATTGCATTTCCTGACTAGTAAATACAGCTCTGTTTAGTTCAGAGACTATTCTTGGTTGCTGGCATACAACATTTTTTTGTGTCTACACTGTAGCTATCATTTAATTCATAATGTTGTGAACAAGAAGGAGGTTCTCAAAGATGACCTCTAAGGTTTAAAGGTCAAAGGAACTATGGAGAACCAAGAATAAAAAATAAAGATATATAGCCCTGGCTGGTGTAGCTCAGTGGATTGAGCGTGGGCTGGGAACCAGAGGGTCCCGGTTCAATTCCCAGTCAGGGCACATGCCTGGGTTGCGGGCCAGGTCCCCGTGAGGGCCATGTGAGAGGCAACCGTACATTGCTGTTTCTCTCCCTCTCTGTCTCCCTTCCCTCTCTCTAAAAATAAATAAAAAAAAATAAAATCTTTAAAATAAATAAATAAATAAAGATATATAGCCTGGCTGGTGTAGCTCAGTGGATTGAGCGCAGGCTGGGAACCAAGCGGTCCTGGTTCGATTCCCAGTTGGGGCACATGCCTGGGTTGCAGGCCAGGTCCCCAGTGAGGGCCATGTGAGAGGCAACCACACATTGCTGTTTCTCACCCTCTCTTTCTCCTTCCCCTCTCTCTAAAAGTAAATAAATAAAATCTTTTAAAAAAATAAATAAAGATATAAATTAATGTTCAGCGGGAAGGGCAGGAATGGACATATGGACTTGTTTCTTCAGTTTTCTTTCAGATTCTCCTTGGGCTGGTTTCATTTCAGAGAGGAAAGGCAAACACCGCCTTGCTGCTGCTTCCCAAGAGAATCCCTGCAAGTTTGAAGGGTGCATGGTGCTATGCCCACACCCCAGTCAAAGTCATTTTGTATGGTTTTTGACATAAAATTTATCTTTGTGGTTTGAGATTTATTTTTTTGTTTGCTGTCTGATAATATGTGGTAGAAAATTTAAATGGAAAGATTTACTAGTCTGCTGAATAAAGAAAAGCGGTTTCCAGTATTAGCTGTGGAAACTGGTTTGAAGAAGGTGAATAGTTAGGTTCAGGTTTTGGGAGTAATGTTGAGAAATCCAGGTGGGCTCTAAGC
Source organism: Micronycteris hirsuta (assembly GCA_004026765.1). Taxonomy (NCBI): domain Eukaryota; kingdom Metazoa; phylum Chordata; class Mammalia; order Chiroptera; family Phyllostomidae; genus Micronycteris; species Micronycteris hirsuta. The sequence goes on from PVJI01000598.1 coordinate 238,550, forward strand.
CCGGATGGGTCTGCACTGTTCGTATACGTGCAGTGGCTCTTACAGGACTGACACAGACAAATAGAGAGCTTTGTGGGGCATCCTTTGGCTGTGGACTGTGATTAAACCGTTATTTTGTTATTTATTCATCTTTAAATTGAGATATAATTGACATGCAACATTTCATTGGTTTCAGGTGTATAGTATTTTTGGAGACTGTGAAATGGTCACTACTATAAGTTGAGTTAACAGGTGTCACCACTCAGAGTCACAATAGTTTTTGTTCTTGCGCTGAAGACTTTTTAAGATCTGCTCACTTAGCCACTTTCAAATATGCAATACAGTATTATTTATGATAGTTCTAAATAACTATAAAACAAGTGTTTTCTGGGTGAGAAAATTCCCATCATATTTTGGTAAGTTGAAGAAGATTAACTATTGTATTTCTAGGTGTCTAGCTTAAACAGTGTTTTGAAAATCAGAAAATTTTCCTGTTTTTTTAAAAAAACTTTTGAAGATATATTTATTTATTTGTAGAATTCTACAATGAGAAACAGTACATTTGAAACCATATTTCAATATAGTGCTTAGCTGACTATCTTAACTATAACAAGATTCCTGATGACTTTTGCAGCTAGTGACGCAAACCCCCCAAAAATCCCTAAATGGAGATCGTTTTCTCCCATCAGAAACACTGTGCACTGTACAATGAAGGCCACCCAAAATAAATCAATGTTATAATTTCCATGATGACAGTCCCCAGTACAGCATTTTGTTATTATTTCCTTCAAATCACTAAAATTCTTCCCACGTGCTGTCATGTCTCTAGATAACAGCCACGCAGAGATCACATGTGAGTTTAAATGAACTTTTACATGCCTCTATATTTTCTTTTTGGATTTTATTATTTTTAGAGGCAAGTGATGAAAAGTTATTCCCTGCAAGATTTAGCCAGTTAAATGTGCAGCATAAAAACCTGAAGCTCTGCAATCAGACACATAAAAAGCAAAGGGGAAAATGGGAAATATTCCACTGGGGCTGCAGCTTTTCAGAATGTGCAGGAATGATGTCATTTGTTTTTACAAAACCCAGTTTAAATTTACTCCTGCCTTTCAAGAACTGCAGCAGAGCGCGTCTGTGGAGACTTCCTGCACTCCGTGTTTCAGGATGTTAGAGTGCGTGCTGCACCAACATCCAGCCAATCCCAGTGTGTCGTCTTGCCCTCCCGACGTCCGTTTGTGCCCCCTGCCTGAAGACCCCGTGCAGCCCGCGGTGGAGCACCGCTCAGCACCCTCCAGCTGCGCAAGAACTGCAGAGGCGTCACTCCATGCCTCGAATACTTTAAGGAAAGCAGTGCCAAAATAAAACTCTCTTCTGGTCACCCATATGCATAACCTCCAAGAAAAGAGCTGTTTGTGAATTTTTTTTTTTTTTAATTAAATCCTAGCCTTTTGTTGTTGCTGTTGCATCCCATGGGTAGTCCCGGCCCCATTGCAAGAGGTAAGGAAACAGAAATCCTGGTCAATTGAGCTCTCAGCAGCAGAGGCAAGGACCTTCAGATTTAATATTGCCACTTAGCTGTTTCAAAGCAAAGCCCGTTTCTGTGTACATGTTGGTACGTGGTGACTGCAGCAGTGAAGTAGATACGGCGTTCTTACAAACTATGTTAAAAGGATAGAGGGGAATTACGATATGCAGTCCAATTACAAAAATAATGGTTAAGATACAGGGTTAAAAAGAAAAGTGCTTAAGTGCTAGTGAGTAATTGTGTCACCTCACTTTTCCTTCGTTCTTCCCCTCCATATGTGAATACAGCATATCGGCAACAATGGTTTCAGTGTGGGTTTGCTGTTTATGAGTAGAAACAACCCGGCTAGTTTAAAGCAAAAAGACATTTCCTGGAAGACTGTGAGGGAACTCACAGAACGAAAGGAAGGCTGAAGAGTGGACTCAGACACGATGGGGGCTGCGCCTTTATGGCAGTCTCTGTAACAGGAGCTGCTTGTGCGGTTTGTCCACCGACGGCTGCCAGGCTGAACGATCTCCAGTTCCCTCCCTGTCTCTCATCTCACCGTTCTGCTCAAGGGGCCAGGTTCCAGGAGAGAGTGTCCCATTGGCTCATGGGTCACATGCTCACCCCTTGGCTTGGAGAAAGCAGAGGCCCTACCTTACCAACACGCAGAGACATTTCTCAAAGGGAAAGGAGAAATTCTTCCCAAGGAAGAGGGTATGCTCTTTCTAAAAGAAGAGGAAGTGGAGGTCATTTGTTTCTCTCGCTCACTGTGACCACTGCCTTGGGCCAAAGCCTCCTAACTTCTTGTCTAGGTTAATGGTCCTCTTCCTTTAACTCATTTTACATCTTTTCATGGTTCCTCATTTGTAAGTGACAAGCCAGTGAACTTTTGGAAATGAACAGAAGTGCTAGTGATAATTACATCAGGACAAGAGGCATAAACTGGGACCACTTTGGCAAAGTGGGATGTGTTGGCCCCCCTTGTTTTATCATACACTTGTACTTTTCTGTGTTTGATGAATATTCTATTCTATTCTTCAACACCTAACAATTCAAGGGAGACCAAAAGTTCTCTAAGGGTATATATGTGCTTTCTCCATTTTTGTGTACTCAGAATCTCATCTCTTGATTGGCACATGGTAGGTGCGCCGTAGACCTTCACTGTGGAATTGTAATTGACTGTAACTGTTAGAGTTCTATCCTTCCTCATCACCTATGCTCCCACATCCAGATTTTCTGGGCATTTAGGGAGTGTGCTGCCTCCCAGTATTCACATTGCAGAGGCCGAGCTGACTCCTTTTTTCTTGCTGACTGTCATTCTTTTCTTCTAACAGTGGCACTAAATGTGCCTCCCTCTCTATCAAATAAATGGATACGATAAAAAAACGAAATGAGCCTAGGCCATTTCTATTTATGGAATAGTAATAACGAAAAATATTTTTGGATGAAATAGAAAGTAAGATATTTCAGAAAACAGTTCTTAATATTGAATGACAACTATTTTGTTATAGACAGTGGTGAACTCGAACAGACTTTCCCAGCTAAACTTCTTTTCTGGGTCACCAGACTTTGTGAACTTATAAATTCTCTAGGCTGTCTTTTGGATAGATATAACTTTCTGATATCAGGAATGCTGCAATTGGACTGTAACTTTCTAATCTTATGAGTACAAAGAAATCTACTATGGGTTGTATTTTCCACAGCCTGCTCTGTCCTCAGGATGAATCACAATGATGTGCTATTGATCCCCACCAGTGCTTGGGTCCTGTCCTAACATCTTTCCTTCAGCTGTATCTCTCCTAAGAAACAGGTTTAAAAATTCCTGAATTTTTCTGCATAGCTGAATCTCAGAGTGAGAATCAAAGAGGTTTCCTAGATCAAGCAGAACCCCAGGCAGATTCCTTCTAGGCCTCTCCAAAGGCCCGCGTGATGGGCTAATGAGTGCGCCCCACTCTACATGGATGCGCTTCCTGCTTCCAGCTGGCTGCTGTGGGAATAGAGAGCCCAGGCCTAATGAGCTGCAGCATGCTGCACCAAAGCTCTGGGACAAAGGTCCAGACTTGCAGTGTAGACCAAGGCCCCGAAGCCAAACACATTCCGTATCAGAAACCAGGTCATGCTCACTGTTCTTTGCCTCATCCATACTGTTTGCCTTTTGTGGAAATGTTTACTGACTAATCAATTTTTAAAAAATTTAAATACAGATTACTTTATAATATGCAGTCATATTTGGGATTTGGGTTATTTAATTTGGGGAAAAATAGTTAAATTTAAATACAGATTACTTTATAATATGCAGTAATATTTGGGATTTGGGTTATTTAATTTGGGGAAAAATAGTTAAATTTAAATACAGATTACTTTATAATATGCAGTAATATTTGGGATTTGGGTTATTTAATTTGGGGAAAAATAGTTAACTGAGGAACAAAAAAGGAGGATAATTTCACGTCAGGGTGAAGGAAGTACGGCAGAGAGATGACAGAGTTCTTTGGGATGTAAACTGAATAAAAATAGGGTGGAAATTGATGTGTATTTGGTAACTCAGCTGAGGGTAAAGCAGAGCATCCTTCAGGCTAGAAAGTTGACAAGTTTTTAATAAAAGAAAACATCCATCAGTACCATCAGATATCAAGTTCTACAAAACAGAAAAAACATTTTTCCTCTAAGAAATTCTACACTTAACATTTTCTGCTCTTCCTCGTTGCTGAAGATAATTCTTTTCCACACTCTTGGTTTAGATTTTGTCCTCAGTGTCTGTGTCTGTGATACCAGGGTGAATGGGAAAGATGAGGAATATCTGGATAATTCAATCAGTGTCTCTGGCTCCACATCATTAGTCTCCTCCCCTGGCTGTGCCCTGCCCCCTCCCCCTCCCCCGCCTCATCGTCTTTTCCCCAATAGCGATAGCTTGATTATTCTTTTTTAAAATCTTGAATTACCTGAATAGTTGTTTTCTATAATTCACATAGCTTGGATATATACAGTGTGATTGATATCAGCAAGAGTTCTTTAAAATTTTCCACATCTACTGAGGATATAATGAAAGAAAATAAAAAGCCACGTACCTATTGGCTGTGCTGGTTACCTCATTCAAATTTTAAAAGTACTCCAAATTTAAAAATGATGGTTATATATATAGAAACATCTGCATATCCTTGTATTGGAACCGGCTTATTTATTTATATTTAACTTTTCTCCATTTAACTTCATATAACTATTAGGCCACTTAATTAAAAGCTGAAAAAATAATTAGTGCTCTCTCTTTTACTCTGTATCTGTCTGTCTGTCTGTCTGTCTGTCTGTTTGTCTGTCTTTAGGGTTTAAACTCTGTAAGAACAAGACTTATATATTCCCTGCTTATAATAAACATTGAAACTTTATTTCCTGCTTACAGTTCAATGGGACTTACTTAATAAGTTAAATTCATTGTGAATCCTTAAAAAGAAATCTTTTTACCTCCCTGAAAATATCTTTCCAGTAGAACTTGTTTGCTAAATGACTAGAGCTCCCTTAACAAATAAAACGTAACCCTGTTTGCTGCTCTTTCCCTCTGAGGTGATGATAAATTGTTGAGAAGTAACAGCCTTTATACTAATAACAGAGAAAAATTGATTCTAAGATTTCATCATTTTGTTTACCAGCTGTCTTTACAATTCTATAATAACCCTAGCCCACATTCAAAAAATTGTTCAGAGATAGTAAAACAGGCGAGAACCAAATGAGCTCTGCTGACATTAGTT